>JAHXMU010000049.1:43302-60961 GCA_019455685.1 Philornis downsi | reverse complement strand
CTAATTATTATGAATACTTTAAATGTTTTGTATATTTCGAATATTATCAACATTTTGAATATCTTCAATATTTGGAATATTTTCAATGTGTTGAATATTTTAGATATTTTGATATTTCCAAAATTTTCAATATTATGAATGTATTGAATATTTGGAGTATTTTGAATATATTCAATATTTTAGTGTTTTGAATATTTTTAATATTTTTAATATCTTCAATGTATTGAATATTTTGGATATTTTTAATATATTGAATATTGTGAATATTTTGAATATTTCGAATATTTTTAATATTTTTAATTTTGTTATTTTGAATATTTTAAACATTTTAAATATTTTGATTATTTTCAATATTTTCAATATTTTAAATGTTTTGAATATTTGGAATATTTTCTATATGGAATATTTTCAATATTTCGCTATTTTATTACTTTGAATATTTTAAATATTTTCAATATTTTGAATTCTTTTAATATTTCGCTATTTTGTTATTTTGAGTATTTTGAACATTTTTAATACTTGGATTATTTTGAATATTTTCAATATTTGGAATATTTTCAATATTTGGAATATTTTAAATATTTGGAATATTTTCAATATTTGGAATATTTTCAACATTTTATAATTTTGTTATTTTCAACATTTTAAATATTTTGAATATTTAGAATATTTTAAATATTTTGAAATTTTGTAAACTGGTATTCTGAATATTTTGAATATTTTTAAATAATTTGGAATATATTGTTTGCATTGTGTTGTTGTCGTTACTGTTGTTTGTATTGATTGTCTTATATTTTGATATATTTTAATCATTTTTTTCTCCACTTTAAATCTGAATGAATGATGATGGTCTTAAGCATTTATTGACGTTGCCTTTAAACCAATTCTCACATAACAGGAAATGCTCCATCACATTTCCAATTTTATTGATTGCCTCCATATGTCTCCCTTTGGAAATATCTTTAATTGAGTGTGTTGAGTATATTTTGTATCGATCCTATCAGAATTTAACATTACGGTGTCCGGTTAATGGATTGCAATTAATTCCATACAATTCATTGCTCATGGAATTCTAGTGGTTCAAAAAGCCAAACTATCAAAGGATTTTTTTCAGCTGCATTACGTCGAGTGTGGCTTATGCGCTGCCTTTGTGTTAATTGTTTCACACAATCATTCAAAACTGACACCAACGTCCGCATCGAAAGTTTTGTCTGATGTTTTATAGTTTGTCCCACAGGACTTTTGAATGGATTCTGTGCTGTGCGAAAACTGTTAGGATGAACTTTTTTTGTCTGTGTGGGCATTTAAAAATATTTGGAAAACTTTCTGTCCTTTGAAATACATGGCAAATGACAGTGACAAGTAAACTTTTTTATTTTTCAATATAAACAAAAAAACGTATAGTTATGAAAAATGCAGCAAAAAATAGGGCAACAATAAGTAGGGCCTAACTTGTTTCGGGCTATTAGCAGCATTTAATGGATACATGTTAAGTTGTCTAATTTTATGCCAAAAAAGTTTTCTACGAGAGTTAATTATTGAATATAAACGAGTTAGTTAGAAAAAATTACTAAAATAAGAAATAAGAGTTTAGTTTTAGGAATCGTGAAAAAACCCGTATTAGAAAAACCTGTAAAAAATTGTGTAAAATTTTGCCATCATGCAGGCAAGCTGTCTTAGCCACCACCTCACACAAATATAGCTATAAACTTATTTCCCGGCGTTTCCATTTATTCGTGAAAGGAAACAACGCCAATTTCCATTTTCAATTATTCAAATTTAATTGTTCTTACAAAAACACCAAGTTTTTAATGAAAACTTCATTGACGCAAAGCAGTCCAATCTTATTTAATTTTATAGCTTAGTTGTAAAGCAAACTGCATTAACGTTATTAATATAAAGTAGTCCAAAGACTACGCTATGGCGGAAATGAATGTAAAACAATGGAAATCATCTTTACGCTTCCGTTATTGCCATTTTCATGCAGACGCATCAAATGGTAGATGAGAAAAATAAATGTTAAAAATGTCTACACGGAAGGAATACTAAATGCGCGACAAGGACAATAACTGCTACCCGGTATGTAGGCTGAATATGCGATAGATGGGAATACGACTTTTCATTCTGGTTACACTCGAAGAAAATGTAGATAATATGGATGATTAGTTTACAAAGGTGCAAAGTGTCGTACATCTATTAGACTTGTAATTTTTTACCCATCGAAATGTTAGCAAAAGACATATGTATATGTAGTGTCGTAGTGAGATTCTACACATATAAAGGGTGTCCCAACAAGAACGCAAGATTTAAATTTGGCGCCATTCGAAGTATCATTGGTTGACATTTGAACAATTTTTATTGTTTGCTAGTAGAAGGTGCGAGGTTAGTAAAAATAGAGTCCTACACGAATGAACAACGCATTCTCATGGTGAAATTGTTTTACCAAAATGGTGAAAGTTTGGCGGCTACAGTTCGCAAATTCCGATCAATTTGGGGTCACAATAATGCTTCAAAACAGTCAACTGTAAAGAGATTAATGGATAAATTTGCCAAAACTGGGTCTGCTAGTGATGTAAAGACAACAACGCGCCTTCGGCCAGGTCGATCGACCGAAAATGTCGCAGCTGTACGTGATGATGGCGCTCAAACTCCATCCACTTCAATTCGACACCGAGCTCAGCAAATTGGTGTCTCCAAATTCACTATACAGCGAATTTTGACGAAAGATTTGCATCTTCATGCTTACAAAGTTCAATTGACTCAGGAACTGAAGCCAGCTGACCATGGACAGCGAAGGGAGTTCGTCAATTGGGTATTGGAGAGGCAACATGAAAATGCTGATTTTACCGATAAAATTATCTTCAGTGACGAGGCCCATTTCCATCTTGATGGTTTTGTTCAATAGGCAGAATTGTCGCATTTGGGGTGAGGAAAGTCCTAGAGTGATTCACGAGAAGCAAATGCATTCTCAACGTGTCACTGTATGGTGTGGATTTTGGGCTGGAGGAGTCATTGACGTTTTTTTTTTATGAAAATGAGGTATGTCAAGCGCAAACAGTCAATGGTGTTCGGTATCGTGAAATGATAACCAGTTTTTTCGTGCTTAGAATTGAAGAAATTGAAAGAAATTGGAAAAGAAATTGAAGAAATTGAAGAAATGAATGTGGAGGGCATGTGGTTTCAACAAGACGGCACCACATGTCATACAGCCAGGAAAACAATTCAATTTCTGCATCAGTCATTTCCCGGTCGTGTTATTTCGCGTTTTGGAGACCACAATTGGCCGCCTAGATCATGCGATTTAACATCATTAGACTTTTTTCTTTGGGGTTTTTTGAAGTCGATGGTTTACACGAATAAGCCGACGACGACTCAAGTCTTAAAAGAGGAAATTGGACGCTGTATTAATGAAATACCGCAGCATTTATGCAAAACGGTCATTGAGAATTTCATTAAAAGATCGCGTGTGTGCCAGCAAAGCCGCGGCAGCCATCTGCCTGATGTGTTGTTCCATACATAACCTCATTCTGTCTACTTTACGATATAATAAAGTTTCACGATTTTTTTTAAATATATGTGTTTTATTTAAAATTTAAATTTTGCGTTCTTGTTGGGACACCCTTTATGGTTTATCAAAAAGTAACTTTATTAATATTTCCACTGCTAATTTAATACAAAACTATTTTACGTTTACATGTATAAATGAATGCATTCATTTAATTAGTACATACCTGGAAATTATTTCTCGTAAAGTTTTTCTGCTTTTGGTTCAGAAAATCATACAGATGCTGTCTTTCACAGAAAAGTGTCGCAAAATAGTTCGTGTGAATGTAATGGTAGAATTTATAATTAATTGAAGTTTTCTCTTTGTTTAATTTTACATTTTCTTCTTTCTGTTTAATATAATAATATCTCATTACGTGAGAGATATGAAAGCAAGCGAATGTCTTAATATCAAATTATTCGAAATGTTATGAATAATGAACTGAACAAAGCAGAAATAAAGGTAAATAAAATACACTTGAAAAGGTGGTAATTAGTTAAGTCACTGACATTTATTAACAAAGCGAGAGAGACTTAATTAACATGAAAGCAAATACAGAGACAACAATTGAGATTTCGTAGAATACAGTATTTGTAGTTGTCATTACTGAGACGAGCATTGTCCTGCGATTGATTATTATGTTCTAAAACAGCGTGATGTGGTAAACAGAAATGGCACTAATGGTTTTGGCGTATCAGCGAGTCCGCCTTTGGAGATCGAGAGATTTAGATTTAGTCCACGCCAGACACGGTTAAGAAAGTCAACAAATGTTATTGGATGATTGTCGGTTCAGAGTGCGTGAGTTAGTTGAAATGATAGGCATTTCAAAAAGCGCTATACATCGTATATTGACCGAAGATTTGAAGATAAGAAAGCTGTGAGCAAGATGGGTGCCGCGCTTGCTTTCAATAGAGTTAAAACCGCGTCATGAAGATGTTGCAGTAGAATGCGTGTTCGGCCATTTTTCACCGCAATAAAGTAAAATTTTTGCGTCGATTTATAACCATGGATAAGACATGGGGGTCACCACTTTACCCCTGAGGCAAAGGACCATTCAAAGCAGTGGTTTGGAATGGGAGAATCGTGCGCGAAGAAAACGAAGACGGTTTCATCAGCAGGCAAATTAATGGCGTCGGGTTTTTGAAATGCGCATGGGATTATTTTTATTTATTATCTTCAGAAATGGAAAAATATCAACGGCGAATATTATGCTAATGTATCTCAGTGTTTAGGTGATGAAATTATGGGCAAAAGGTCGCATTTAGCGAAAAAGAAAGTGTTGTTTCATCAGGACAATTCTTCAGCTCTCACATGCGATGGCCAAAATTAATGAATTAAAATCGGAATTGCTTCATCACGCACTTTGTTTGTTAGATTTAGTTCCCTCCCACTGTTTTTTAGTTCCAAACTTGAAAAAATGGCTCGGTGGTAAAAGAGTTTCCAACAATGAAGAGATGAAGTCCGTTGTTGCTGGCTATTCTAAGGAGTTTAAGAATTCTTACTATAGGGTGGCGCATAAGCAACGTTAAGATTTGATCAGTGATTAAATTGTTTGTTTAAGCCCTTTTTATTCGTCTCTTTACAGAATTAACTAAATAAGACTTGGTAAATTTATGATGGAAAGGTTCCGTTGTTGATGGCTGTTCTAAGGAGTTTAAGAATTCTTACTATAGGGTGGGGCATAAGCAACGTCAAGATTTGATCAGTGAATAGATTTTTTGTTTAAGTCATTTTTTTTGACTCGATAGAATTAACTAAATAATACTTGGGAAATTTATGATGGAAAGGCTCAGCACAGAACAAAGAACCAAAGTTGTTCAATTTTACTTTGAAAGTCAGCATTCGATTATTCAGATCATATCGAAATTTCTTCCTTTCATGTTCGAAAAGCTCCTAGGGCTCTAACAATTTACCGATTCGCTCAGAGTTTTGGGCAACAAGGGGCTGTCTGGGATCTTCCGCGTGCTGGAAGACCTCGTACAGTTCGAAATGAGAGCAAGCAAGTATAGAGGAAAGCTTTGAAACTTCTACCAGGTGACGTTCTCATGAGTTAGAGACGTGTAGACGGTCTTTGCAAAGAATTTTACATATGTTACATCTTTTCTCATATAAAATGCAATTGGTTTACGAGTTAAAACCAAATGATGGAGAAGAATGCATTCAATATTCGCCGTTAACGTTACTTACGCGCCACCCTTTATAAACAAGGCATAGAAGCTGTTGAATTATTGCTGGTAAAAGTGTATGGAGCTAAAAGGGGATTATTTTGAAAAATAAAGAAATTTTTTCTCAACTTTTTTGTTAGATTGGCTAGTTTTGGAAATGACCTCGTGGCATACAAATTGACAAAATATTAGAAATGTAGAGATTTTTTTACTATAACTTACATTCTGACTGTAACTGAAGCAACTTACATTTTTGTCCATTGCATTTGTTTTCTTTTAGTGCTCGACAAAATTTTACAAAATCGTCCAACTAAACTCGTTCTTTTCGGTATCTTCCTTGCAAATGGCCTATTAAGCCCATAAATGCTTGGTTTCATATCTCTTATATGGTTGCATTAAATTTAGTCGAATTTGGTGTATGCTGAGCTTATGCCTAACAATGAAAATTGACGAAATTTTCACTCCTCTTCTAGAGCCTCCGATTGTCGAATTGATGGGCTCTCCTTTTGTATTATCTAAGTGGTAGGCGGCAGTAGTCTAAGTTCTTATTCAGTGTACCGACTTACAATTCTCTGCAAGCTATGAGAAAAATTGATCAAATAACTCCACCCATTCTAGTACTTCTCATACAAATTACCGATTTAATCCGTATATACTCTTTGTTTCATATCTTCATATCCAAATTTAGTTGAACAACGCACACGTTACGCGTTTGGTGATGTAAGTTATGGATATGGAAGCGAAAGGTATTATCAAACCCCTTCTGGTATCCGCCAATTTATTGTAATTTGATTGTTTTTCGCTGTCATCTCTAATTCATGAACGGCATTTATTTAATTTTATTTATTTACTTATTTATTAGGTTTGCAATTAAAAGACTTCCGGCCAATTATAAGTAAATTACAATACGCAAAAATTCATCTAAAAGGTGTCCCAACAAGAACGCAAGATTTAACTTTTAAATAAACCACAGATATTTAAAAAAAAATTGTGAAACTTTATTACATCGTAAAGTAGACAGAATGAGGTTATGTATGGAACAACACATCGGACAGATAGCCGCCGCGGCTTTGCTGGCACACACACGATCTTTTAATGAAATTTTCAATGACCGTTTTGCATAAATACTGCGGTATTTCATTAATGCAGCGTCCAATTTAGTACTTTAAATCTTTTAAGACTTGAGTCGTCATCGGCTTATTTGCCTAAACCATCGACTTCAAAAAACCCCAAAGAAGAAAGCCTAATGATGTTAAATCGCACGATCTATGCGGCCAATTCTGGTCTCCAAAACGCGAAATAACACGACCGGGAAATGACTGATGCATCAATTAAATTGTTTCTCTGGCTGTGGCTGTATGACATGTGGCGTCGTCTTGTTGAAACCACATTTCTTCCACATTCATTTCCTTAATTCTAGGCACGAAGAAACTGTTTATCTTTTCACGATACCGAACACCATTGACTGCTTGCTCTTGACATACCTCATTTTCATAAAAAAGGTCCAATGATTCTCCAGCCCAAAATCCACACCACACAGTGACACGTTGAGAACGCATTTGCTTCTCGTGAACCACTCGAGGATTTTCCTCATCCAAATGTGGCAATTCTGCCTATTGACGAAGCCATCAAGAAGGAAATGGGCCTCGTCACTGAAGATGATTTTATTGGCAAAATGAGCATTTTCATGTTGTCTGTCCAATACCCCATTAACGAACTCCCTTCGCTGTCCATGGTCAGCTGGCTTCAGTTTCTGAGTCAGTTGAACTTTGTATGCATGAAGATGCAAATCCTTCGTCAAAATTCGCTGCATAGTGGATTTGGAGACACCAATTTGCTGAGCTCGGTGTCCACTAGAGGTGGACGGAGTTTGAGCGACATCATCACGTAAAGCTGCGACATTTTCGGTCGATCGACCTGGCCGAAGGCGCGTTGTTGTCTTTACATCACTAACAGACCCAGTTTTGGCAAATTCATCCATTAATCTCTTTACAGTTGCCTCTTTTGGAGCATTTTTGTGACCCCAAATTTATCGTAATTTGCAAACTGTAGCCGCAAAACTTTTACCACTTTGGTAAAACAATTTCACAATGAGAATGCGTTGTTGATTCGTGTAGCGCTCCATTTTTACTAGCATCGTACTTTCTACTAGCAAACAACAACAATTGTTCAAATGTCAAATAATGACACTTCGAATAGCGCCAAATTTAAATCTTGCGCTCTTGTTGGGACACCCTTTTTAAATTTAATCTGCTCAATAATATAAATTTAAATATATAATATAATTTAAATATATGATATATGTAATATAATTGTAAAGGAGGTATAATTATTATTAAAGAATGAAAATGTGTGAATAAAGACTAATTTAGAAGTTAATCGTTATATAATCTGGAAATATAAGATAAATCGGTATGCAATAAAAGCTGCTCACAATTTAATTGAAAACAACATTTTGCAGTAAAGTCTGAAAGTGTTGTAGAATGCGCCTTTTGTAAGAATCAGGACATAATTTAAAACTTTTTAAATGTTACACAGCCGGGAAGGTAATGTTGTGGTATGGGATGCGATCTCCAATAGTGTCACAATAGAGCTCTAGTTTCTCTCTGTAAAAATGAATACGACTTCATACAAAGCCGTGCTGAAAAAGCTTTTCCAGTAGTTAAAAATGTTTTCGAAGACTTGAAATGGAAATTCCAGCATAATAACGCGCCAATCCATACAGCAAGTGTCGTTAAATCATGGATTGAAAGCCAAAATGTTGAGGTTATGAACTGGCCGTCTTACAAACTTTTTAAAGATTATTTAAAACGTCTGAGGATGGCTAGTACGCAAATTATTATGAATCAGGCAAGCATTATTCAAGCAAAAGTGAACTCATTAATGGAATTAAACAGGCCTGGTCGTGTATTTCGCTGAACCTAATCAAAAAACTGTATAATTCTTTGCCGAACAGTATATATGAATGTATTTTGAACCAGGGCGGAAGCACCCACCACTAAATTTTACTTAAAATGCTTATTTTTAAATTAGACTAGCTGACCCGGCAAACATTGTTTTGCCTTCAAAATGCAAAATGTGGTAAAAAAAAATTAATTGCAAAAATCGCATCTCCAACGCCGTCTGTCACTTCAAATAAAACCTTTTAAACCTTCCGGAATACTCTACCAATAATTTAAGACCAAAATGAGCCAAATCGCTCCAACCGTTCTCGAGCTTTAGCGAGACTAACGCACAGCAATTGATTTTTCTATATATAGATTAGAAACAAACAATAATGCCTTTAATTTAGAATAATTGTTTTCGCGTACAATCTAATTTTTGTAAGGGGGAGCGGGCTATTCAAATGAACCAAAAACTGTAATTGAATTTCTGAATTTTTTTTGTGTTTAATATTTTAGTGAAAGAAAATTTATGCTATAGGATTACAGCATGTACATGAAATATGATTTATAAAAGCACATATAGTTCGTCATAATTATTATTTTGGAAAAAATCGAGCTTAGAAAAAAATGTTTAAAGGGGGTGCTATTCAAGTAAGCGGCACTGTATGATGCAGTTATATTTCATATATTATATTATATTATAAAGGGTAGCGCATAAGTAACGTTAACGGCGACTATATTTATTGAATGCATTCTTATGCATCATTTGGTTTTAACTCGTGAACCAATTGCATCTTATATGGGAAAAGATGTAATATATGTAAAATTCTTTGCAAACACCGCCTACACATCTCTAACTGCTGAGAACGTCGTCTGTTGGAAGTTTCGAGGCTTTCCTCAATACTTGCTTGAACTCCAGCAATGGTCACTTCTTTTCGAACTGCGCGAGGTCTTCCAGCACGCGGAAGATCTTGTTTCCCAAAACGCTGAACAAATCGGCAAATTGTTGGAAAGTTAGGAGGAAATTTTGATATGATCTGAATAATCGAATGCTGACTTTCAAAGTAAATGAACTAATTTGGTTTTTTGGTCTGTGCTGAGCCTTTCCATCATAAATTTCTCAAGTATTAGTTAGTTAATTCTGTAAAGAGACGAAAAAAGACGTAAACAAAAAATATATTCACTGATCAATACTTAACGTTACTTAGGCGCCACCCTATATTTATGGTTCCATTACATTTATAATGTAAAATTTTTTAAAATTTTAAAAAAATTAAACCGGATAATTACGCCCTCTGTTGTAGCTCCCATAAAAATTACCTAATTTCGCCCACATATTCCTAAATTCATATTTTTCCATTTTATTTTGCCGAATCCAGTATAGTATAGTAAGCATCAGGTATTTAGAAAACTTGCTAATACTCTTCCGTATTTTTGCATCAACGCAAAATGAAGTTGGGTGAAGATATACGAGTATGTAAGTCAGTTCACCTGACTGAAATTTCTATAGTGGTCTGAATGTATCCATCTTGTTTTCTTGTCCTTTCACCATCGCTTTTGCATTATTTGGTATTGAATAAATGCCATGAATGCTAATAAGTATTTTGTTTTTGGACAAAAATCGTTGTACTGAATACGCCTGTGACAGCTATCAGTTGCCTTCATTTCCTTTTTTTTTTTTCTTTTAACCAAATTGAATAAAATCTTCCTCTTGTGGTTGCTATATTTTGCATAGAAATCATTTTAGACTCTATTGAATGCTATCTCACGATACTGTGCAAATTAGCATTATAAATTCTATGCATACACAAATGAGGGGAGATGGAAATAAAAGTATATATTTGCCTATCTAAGGAAGTAGACATAAACCCAGAGAAGAAAAAGTTGCTACTAATTACAAGCATACATACATATATGGTCGAAAAAATAAGTACACCTGCTTATTTTTGCTTTATGTTAATTTTAGTTAATTTAACGGAAAGTAAACATGGCAATTCCTTTTTATTTAAATAACTTTAATATGGCAATGCCTTTAAAAGCAAAAACAAAACTGGGGCTTCCCCATTGTTTTCATTGTGAGTTGGTTTTGTTCAGGTGTGATTTCAGATCTTGGTCAAAATAATAAATAAATTGCTTAATTCTTTAATATTTTCGTAGTCCGCTGTAGTCTTTTTTGGAAAGCCTATTTATTTTACTGTTGCTTATCTTTATTCATAACAAAATATATAGTAAAACAAATCAGTCAATGGTCGTGTTGATGCCAAAATATGTATATTTTCCGATAACTTTCCAATTCATTTAAGTTTGGCATCCGCCTGGTCACCCTAATATTAATTCGCCGAACATCCACGGCTTGAGCGCGTAAATCACACATCAACTCAAGCTTTAATAGTTTGATTAGTGTGTGTTACAGAATGTTCTAAAGATGGCTACAATCTGTCTTATATATTCTATTAGTCGCTTTGTCATTCCCAAATTGCAAGCTAAAACTTACTTGTTACTGTGAGTTCAAACTATCCAGTTCACATTGGTAGGCTTCCGCGCAAATTGTTCAATTCCAAATAAAGAAATAGAAATTGTCCATTCAAATTCTAATTCCTTGTGTTTTGTTATTCTTTATTTTTTCCTTCCTCGGTGAACAATTTGTGAGAAATATTACAAGCTTCCTTGGAATATTTCCGGCTCACACAGTTGTAAACCAAAAGCCACCTTTCGCTCCAGGCAACCCAAAATTCCCTGGATTCCCACATTTTCAGATCGAAAAAGTCATTGTTCTCCGGAGGAGAAAAAAATTGTTTCAAGACTAAAAGAAAGTGGCCAAAGTCTTCGTTCTATAGCAGAAACTATGAATCGGTCATTATTTTTTGTACAAAATGCTTTAAAGCCGTCAAAACTCGCGGAATACCCAAAAAAAAACTTCAAAAACAACAGATATCTGTATTCTAACACTTGCGAAGAAGCATCGGTTCATGTCTTCAAGAGTGATTTCAGCAAAAATTGGAAATGAAATTTCATCGCCAATGGTTCGTCGTAGACTAGAAGAAGCACATTTACCAGGACGGATAGGCAGAAGAGTTCCTTTGCTTACACAAAAAAGTTAAAAGGCTAGATTGGTGTTTGCAAGAAATCATTCCAATTGGTCCGGAGGAGACGGTGAAAAAATTGGCGAAACATTTTGTGAAGCGATTAAACAAAAATTAATATATTTGGAAACGACTGTACCCGGAATGTTCAACGCCCTAAGGGTAAGGAATTCTATGTTCGCTTTACAAAGAAGACGGTCAAGCACGGGGGCAGCTATATTATGGTCTGGGGTTATTTCTCGTGGTAGGGTGTCGGTCCGATACATCGAATTACCGACACTATGACGAGATTCCACTACAAGGATATTTTGGAAAATACGATGTTGAACTATGATGTGGAAAGTATGCCTCTTAGATGGACATTCCAGCAGGAGAACGATCCAAAGCATATTTCTAAGTTGGTAAAGGATTGATTCCAAGATAATAATGTTGCCCTTTTTGACTGGGCACTGGTCAACTTCCGAATTTAAATCTAATCGAAAATCTTTGGGGAGAGTTGAAACAAAGAATTGGAAAAGGAGGTTCTTAAAAATAACGATCAGCTATGGAATTTTGTTCAAACAAATTTGGGATGAAATACCAGTAGAAACCTGTAGAAAACTTATTGCCAGCATGCCAAAAAGAGTCAACAAAATAATTGAAAATAAAGATGGATATACCGGCTTTTAACGAAACTGAGCCAATTTAGCAGAGAAAAAACTTTATTTTTTTACTTTTTTGCTTATTTTAACTAAATATACTTATTATTTTGTCCAATTAATTAAAAAAATTAAAAAAATTTCTTACTTTTTGAAAAATACAAAATTTAATATTTATTTTTTTGTTATTGTTTTAGTATTTATTTTATTTCTAATGTTATAACAAAAGAAATTAGTATTTGTTTTTCTTTTAATTTAAATAAAATTTCGTCTATGAGCCCTTAAAAAAATATATGGGGTGTACTTATTTTTTTGATCATATGTGTACATATATGCAAATGCAATATGTACTCGTATCCATGAATGTGCAAATGTTATAGTAACTTTATTGAGTTGTTTAATGCCGAATTCAACGAACAAGTCTTTTTTAATTATTCAATGTGTAGAATTCCGATGAAGAGCTAAATTAAATTATCACGACACGTGATGCCACAAGCATTTATATAAATGTTCCTTTGCCACGTAGTACAATGGCAAGCAGGCATTCATGGGAATGCCAACATTTGAGTAATAAAAAATTTTAGCATCTTCAAGGATTTCTCCTACCTTATGGTAATATTAAGCGTAGATAAGGCAACTCACTGGGTGAGAATATGGCAGTAAACTTTCGTGTCTGTTTTATGGGTGATTTTAATCTTAAATGAGATTGAATAATGTGAATACAATGTTAATGAAATTGTTGTGTGTTTTCTCTAATTATTATGAATTGGTTTCACATTAATCATTTTGCTTATCAATTGACGAGAAGAGAATGTAGGCGAGATAAAGAGAAAATTGTGAGATCTGCTAAAGCAGACGTCTCAGGGCGAATGCGTTTTAAAGCAGGTGGTGCACTGATTGTTGTTTGTTTCATTTTGTTTTATACTTCCTCGCCATAAGAATATTTTTTCTAATTTCTAGAGAAAATTTGAGAAAGGAAATTAAGATAAAGGCTAAAATTTTGTTCTAAAAGAATTAGCTTTTTTTCATGCTGACTTTTCTGAGTTCATTGCTGGGCATCATCTAACTTAGTACCTTACATTATGTTTTGAGTTCGTTTTGCATCTTCGAAATTGGCAATAGTTCAAATTACAAAGCTTTTATCGATAATGTCAGAGTTTTAACCGGCATCTTTATTCCACACCTGTCGACTTGTAATACTAGTGTAATATCTCTTGTCACTGTCTTGTTATATCTCTTGCCAAAAGCTTTCTCCAGCGTTCTAGCAGTAAGAATTGCTCCACAACTCTGGCTTACAATGCCTATTAAATTTTAGTTTTAACTCACTTCTTATCCCACTTCCCGAAGAGCAGGTAAAGGAAAAAAATATTGAAATTCTCAAAGTGCTTTTATTCATTAGAAATAAGGTAAATCTACCGTATATTGCAGCAAAAACAATACCCCTTGTTAATTCTATTCGTTTTTTTAGAAGGATTTTAAGATTCTATGCAATGTCTGAAGGGCATATGTGGTTATTAATCCCCCGCATAATGATTAGTTTTTTACAGAAATCATATCAAATATGTCAAGTCTTAAGAATTTTGTTTCTTGTCAGCCAAGCGGAGTCCAAACTATACGCTGAAAAATCGATGCAAGTTAAGTTCCCCATGAGCCAAGTTCCAAGACGTGTTGTTAAAAATGTCTTAAATTATGTTTCAACTCTCCATGATACCCTGTAAAACATTCTTTTTTAAGTTATCAATGTAAAATGTTTCCTTAACTCTGTGTCCATATCCGTACGGTGAATCCAATTTATTTATTCTATTTACTTACGACTGTGTAGTCCTCAATTTCTTTTTAATTCGTTTAATTTTCCACATTCCACTCGTAATAAGCAGCTTCCTATTCCCAAAAATTTAAAATTTTAATACCAAGCCATTTAAAATGGCTTTAAATTAGATCCTGATTCTTACAAAAGGCACATTCTACAACACTTTCAAACTTTCCTGTAGAATTTTGTTTTCAATTAAATTGTGAGCAGCCTTTATTACGTACCGATTATATAATATTTCCAGATTATATATACCGATTAACTTTTAAATCAGTCGTTTTTCATATTATCTTTTTGGTGTCTTTAATAATCCGACCTTCTTTAAAATCATATTATATTTTTATAAATTTTATATTTAATTTTTATTACTTGTTTTTTTTTTTTTTTTTAATTTATACTATTGAGTAGGTTGAATCTAATAAATGAATTGTTTCATATTGTAATTTACTTGGCTGGAAAGCTTTAAATTACAAGCCAAATAAATAAATAAGAAATAATAGATTAGCGGTCTGCGAAATGTGAAAAATGTATTTTCTGTCGTACTGTGTAAATATGAGTGAAATCATTGTCATCAAGAGAGAGATATCTTAATACTTGGAATACTACCATTTAGTTCGTTTATTTGTAGTTGTTTGAATCCGAACCCAACATTTCATTTCTATAAAACCTCTTAAGCAAATATTTGTCGATGCTCCAAACCCCCCATACCCGCGAAAACATTTTGTGGTCCTTCGAGCCGGTTTGCTGCAAAATCTTCTTAGCAGAACACCACACTTTGCTACATCGGAATAATAAAATAATAAAAGGACTCGTTATATAAAGGTTAAGCGAACTCGCTAATATCAACATCAGGCCATCGAACAACAGAATAAAGGTTCTCACTTCCAGCAAAATAGCTCCTCAACTCGTGTACCGAGTATAATTATCAATTTTAACTTCGGACAATAATTTTCAGAGGCAACGCTTCAGTGTATTTATAGACGTGTCAGCAAACGATATGAATTTAATATGCACATATAATAACTAAATTTTGAATTGTCTTTAAATAATGAATTATAAGATTTTTTAAGTTTTTTTTCGAATTATTCGATATTGCTGTAATGCAACGGGGGCGGGATGTTTGAATCCGAAACCAACATTAATTTAAAAATATTCCGAGGGAGAAATGAAAAAAAATGTTGTTCTATTGGAAGCACACGTTTAAATCATCAATTTAGTAGTAAATTTTAACTATTTTTACGCCTTATTCGGCTATTAAAGGATTCATATACATAAATAGCAAACCTTTCATTAAATAACCAACACTTCAGATGACAGGTATTCAACAGCTGACAGCCTTTCCAGATCGGCAGTTTTGAAACCAATAAATCGATAGCTATGACTATATCATTACTAGTGTCCCAACAAGAACGCAATATTTAAATGACTGAAGCAGCAATTAAATTGTTTCTCTGGCTGTATGACAAGTGGCGCCGTCTTGTTGAAACATCATGTCCTTCACTTTCATTTCTTCAATTCTAGGCACGAAAAAACTGGTTATCATTTCACGATACCGAACATCATTGACTGTTTACGCTTGACATGCCTCATTTTCATAAAAACGGGTCCAATGATTCCTCCACACTACACAGTGACACGTTGCGGATGCATTTGCTTCTCGTGAATCACTCGAGGATTTTCCTCACCCCAAATGCGATAATTCTGCCTATTGACGGAGCCATCAAGATGGAAATGGGCCTTGTCACTGAAGATGATTGTATCGGAAAAATCAGCATTTTCATGTTGTCTCTCCAATACCCAATTAACGAACTCCCTTCGCTGTCCATGGTCAGCTAGCTGGCTCAGGAACTGAGTCAATTGAATTTTGTATGCATGAAGATGCAAATCTTCCGTCAAAATGTGCTGCATAGTGGATTTGGAGACACCAATTTGCTGAGCTCGGTGTCGAATTGAAGTGGATGGAATTTGAGCGCCATCATCACGTACAGCTGCGACATTTTCGGTCGATCGACCTGGTCGAAGGCGCGTTGTTGTGTTTACATAACTAACAGACACAGTTTTGGCAAATTTATCCATTAATCTCTTTACAGTTGACTCTTTTGGAGCATTATTGTGACCTCAAATTGATCGAACTGTAGCCGCAAAACTTTTACCATTTTGGTAAAACAATTTCGCAATGAAAACGCGTTGTTCATTCGTGTAGCGCGCAATTTTTACTAACCTCGTACCTTCTACTAGCAAACAATAACAATTGTTCAAATG
This sequence comes from Philornis downsi, assembly GCA_019455685.1. Lineage (NCBI taxonomy): Eukaryota > Metazoa > Arthropoda > Insecta > Diptera > Muscidae > Philornis > Philornis downsi. Next base: position 44,574 of record JAHXMU010000049.1, on the reverse strand, counting down.
TCAAACAATGACACTTCGAATGGCGCCAAATTTAAATCTTGCGTTCTTGTTGGAACACCCTTTATATCTTTAATTAAATAAAATTATTTTCTGCTCCTATAAAATAACAAAATAACTAGTTAAGCCCTTTTCCAATTACAGTGACGTGATGCTCTTAAGGCCCCCTTTTTTTAGATCAATAATAAGAAGCATAATTATTTGTACGGACGAATCTTTAGGCTGTGCTATTTAGTACTCCAGAGAAAATCAATAAACGTTATTGTGGTAAAACATTGGATGTGCCAATTCGTTCAAGACACTGGCAATTTCTCTTTTCCTCTCAACTTCAATACAATTCGAAACTAATTATAAGCTTTCCTGTTTAAATACTGACGTAGTTACTACAATACGACGAGTATCTCAAGCATTAATTCTACTTTATTTCTGTTATGGCCCCATGCGAATTTTCTTAGCCCACATTCAGCTTGCGTCCTAATGAGAAAGTTTTGTATTGTACGAGTATATGGTATTGCGTTAAATCTTAACTATACTATAAAAGTTGAAGAAACATTAATTTTAATGCCTTCCATTAATAAACAACAAAGCAAACGTGTAATAAAGCGAATAGAGGGGCGGGCATCATCAAAAGCTAACTAGCATAATATCAACATCGAATAGAGAAGCCTTCAGGTCTTCTGCTTACCGATGACAAGGAGATGAAAATATGTTTAGGTTTAAGGGAAGAATCCAGTTGGCAAACGTCGTACTGGAATGTGTAGAGAACATAAACGTCTTTGAAGTCCCATAATTGTAATGAAAAGCGTTAAGATGTTTATAAGAGATACATTTCAGTAGCTGTCCATAATAGGGTGGGATTAGCTGCAGATGCGTAGTCCAAGTGCCCCATTTTCGAGTATTTTCTACAGCATTGACAAGATTGTGTTATCGCCACTTCCATTCTCCCCTGCATTACAGTCAAGAAGCTCATTGTCGTCTTTCGGTTTCAATTCTTTTTCTCTTTTGGGAACTTTGTTTTGCATTACGAAACATGTTGTATTGTTGTAAGTAAACCAATTGCAATACATATTTAGTTTTGGAAAACTTTTACGGTTTGCAACAACATTCAACGTTTTCCATTAGTTATTTAGTCACAAAATACTCTACGATAAGACTTGAAGGTGTGATCGGTTGTGTGATGCCTTCTTAAATTATAACAGCTCTACGCTAATCTGGATGCAAAAAAAAAAATGCATCCAAAAAAGTAAACATTCATTACATTTCATGAAGGGGAAG
>JAHXMU010000049.1:0-28302 GCA_019455685.1 Philornis downsi | reverse complement strand
CACATTTCTGTGCACCAACTTTCAGCTGGCAGTATTGCAATGATTATGTTAAAGCACCAACGCATGTGATGTATCGATTATTCTCCCTTAAGATACGAGCAAACAAAAGTGAATACTAAAATTCAAGCTAATAACCATTAATACAGTTCACTGCGGTTTATGGAACATTACGGGGTTTGCAGGTGCTCCCGGTAAACGAAGACACATATTTGCAATTCCAATGAGAATACTGCCAACGATAACGCTAAATGTTGACACATGACTAAAGGTATAGATGGAGCTTCCTTTTAAACTACCTTAAGTCAACAAATGTGGCATTGTTGCAACGCCGCTGCCAAGTATGACAGCAATTGTGTCCGCCTCAATGAATATATTTACACATGGCTTAACATGTCTCTGGGAAGATTTTGCGTCGTATGTTGTCATTGTATGCATTACAGACTTTTGAAATCGTTGTGTTAGTCATGTGAGCCTATTATTCCCCCTATTGGGGGAAATCAGCATTATTGCAGTGAGACCATAGACACTACAATGTCTTTGTTTGCTTAATGGACGATAAAAGGTGCGATATGTATGGAAAGTAGTATCATTACTTTGTGTAGTGTATGGCGGTATACATAAAATATCTTACGGCAATTACAGGAAATCTCAAGTTTGTGTCCTTTATGTGTTTTACAGATTTTTCGTCAAGCTCTTCAATTGGAAGTTCTGCAGTTGTTGCTAGTTTCACACTACTCTGGTGTAAAAAATTGCCATGAATGATTATATACTTTTTTCAAGAGATCTTAACTTAAACTATGTTTCTTTTTGATTCTGACATTTCAATTTTGCTTAAAGATTATTTATATAAATATCCAAAATTACTAATGATATGCATATATAATCGATACATCACATGTGTTGGTGCTTTAACCGAATTATTGTAATACTGGCAGCTGAAAGTTGGTGCACAGAAATGTGCAATTACGGTTAGAGATGAATGAATAAACACTAGAAAAATATAGCACACGTGCTGTTACCTATCAACAAAGTTTATCAGACAATTTGTAATGTACAAGAAACCAAAATCCCTTACATTCCTTTGAATTATAGTTGGGAGAATTTATCACATTCAGAGAGCTTGCAGGTGTTTTCAATTTTTGACCTATCAAGGCAAAATCTAGCGCTTAACGACATTATGAAGGCGGTTCAAATCAGTCATCCTAACAAAGAAGGCATTAAAAAGTCGGTAAAAATTGTCTTTATTTTTCAATATAAACTCCTTTCAGCTTGATACACTTTTTTCAGCGATATTCAATAGCTAAGAAACGATATTAAATTAGTAAAAATTGTTTTTATTTTTTAATATAATCTCCTTTCAGCTCGATACACTTTTTCCCAACGATATTCAATAGCTATCTACATTGTTGGCAAATATTTTACCACCAAACCATTTTTTCAATTTCGAAAATAGAGAGTAGTTCGAGGCAGCTAAATCCGGCGAACAAGATGCGTAATGCAGCAATTCTAACTCTACTTCAATAATTTTGGCCATCGCAATAATGGATATTAAAAAACGATATGGCTTCAATGGCTTCTATACCCTGTTTATGGTAAAAACTGTCAAACTCCTTAACATAGCCATCAACCTCAAACTCCACCTTTTTATTTTTGGCAAAGTTTTTACCACCGAGCCATTTTTTCATGCTTGGAAATAGAAAATAGTGCGAGAAGCTAAATCTGACGAATATGGTGCGTGATGAAGCCATCGTGAATAGTGGATGTGTAAACTCCAGCATTGTCTTGATAAAACAACACTTTATTTTTCACCAAATGCGTCATTTTTTCCATAATTCCATCACCTGAACGCTGCAATAAATTACCAGAATATTCGCCGTTCGCCATCTCAAAAAACAGATCATGACCTATCAGCAGATGCGACCATCTTCGCCTTCTTTGAACGCGATTCTCCCATTCAAGTCCACTAATTAAAAACACGGGAACCGTTAAAAAAGAACAGTCACTAAGGGACGACGGTCTATCCCTTTGTTCTTTCACAATACCTGTAAAGGGTGTCCCAACAAGAACGCAAGATATAAATTGAATTGAATTGTTTCACTGGCTGTATGACATATGGAGCCGTCTTGTTGAAACCACATGCCCTCGACATTCATTTCTTCAATTTTGGGCACGAAAAAACTGGTTATCATTTCACGATATCGAACACCATTGATCATCATTTTGCGCTTGACATGCCTCAATTTGATAAAAAAAAAAGGTCCAATGATTCCTTTAACCCAAAATACACACAACACAGTGACATGTTGAGGATGCATTTGCTTCTCGTGAATCACTCGAGGGTTTTCCTCACCCCAAATGCGTCAATTCTGCCTATTGACGAAGCCATCAAGATGGAAATGGGCCTCGTCACTGAAGATGATTTTATCGGCAAAATCAGCATTTTCATGCTGTCCCTCCAATACCCAATTAACGAACTCCCTTCGCTGTCCATGGTCAGCTGGCATCAGTTCCTGAGCCAATTGAACTTTGTATGCATGAATGAATGCAAATCTTTCGTCAAAATTCGCTACGTAGTGGATTTGGAGACACCAATTTGCTGAGCTCTGTGTCGAATTGAGGTGGATGGAGTTTGAGCAACATCATCACGTACAGCTGCGACATTTTCGGTCGATCGACCTGGTCGAAGTCGCGTTGTTGTCTTTACATCACTAGCAGACCCAGTTTTGGCAAATTTATCCATTAATCTCTTTACTGTTGACTCTTTTGGATCATTATTGTGACCCCAGATTGATTGCAATTTGCGAACTGTAGCCGCAAAACTTTCACCATATTGGTAAAACAATTTCACAATGAGAATGTGTTGTTCATTCGTGTAGCGCTCCATGTTTACTAACATCGTACCTTCTACAAGCAAACAATAACAATTGTTCAAATGTCAAACAATAACATTTCGAATGGCGCCAAATTTAAATCTTGCGTTTTTGTTGGGACACCCTTTATATAAAAACTAGTAGACATGCACTGAATTAGAAGGACATCTAATATTTCGTAGACCAGAAGTTTATACATCCTCAACCATGGACTGCAGTTCACAGTATTAGGGATGGACATTCTTAGCGACATAAAATTGTACATGTTTTATTTGGTCTCTGGGTGTTTGTAGATTTTACATATAGAATATCAAATTTAGCTTATCGGCCATCAGAAGGGTAAATACATTTTTCTCCAAAAACTTTAAAGGGTTCTTTTCTAAGCCGACTACCAGAAATTACTTTTTAGGCGGAATATTATCTTATATAAAAAATAGTTTTTGGAGTACTCCATTCGAACATATTTTGATTTAATTGTATTGAATTAAATATTGTATTTTTACATTATACCTATATGTTAGATCTAGGTTGGAATATGCTGCTATTATTTGGTGTCCTTATTCCAATATTCATGTTGCAGGTATCGAACGGGTGCAGTGTGTGTTTGTAAAGTTTGCTCTTTCTTCACTTAGATTTGAAGAACCTCTCCCAACCTACAATTCGAAATGTTTATTTCTTGGGCTAGAGACATTAAAGTATCGTCATTCCAGATTCCAGACAGCGCTATTGTTTGTTTAATAATCGGTGGTTACATCGATGTTGCAATCTTTTGGCCCAGATTCCATTCTACGTTCCTCCTAGGTCTCTCCGGCGAACACGTGTTTTTAATATACCTCGACACTTTACTTCTTGTGCAAAAAACAGTACTCCGAATCGTGGATTTTATATTCTGAGTTAAATTAATGAATATGCCTTGAATCAAGATTCCAATCTACTCACAGAGTTTGACTCATCTCAATATTTGCTTCGATTATATCTTAACAGATTTCTAAGATTAAAAAAATTCTATTTTATATTGTTTATAAATGGTATATTTAATATAAAATTATTACTGTTTTGCCATTGTTAGTCTGTAAGGAAATTTTGTTCCATAGACTTAAATAAATGAAATAAAAATAAGTGAAATAAAATGAAATGAAATCATAAATGAAAATAAAACCATTTCTTTAAGCATTTCATTATGCTAATTTTGGAAGTGCTTCAAAACGGCTGCATTGGAAGCGCTAAATATGCGTTGATTGCAACTTTAGAAGTGGTGAAAATGTGATTCATTTGGAATAACTTGCACATTTTTTTTTTTTTTTCGGAATGTTAATGAAATATGGTTTGGCGAACATTTGAGTCAATTTTCCTGTATTTTAAGGAAGTGCTTCATTATTACCTCCTTTATTCCATATTCTAAACTGTATTACAATAAAAAGCGCTAACAAAAATCTAATAAAAATTTTCTCTCATGTTGCGATGTTCCCAAATTTTATTACAATAAAAAGACAATGAAGATCTCTAACAAAATCTATGTCGTTTTTATTATGATCTAATAATTTTTCTCAAAATGAAGCAGTCAATTTTATTTTATTTTTTTTTTTTTGTTTTTAAATTTTCACAACTAAGTGATCTCATATTCGGGACGAATCTAACATCATATAAAATTTTCGAAATTATATACAAAACTAAAATTGTTATCATGACTTACCGCACAAATGCAAATTCTGCTTTCTTTAAGGTGTTTTCAGAATTTGTTTCTTCTTGTTTTTTATATCACACCATTAATTCCAATCGCAGTGTTTCCTGCAAAAGAAATGAAAAGAAAAAAAGTAATAATAAATAACAAGGACTGCAAACTACAAATAGCAAAAACAGAAGCAAACAAGAAATCATTCGAAACATTCTGCGAGCTCAACTCCCCGTTGTTATCGTTGACTTAGCTTTCCGTAATTGTTTGTAAATATTTGCGTTTTGCTTCGTTTGCTGCGTTTTCTGGTATGCAAGATTTCGCATTCATAATTTGTTTCACTCTGCATCGGATTTGTTGGCAACACACAAAACGTGACCTGAAGTGGATGATTATTGTTCATAATGTTGTTTATTTATATTCTCGGTTTAAAACTAATTTGTGTTTGCATACATTTTTTCCCCCCGTTATTTCTAAACTAGCGAAGCAAAATATTTACATTAAATTTAAGAACGTTTTGCAGAAAGCTGCTGGGGATTTGAAGTGAGTAAGGTATAATTTTGAATATATAAATTTTTGTCGAAAATGCTTCTTAGAGACGCTCTGGGAACATGTGAAACAAAACTGTATAAACGATCAATATGTGTATGAAATTTGATGCCAATAAATGAGATTCTTCTTAGGTGGCGACTGGAACAGACATGCTTAGAAAATAATTCCAAGCGCTTCGATCTTATGTGTTTCTCCACCAATTCGTCACACCAAGTTTCGATAGTATTTCAAAAGCCTGCTCCTTCGAACGGAATTTTGGTCGCCTTCTTCTGTGCCGTCCATCGAGCTCGTTGAAAGCTTTTAATGCCGTAGCATTTGGGTCCATCCGCACAACATGATCTAGCCAGCGCCATCGCTGTATATTAATGCGTTTGACCACGTTGATGTCGGTATATAGCTTATACAGTTCATTGTTCACGCGACGCCGAGACTCTCCGTTAACGATGATGGGTCCATATATTTTTCACAGTATTTTCTTCTCGAAAACTGCCAGTACTGATTCATCCGCTGGTGACATTACCCAGGATTCTGCGCCTTATAACAAGACAGGTAGAACCAACGTCTGGTACAGTCGGATTTTTGTTTGTCGAGAGAGGGCTTTATCATTGAATCGTTTGTTTAGTAACATCTGTTAGCAAGCAATACTCTCCTTTTTATCTCCATGCTAACATCATTCGTTTTGTTCACAGCAGAACCGAGGTAGATGAATTCTTCCATCACTTCAAAATTATAGTTGTCAACGCTCACACAGCGTCCCAAACGAGTAGGCTCTTTGTTCGTTGAAACCAATAAATGAGATAAGAACTGTAAAAGTTGCACTACATTTTACAACACTTGCAAAAGGAATATTATGACATGCTTAACAGTATGTGAAAAAGTAATTCTTTGGGATCACATACAGGGTCATCCATTTCTCGGTTTCAAAAATTTTAGTTAAACAAAACACACATAATGCTACGATTTCGATGAAACTTCCACTTTATTATAATGCTTGGACTTTGCCATTATGTACGGAATACAATGATCACGTTTAAATGGATTGGTTGCAGCAGTACATTCTGTTGAGGTAGTTTTCGTAGAAAAAATTGGCCCAATAACACCTCTAAACCATGATGAGCATCAAACGGACACTTTTTCATTGTCACTTTTTTTGCAATGGCTTTTCCACAATCACTTCTGCGTTCTTCGAGCCTCATATTTGACAATTTCGCTTCTTGACGTAACTACCGAGTGAGAAATGAGCTTCATTGCTGAAGGAAATTTAGTTCGAAAAATAAACACTGAAAGCCGGTTGCTGTATTATCTAAGCAACATATCTACAGCTTTGTGAACGGTCAGCCGGCTTTAATTATTGCATGAGTTGGACTCTATATCGATGGAGGTACAAATCCAAATGCAAAATACGCCATAGTAAGCTGTAAGATAGACCCAATTGCTGATAACGCAGTGGAATCGACAAATTGGGACTATCCGTCACAATTTCACAAACAGAAGCGATATTTTCGGCAGTGCGTATATTGCGATAATGCACACATCTCTAACGCTTTCAGCCTCTTCAAATTTCTTTATAATCTTGCCAATTCCTTGCACAGTAGGTCGATTATAACTGCCATAATCACCCCCGTAATGCATGAAAAGTGCCCACGTTTGAATAATCACTTTTATAGTAAGTTTTAATAATTTTTACACGTTCACTTCAGTAAATCTTTCAGTACTAATCCCCAGTGATGGTTTCGCTTGATTTCAACAGCTTGTAATAAATACGATAAAGAAAAATTTTCCTTTTTTTCTTGCTGAAGCAGTTATTATTCACAGACGAGAAAACGATGCTCAACGTCCCTTGGCATCAACTCATAAGAAACCCAAGTTTCTTGCTTTAAATCATTTCCAACGCATAAAATCACTTGGAAATTGCTTGGCGGATAGCTCCTAATACTGAATCAAGCTCTACCTGCGTTTGACACGGATCCCTATCAAGCAATGCCGTCAAGTCAGCGTCTTTGAAGGAGTTTCGTCTTTTTTCACGCAAACGTTCGTCAAAGATAAAGATGATGATATTGATACAGATAGTTGTTTATAGGTGGCTCTGAAATCGCTTTCCGAATAGAAATTTGTGCTCAAATTATAAGTGAAATTTAAATTTTTGCTAACAACCCTTCCCAACTAGCAATAATGTATTTGAAGAGTCTGGCGTGTGGCAATAATGTGTTTAAAAAAATTTCGAATTTCTAGATAAGTTAAAAAATTAAGTCAATATTACGTATCAACGCGCAATTCCGAATAGCGTACCTCTGATTCTGCTATCCCATCATCTCACATCGACCGACTGGCAGAGAGCAACTGAAGCACACATTATGTTCTTATCCAGTTCATGCTTTTATCCATGCTCTGACAAATGAATGGATACGATGCGCTTCGAGCATGGTATAAGAATATAAGGTAACGCAAATGAGAAACAAAAATATTTAGTTCTGCGCAGATGACGCCACTCGGCTTTGTGTGCTTTTGATTTAGAATATGTAGGTATATGAATGTAAGATTATAGAGACAAATTATGCTGATATACATTTTTCTGAAATAAATCTAAATTGTTTAAACAATATGCTTTGTGTAAAAGACACGAAGATGCTTTTTATTCATTTTATAATTTTGTTTATTTTTCGTCGTTGAACACAACACACTTCATTTTCTTTACAAGTATTTATTCAACAAAATACGATTTAGTATTAATTTACTTACTAAAAACAAACAAGGTAAACAATTAATTAAAATTATTATCACTTTTTCACTTAAATTCACTGTTGTTTAACGTTCTGTCTAGCCGAGTGACATCATTCCCTTCTTTGTTTACATTTCTCAAGAATAACGGACCTGCGCAATGCGTAATCTCTTTATATCATTCTTGCGCTTCGAGGGCAAATTTTATCCAAATTAAGTGGATTTTGTATCGTTTTGAGCATAGTTGGTGTAATTTAAGAGCAGCAAGGGCATTATATTTTTCGATTATTCGTGCATTCCCCTGGCGAAAGAGTTTTCCCATCCAAATAATTTATCTGTATGAATTCCTGCCTATGGTGTGATACCGGGTTATCCACTTCCCGGTTTCAAAAATAAAGTTAAATAAAATACACATAAGACTATGATTTCGATGAAACTTTTATTTCATTATAATGCTCGGATCTTGACATTTGGTTGAAATTTACTGCAAAATATTACATAAGATCACAAGTTTTTTTACACAACTATTTTTTTTATTGCGGTGACGGTAGTAAATTAATAAACGTAAAAGTAAAACCTCAATTGTTTTCTCTTTTCTTTTTGGTCATTTATTTAAAAAAGTAAAACCTCAATTGTTTAAATTTGTTTTTATGCATAAAACTCCCAACTTCACTTTTACAGGGTTATCCATTCAGTTTTTTTAAAACCGCCTGTTTGGCAAGGCTATCAGGTATCAAGGGTTGTATACCTGTCATCTGAAGTGTTATTTATTTAGTGAAAGGTTTACTATTTACGAATATGGATCGTTTAATGACCAAAGAAAGCGTAAAAATAGTTAAATCCTACTAAAAGAGTGGTGATTCAAACGTGGGCACTTATTGAGCATTACCGAATGATTATGGTCGTCATAATCGACCTACTGTGCAAGAAATTGACAAGATTATAAATTAATTTTAAGAAAATGGGTGCGTTACAGGTGTGGGCAGGCCCGTATTATCATCACAATGTATTCACTGCCAAAAATATCGCTTCTGTTAGCGAAAGTGTGGCAGGTACTTCGAATTTAAATTCAGAGCGCTATAGCCGTATGATAGTAGACTTGTTTTTGACCTAAAATTGAAGATTATGAACTGGATGATATGTGCTTCCAACAGGATGGTGTCACGAGTCACGAGCCACACAACACGACTGCTTTTGGCTTTATTGCATGAGAAGTATCCGGAAAGTGTAGTTTCACGTTTTGGTGACGTCAATTGTCCACCAAGATCATACGATTTGACGGCGTTAGGTTTTTTTTTTTTTGTAAGGCTATGTCAAAGTACGTTCTTAGGCAGGTAATCCTCAAACGTTGGAGCATTTGAAAATCAACATTCGTCTAGTTATCGCCGAAATTTGCATACAAATGGTCGAAAACTGCCTTAAAAGGATCCACAGCTAAAACTAATCCAGAAGCGGCCATGTAAATGGCCTTATATATCGTACATAATGGCAGGATTCAAGCACTATAATTAAATAACAATTTAATCGAAATTAAAGTTTTATGTGTATTTTGTGTGGAGGTGAAGGGCAGAAGATCGAAGCGCTTGGAATTCTACGGGCGACGTGCAACAGATGAGGCTGTCTATTCCCGTCGCCACATAAGAAGAAGAAGAAGTATGTTTTATTTAGCTTTACCTATGAAACCGAAAAATGTACAACCCGGTAGGTCATCAGAAGAGATCTTTTTCTTCATTTTTTAATTTTCTACAGAAATGGCCCAGCAGCCACTTGGTGTTTGATATGAATAAACTTTTTAGTAAAAACTGAGTTTTCACCATTTTGTTTCTTCTTGAAAGTAGATTTTCTCGCTGAAATTGCTTCTGTTCAATTTAGTAGCAGTTTTTAGAAGATTTTGTAAGTGGATGTTAAGCAGCAATTTAACTTTTCCAATTGCCTGGCAATAGTAGTTTTCGACTATTCATCCACCAACGACTCAGTTCTACATCTTAAGCAAAACCTCATATTGGCCAACTGTACTTTCCTAAAAGTAAATCCTTTCACGACCATGCTTGAAGTTATGTGCTAATTAACGTAAAGCATTTTTTCAGTGAGCATGCAATAAATACAAAAAAAAAAAAAAAAATCCAGTGTTATGGTGAGCTCCCATCTGTCTCCTATGAGTTACTGCAGGAAGTAATATATTTCCTTAGTGACTGGGAGAATAATAAAAAGCACCAGTATGGAAGCTGCTGGCAGAAATTTAATATTGCTTGGCTGCTGTTTAAATTGTAATTTCTCGTCTATTAACTTGTGCCGCCGTTGAAATAGTGTTGTCTGTAAAGCTTTTGTTTTATCATAGCAAGCATAGGATTCATATTCATATAAGTAAATCTGCTTCAGCGCAGCAACGAAATAGCTTTGCACGACTCTAAAAGTGACACTAAATCCCTGATTATGTCTGTAACGACAAAGAATGCTTCTTTTGTGCCTACAAATATAAAACATTGAAAGTTGGAGAAACAATAACTTTACTATATGTGTTTGCCTACTGAGCGTACATTTAAGTGAAATGTGAAATGATGAAAATTTCAGCGAGGGACGTTGCAAAAGTTCGTTATTACATTGTGGATTACGGGATTATATGATGAGAAATACCAACACTATATGCAGAACAAAAATGTTGGGGTTTTTGTGAAATATATGAACCTTACAGCCAGTCTGTCGCTGAAGGATAACGTACTATCTTCACATTTTCAAAGCCTCGGAGGCAAATGATATAAAGAAAAAGTCTTTCAGTTTCAAAACACAATTTTCGAGAAGAATAATTTCAAATTAAAATCTTAAGTAGTTTTAATATTTGAATAAGAAACTCCACTATTTTGGATTTCATAACTAGGCGCCCTAACAGAGAAGACACTAAAAAGTTGTGATTTTTTTTATTTTTCAGTATAATCTCCTTATAAAGGGTGTCCCAACAAGAACGCCAGATTTAAATGACTGATGCAGCAATTGAGTTGTTTCTCTGGCTGAATGCAAGTGGCGCCGTCTTGTTCAAACCACATGCCCTCCAAATTCGTTTCATCAATTCTAGGCACGAAAAAACTGGTTATCATTTCACGATACCAAACACCATTGACTGTTTGCGCTTGACATGCCTCATTTTCATAAAAAAAAGGTCGAAAGATTCCTCCAGCCCAAAATCTACACCACACAGTGACACGTTGAGGATGCATTTGCTTCTGGTGAATCACTCGAGGAATTTCCTCACCTTAAATGCGACAATTCTGCCTATTGACAAAGCAATCAAGATGGAAATGGGCCTCGTCACTGAAGATGATTTTATCGGCAAAATCCGCATTTTCATGTTGTCTCTCCAATACCCTATTAATGAACTCCCTTCGCTGTCCATGGTCAGCTGGCTTCAGTTCCTGAGTCAATTGAATTTTGTGTGCATGAAGATGCAAATCCTTTGTCAAAATTCGCTGCATAGTGGATTTGGAGACACCAATTTGCTGAGTTCGGTGTCGAATTGAGGTGGACGGAGTTTGAGCGACATCATCACGTACAGCTGCGACATTTTCGGTCGATTGACCTGGTCGAAGGCGAGTTGTTGTCTTTACATCAGTAGCAGACCCAGTTTTGGCAAATTTATCCATTAATCTCTTTACAGTTGACTCTTTTGGAGCATTATTGTGACCCCAAATTGATCGCAATTTGCAAACTGTAGCCGCAAAACTTTCACCATTTTGGTAAAACAATTTCACAATGAGTATGCGTTGCTCATTCGTGTAGCGCTCCATTTTTACTATCCTCGTACCTTCTACTAGCAACCAATAACAATTGTTCAAATGTCAAACAATGACACTTCGAATGGCGCCAAATTTAAATCTTGCGTTCTTGTTGGGACACCCTTTAGTTTGATACACTTTATCCAGTGATATTCAAAGCTTGTACTCGTATACCCTGTTTATAGTAAAAACTGTCAAACTCAAACTAAAACAATCATCAAACGCAGATTCTATCTCTTCATTGTTGGCAAATCTCTTACCACCGAGCCATTTTTTAAGTTTGGATGTAGAAAACAGTTCATATGAGCTAAATTTGGCGAATAAGGTGCGTGATGAAGCAATTCAACGATATTCAATAGCTTCTGTACTCTGTTTATAGTAAGAATTGACAAACTCGTTAAAACAATCATCAACCGCAGACTTCACCTCTTCATTTTTGGCAAATCTTTTAACACCGAGCCATTTTTCCAAGTTTGGAAATAGAAAATAGTTTGAGGGAGTTAAATCCGAGGAATAAGCTACGTTATGAAGCAATTCGAATATTAATTCAATAATTTTGCTCATCGCAATACTGGATATGTGAACTGGAGCATTATCTTGATGAAACAAAACCTTTTTTTTTCGCCTAATGCGAAAAAGAATTTTTCCATAATTTCACCACATAAATGCGGCAATAAGTTGGGGCAACATTTGCCATTCATGGTTTTGCCGTTCTGAAGGTAATCAATAAAAATAATTTCATGTGCATTTCAAAAAAATTATTACCTTCGCCTACTTTGGACACGATTCTGCCATTCCAGTTCATTGCTTTGACTGTTTCTTTATCTCAGATGTGAAATGCTGAACCTATGTTTGTATCTATGGCTAAAAATTAATGCAAAAATTCGGCTTAATTGCAGTGAAACATCCAACCAAACACTCTACTGAAACATCTTCAGGAAATTGTTTTTGCTCTACTGAAAGCAAGCGCGGCACCCATCTTGCGCACAGCTTTCTCATCTTCAAATCTTCGATGAATATACGATGTATGTATAGCATTTTTTCAAATACTTATCATTTCATTTAGTTCATGCACCTTCAGCCAATCATCGACGATCATCCAATGGCATTTTGAGGATTTTCTTAGCCATGTTTGGCGTGGACACTCTAATTGGTCGACCACTACAGTGTTCATCTTGGCAGCTCGTACGGCCTAGTTTGAATTCTGCCACCCAATATTTTATAGTCGTAAATGAGGGAGAAGATTCTCTCAAAATAGAATCTAGCTCAGCTTTAATATTGGTTGGACTGGGACCTTTCAAATAGAAGTTGTTTGAATCCGAACCCAACATTAATTTAAAATAGTCCTAATTTATTAATCCTTGCTGTATTATGAGTATTTTCCTCTCTTGTTTATATTAATCACTCAAACAGTATTCTAGCAGTAAGTTTCGTTAATAGATGGAGGCTTATCAATCTTTACTTATAACGATATAAGTCAGTTCGTCTCTAAATCTCAGCCACTTAAGTAATCCCCAGTTATTGTATAGAAAATCAGAATTATTGGAAAAGCTGAAATACACTGTAATTTGTACCCAACGTCATCAATAATTTATTACTGTGGCCCTGAAGGTAAAATATATATTTGCAGTCAAATAAACCCCGAATTTTAATACTTACGTGCTTTTGCGTTCTCATTTCTCTAAAACCTCTTGAACAAATATTTGTCGATGTTCCAAACCCCCCATACCCGCGTACACAGAAGTATTGTATAAAATTACATAAAGGTGAAAAGTTTTTTCCATGTTCAAAAATTCACTGAGATTCTTTTTCTGATGACTCAAATAAAAATACTAAAGAACGTGACGATTTGAAACTTAAAACACATGTTTTATGAGGGTATCACCGAAATAACTCTTTTAAAACTACTGGCCCCATCTATGCGTCAGGTTGGTTAGTTGTCGGGATCGTCTTTGGAAATAGTAAACTGTTTTGAAAAGTCTGTTGATAGTAAATATCTTCCAATAATTTTTGTTCAAAATCAAACTTGGATTTGCCGTCTCTGATCCAAATATTTATATATTTCCCTGGAGGTGTGAAAATCTATGTATATCATTTAATACAGCAAAAATATTGCACTCAGAAGGAAGCATAATACCAAGTATTTTTTGACCAAAAGCTTTGCATGACTTTTTAAGGTGATCAAGAGTTGTCCTTCTGTCTGTCCGACTGGCTAGTGGATGCGTAAATTAGCGTAAATCTTTATGGAACTTCTTGCAAACTTATAACAGACTAATATTTTCCCAAATACAACGATTATAAATCGATCTTACTATCTGGTAACTCTTACAAAAACCTATCAATTTTCTGAAATGTAATTTCCTCCTCTTGACACCACATTGATAACCGGCAGCAGCGCAACTTGCAACACAAACTTTTGTCCGTTGAATTTTGCTGGAATATTTGCTGGTTACATTTGAAATGATCGATCGACAAAGTCCATCCATTCTGGTACCTCCTTAACAAATAACCTATTCAACTCATACGTTAATGGCTTCATTGTTACAATCATTGTTGTAATGGATTGCTTCGATTCAGTCAAATTCCTTGGTTTAATTTTGTACACCTTCTTGCTTAACTTGAACCCACCAAAAAAAAAAAAAAGAAAAAAATCTGGTGCAGTCAGATCAGGTGACCTTGGGGGCCAGCGGAAGGTGGAGTTTTAAGATATTAATTTGTTCCTGAATTTTCGTTGGGGCTCCGCCATAACGGATATGGCTATAGGTGCAGTTGTTTCATTTTGCTGGAACCAAACGCTGTTGAAACGTATACGACTTAGACGCAGTTCTGGGTTACGAAACTACTTCAACATCTTTAAATAACGGTTACCTTTAACAGTTGACAGTAGCACGATTCTTGCACCACCCTGTATAAGATTCAATATTTTAATTGCTGATCTCTGCAGTGTTCATTCCACCACTTACTTTCCATTCGTATTTCAACGAAATAACCCTATATTTTCTTAAGCATTTTCATATTCGTATGTAAGGTAATCGAATCAGATAATCTTTCCCGTAAATCGGTTAACTTTCTATATTTGGTGGAATTTTTATCCATCCCTACCTAAAAATTCGTATGCAAGTAATTGCATTTGTGTTGTTTGCATATTCTGGTTTTATTGTTGTTCTATTCAACCGCATCAGATAAACATTTGCATACATTTTGTATGTGTGTGTGTGTGTGTGTTAGATTTTAGTATGAAAAACAGAGGCTTTGCATAAAATTACAACTACGTACAACTTAGACGTTGTTTGAAATGCACAAATTTATACACCACTTTGTTGGGTGTGTTGAAAACATGCAATTTGTCTAACAGATAAGTGTGTCAAATGGGGGCATTTAAAAAGCTATGCACAGTAGAGTGAAAAAACAACAAAATTCAAAAAACTTATAATGTTTATTTCACTGATAATCAAATGGTCGAATTACAGCAAATGTAAAAGAAACAATAAGAATAGATTGACGTCTACCAGTGGACCTGGTACAACTTTGCTATTAAAAAATTTAAGAGATTACGTTTAGGTGGTGAAATCTTTTATTCCCTCAACCTATTTTGAACTACTAAATTTAAAACTATACATCATGTACGGAAATATTTTTTTCACTTTAATTTTTTTTATTCGTGCCTTCTGGGTTAAAATATTGGGTTTTCTTACAATTTTGCAAAATATAAAATAGATTGCCTTAATTTTTGTGAAGCTATATTATCATAGATAATGTTCCAGGTGCGGGTGTTTAAGAAAAGTCGTCTTTGCATGCATAGCATTTACCCTCTTAACTCGTTTATAATATGCAATATTGACTGAAATAATTTTTTGGTATTTTTTAAATAACTACACCCACAATTAGAGTTTTTCCATTAAAAAGTGTCTTGAAATAATTTCTTTTATGTACAGGGTGGGCCATAAGGGTGTTGGCGGTTTAAATTAATCAATTAAAAAAAAAAAAACTACGAAACATAAAAAAAATATATTTGTATTTTTAAAAAGTAGAAGCATGGGAATTTTTAAGACTTAAAAATAATGTTGTCCAAATGGCTTCTCTCGGCTGCTTGACACTCTTGGAACCGAAGTCGCAAATTTTGGAAAACTCGTTGAAAAGTTGTTCTCGGTATTTTGTTACTTTCCTGAATAATGTTCCTCTTCAACTGCTCTAAATTGGTCGGATTATTCTCGTAGACTACCGATTTGAGGTAGCCCCATAGAAAATAATCGCATGGAGAGAGATCGGGGCTACGTGGGGGCCATTCAATATCCCCCCTTTTCGAAATGAGTTTTCCAGGAAAAACATTTTTCAGCAGCTCTCTCCTGTTAAAACCACATCCTCGAGGTATTGCCTTGAAGTTCTTGCAAAGCTGGCACCAAAAAGTCTGCTAGCATGTTGCAATAATTGTTCGCTCTAACCGTCATCGCATGCCCTCTTTCGTCCTCAAAAAAGTATGGTCCAATAATACCGGTTGACGTTATCCCAGCCCACACGACAAGCTTAGGGCTGTGAAGTGGACGTTCATGCAAGCGCGGGGATTAGTCTCGGACCAGAACCGAAAATTTTGCTTGTTCACATGGCCATTAAGGTGAAAATTGGCCTCATCACTAAAAATCACGTTGTGGAAATTGTTGAACCGCTCTAGCATCAAATTGACAAAGTTAAGTCGGTTATTGGCATCATCGGGTTTTAATTCTTGGACTATCTGAATCTTATAAGCCTTCAAATGCAAATCACGTTTCAAAATTCGTCGTAAAGTTGTTCTTTTGACATCCAAAGACTGACTTCTCTTACGTGTTGACTGTTGTGGATATCGCTGAACTGAAACACGAACACGCTCCACAATGTCGGCTGATCTTGCAGAAACTGGGCGACCACGAACCGTAATTGGTACTGTTGAGCCGGTGTTTCGAACATTCTGATCCATTTTCGTATCACATTGGCGCTTGGAACTTCACTTAAATCCTGTAAACCGTGTTCACGCCGATACAAACGTCGTGCAGTAATCACTGATTTATTGTTTTCGTAATACGCTCGGACACAAATTGCACGCTGCACACCCGTGTACGGCTCCATGGTGACTAAATTTCCAGGAAGCGGCGCAGCAAACAACATATCCCCCCGCCACCCCGCGCCGCGCGTTACCGATAAATTGAAGAATTAAATCGCCAACACTCATATGGCCCACCCTGTATATCAGTTATTATCCAAATATTTTTTTTTTTTTTTGTCAAAAAATGGAAAAAATTTCACGGAAATTTGGAGAAGGTAAAATTTTTCCCGATTGGCTTTTAGTCCCTGTGTATAAACATAACACTATAACATTCATTAGCAGGTCGACTTGCCTTCATAGCGTTATAGGAAGATTAACTCAATCCCAAAATACAGTCCACAACATACTCTATAAATGTCCAACAGGGCCCAGTGTCGATCATCCCAGCAAATTGATTACAGCACTAACAACAACAGTCCATTTGTTCAATTTAATCATTTTCTACTTCTTCATTTAGTTTTATTCGCCCTGCATGAATATTTGTTTTCCCAAATGACATTTGCAGGCTATAGTTTAAACAATATGAATAATAATGTAAAAAACAAATTTCCTAGCATTTCATGAGATATGGCAAAGCTTTTCACATGCAATGAGCTTACACGCATTCTAAGGTTTATCCATTTAGTGGTTTCAAGACCGCCGGTCTGACAAGGCTGCGAGCTGTCATCTGAAGTGTTATTTATTTAGTGCAAAGTTTGCCGTTTACGAATTACGCGAAGAAAGCTTAAAAATAGTTAAAACTCACTACAAAATGTGGTGATTCAAATGTGTGCTTTCAATCGAACATAATTTTTTTCAGCGATGAAGTTCATTTCTCGATTGGTGATTATGTTAATAAGCAAAATTGTTGCATATGGGGCTCGAAGAACCCAGTAGCGATTGTGGAAAGACCATTACAGGCGGAAAAAGTTAACGACTTCACAGTGATGGAAGCATTTACTAGATATGTCGATTACTCAACTACTCGAAATGTTCGTGAAACACATAGAGGGTGTTTCCTCTCAAATACTGATAGGTGGCTGTGTCAGGGTTTGAACCCATGATCACGTAAATAATAGTCGCGTATACTAACCATCGTTCTATGCTTGGTCACATAATATTACGGATAAGTGAATAATAGCGCGAAATATCTTGCTTCTCCATCAAAACTTGATTTTTTTTGATAATGTCAGTAACCAAGCACGCTACTAACGATAAAGTTTGTAAATGAAGAAAAATTGAATTAGTACCTTCTCGTATCGCATCATATCAATTATTGTCACGCATAGTTCTTAATTACCACATAAATAAGAGAAATGTAAAAATACTAAAAATTACCATTTTTTGGTGCGTTTGTGGTAGATTTTGAAGTTTTTCATTTCTGCAGATAATCAATAAAAATAATCTTATGCGCATCGATAATTGGGTATTGGAGAGACAATATGAAAATGCTGATTTTGCCGATAAAATCATCTTCAGTGACGAGGCCCATTTCCATCTTGATGGCTTTGTCAATAGGCAGAATTGTCGCATTTGGGGTGAGGAAAATCCTCGAATGATTCACGAGAAGCACATGCATCCTCAACGTGTCACTGTGTGGTGTGGATTTGGGGCTGGAGAAATCATTCGACCTTTTTTTATGAAAATGAAGCAAGTCAAGCGCAAACAGTCAATGTCGGTATCGTGGAATGAAAACCAGTTTTTTCGCGCCTAGAATTGAAGAAATGAATGTAGAGGGCATGTGGTTTCAACAAGATGGCACCACATGCAGCCAGAGAAACAATTCAATTGCTGCATCAGTCATTTCCCGGTCGTGTTACTTCGCGTTTGGGAGTCCAGAATTGGCCGTCTAGATCGTGCGATTTTACACCATTAGACTTTTTTCTTTGGGGTTTTTTGAAGTCGATGGTTTACACGAATAAGCCGACGATGACTCGAGTCTTAAAAGAGAAAATTGGACGCTGCATTAATGAAATACCGCAGTGTTTATTATCATTGAAAATTGAATCAAAAGATCGCTGGTGTGCCAGCAAAGCCGCGGCAGCCATCTGCCCGATGTGTGGTTCCATACATAACCCCATTCTGTCTACTTTACGATTTAATAAAGTTTCACGATTTTGTTTTTAAATATCTGTGTTTTATTTAAAATTTAAATCTTGCGTTCTTGTTGGAACATCCATTAGAAAATCAAAGTGAGGACAATTAGAAGTCAGTTGACCTGACTGAAATTTTTGAACTTCTCCCACTTTTTACTCAAAAAGGAAAAATAGTCCTGCCAAAAAAAGATTACTATTTATTGTTATTGTATAATTTGAATTTATCCAAGTTGTAAAGTTAATTTTTGCTTATTCAACAATTTAGTTTCATGTGTTTCTAAAATTACATTTCCATGTTTTGTTAGCTTTTGCTGCCCAAATTGTGCTTGGGCTCCTTCAAGTAGCCCAGGGAGTATTGAATCAAATGAATACTCGTACATCAAATGGGCAAGGATATGGTATGGTTTTTTTTCGGTTATCATTAATACACTTTATGCTATGTTAATTATAGAGCAGATTTAATTACGCAATAAATGCATAATTTGTTGTTCTGTGAAATTGTTTTATTTTATTGCATTTAATTTCTGATTGTCGTTGTTTAGTTATTTATGGCGTTTGCATTTGTGTTTCCGTAATAAAGTCATGGTTGTGGTTGCTTTTGGTTTTTGCTAAATTTTTATCACATTGCTATCACATTACATAATCTTTTTTTTATAGATATGAACGTAATTAATGTGCTGTAATTATAGTAAAACGAATTACATCCATATTCAAATAAATCATTCAATTTCGGTTTGGTTGCAAACGTTTATGCTTTATTGGAATCGAACTACTGCGAAGTCTGTAGTTAGTCTATAAATTATGATATTTTAAATGATGTAGTTGACCAAGCATGAAAAATTTTTCAATAGTGCCGGTTATACTCATACAATAAAGCAACTTCACAATCATAATCATAAATTTTAATAAACAGACTGATCATTTCAAAAATTGATGTGCGAAAAATCGCCCAAATAAAAACGTTAAAAAAAACAGAAATGGATAATCGTCCATAAAATATATTATGATATAAAATTTTGCGAAAAATATCGAGTCATTATAACTCTTCTCTTTGTGAAATATTCCATAATTTGTTTTTGGACATTTTTGCAAAATAAAAACTGAACCACAAGTTTAACATGAACAAGTGAACAGTAGTAGAGTTGGACAAACATACGCATAAGCCCAACATGGACTGAATGAGTAGGCGATTAATTATCATTACACCAACCAACAAAGTTTTGGACTGGAGCAACCCAAATATTTTTCCTAAGGTAATTTGGTTTGAGCTTAATTCGAATCTGTAATTGGTTTTTCTCTACCACGTCATGTTTTCGAGATACAAAAAACAATATTTTTATTCGTTTTTTACACAACAAATCTTTAGTTTATTTAAAAATAAATAAATTTCCAAAAGTGAATGGCGTTATTTGAATGTCATTTGTATTTTGTTGGTTCGATTTCACGTATTAGAGTCCAGCAATAGCCTCTCAGCATGCTTTTGTCTCGAAATCCTTGATAATTCTTTCAATTTTCATTAAATATTGGTGAGCACGCTTCTCTTGTTCGTCGCTGATCGCACCTATGTTTTGTGGAAAAAAATCTAAATGCGAATGAAGAAAATGAATTTGCCAATGAGCACCTAAATTAGTTAAAAACATGTTTCGTTTCTGCAGCCAATTTTTTGCAAATGCGCACCCAAATTAGTTAAAAAAAATGCTTCTTTTCTGCAGCCAATTTTTTGCAAATGCACACCCAGATTAGTTAAAAACATGCTTCATTTCTGCTGTCAATTTTTTTTTTCAAATTTGCAGACCAGTGTTATTATTACTGTCAGATGAGTCAGTGAATCAAAACATTGATTCGTTTTATTTTTTAACTACACCCTCAATTATGGTGATCTCTCACAAATACAAAGGCGATCCCTAAACTAGCCGACCTGATGTATAAATTGTGCCTGTAGTTGAAAAAAAAATATATTTTTGTGAAAAGTGGCACCCTTATAAAACATATGTTTTAGGTTTCAAGGGGCCACGTTGTTTAGTAATTTTAATTGGGTCTCCAAAAGTAAACGATCTCAGTGAATTTGTAAACATGGAAAAAATTGGTGACCGTAATGTAATACAATATTTCCATTTGAAAGGACTCAGTCCTACCTATAAGAAAGTCGAGCTACATTCTACTCCGAGGGAGTTTGCTCCTTCACTAACGACTGTAAAATATTGGTTCCCAGAGTTTCAGCGAGGCCGTACGAGCTGCCAAGACGAACACCATTGTACAATTCATCAATTGAAGTGTCCACGATAGACACGGTTAAGAAAATCCTCATAATATTATTAGATGATCGACGATAATCGGTTGAAGATGTGTGAGGTAGCTAAAATGATAGCCATTTCAAAAAGTCATATACGAGGTGTGTTCAAAAAAAAGGTAAATTTTAATTTTTTTCAAAAATTATTTATTTATTCAACAATTTCCATTTTATCTGCTTCAAAGTAGTCCCTCTCAGATATAATACACTTATGCCAGCGTTTTTTTCCAATCCCAGAAGCAGTTCTGATATTGAGTTCTCTCAGAGATTCGGTTTGTATCTCTTCAATCGTCGCAAAACGCCGTCCTTTCATGGGTTTCTTCAATCTTGGGAACAGGGAAAAGTCGCAGGAGGCCAAATCTGATGAATATGGTGGCTCAGGCATGATAACGGTGTTGTTTTAGCCAAATAATCTCTCACAAGCAAAGATGAGTGAGCAGGTGCATTATCATGATGCAATTCCGGGCGTTTGTTTCGTATTGCTTCACGCAAACGGCACATAACTTCAAGGGAATACTCATTATTTACCGTACGATCTAGTGGTAAGAACTTCTGATGCACTACGCCATGGTAACCGAAGAAAACAGTAAGCAAAATCTTGACATTTTATCCAACTTGGCGTGCTTTTTTTTGGTCTTGGCTCTCCTGGAATCTTCCTTTGGGACGATTAGGTCTTGGTTTCGATGTCATAACCATACGCCCTTGATTAGTCAGTAGTTATGAGCCTTTTAAACAAATCTGGATCATCGTTGACGTCATTCAAAAATTCCTGAACGATGTCCATGCGACGTTGTTTTTGGCCAATATTCAGCAATTTTGGAACGAACTTCGCCACCACACGCTTCACGCCCAAAATTTCCGAAAAGATTGCATGGCAGGAGCCAACCGATATGCCAACATCCTCAGCAACTTCTCTAACACACACACATCTATCTCATCTCCAACACACATCACATCTTCTCGACCTTCCGTAAAAAGAAATTTCGATATGATCTGAATAAACGAATGCTGACTTTCAAAGTAAAATTGAACAACTTCGGTTCTTTGTTCTGTGCTGAGCCTTTCCATCATAAATTTCCCAAGTATTATTTAGTTAATCCTGTACAGAGACGGAAATAAAGACTTAAGCAAAAAATGTATTTACTAATGAAATCTTAACGTTGCTTATGCGCCACCCTATACTTAATACCCCATATGGTGTGGCGTAAAACAATTTCGATAACACCCCAAGAACCACACTGTACCCATTGAGGATTTTTTTTCTTGATTTTTAATTTTGCAGATTGTTCAACAATATGGAAATTTGCTGTACCGCACAGACACATATCAACGCACTGAACAATAGGTCGTATAGCGAAAATTCTCCGGTTGAATATAAAAATTTTCAAACCCTCATACACACCCATACTTTAATATTTATGGAGATTTGAAAGCATTAAATATTTTATATCTAAATACATATGTAGATGTATATAAATACAGTCCATACAGTTTCGATATACTAAAATGAAATTTTTCGCTGTCCTCATCTTCCACCATCAGCACCGTTCAATCGTTTGTGACTACGTGAACAACGTTCGCTACTGTGGTATCCTTTTTCAATTGGATTAAATGGAAAAGTTCAAAGGGCAAAGCAAAACACAAACTAACTATTAGTAGATTACTAAGTTAACGAAAATGGAAAGAGGATGTTAAAAGTCTAAGATGGAAAAAACCATGTTGGCACTGAAGAAAAAAAAAAAAACGTTAATGTGTTCAATGTCAAATTAATTGTGTTGACATATCAAACATTTGATCTTAATCCGATATGGCGACAGACATGTTTCGCCCATACAGCAACTGTTTTCTATATACATATTAGAGTGGCTTTATTCCAACAGAAAGAGCGTGAGAGTGAGGAAATAGAAAGGTACAGGAATAGCGGTGAAGCCTGAAAATTCTACCAAAAGATAAGAAATGCAGGGTATGGAACAGGATAGCGAGGGAAATCTGGTTACAGATACGCAGAATGTGCTGCAAGTATGGACAGAGCATTTTTATAAGCTCTTAGTTCCGGATGGCAGCACGAGTGAGGAATACACCCCAATAATCGACGATGGCATAAATTGCCCAGCTCCTAGCCAAACGGAGATCAGAACAGCAGTATTGCGACTTAAGAAAAACAATACTGCCGCCGCTGATATCCCGCCAGTAGAGCTGTTTGAAACTGGTGGCGATGAACTGATAAAAAGCCTGCAGCAGCTCCTAAATACGAATATGCGTGAGGAAAATATGCCCGATGATTGGAATTTGAGTGTAGTGTGTCCTGTGTTTAAAAAAAGGCGATCCAAGTGTTTGTAATAACTATCGCGGTACTAGTCTTTTACCCATTGCTTATAAGGTCCTGTCGAGCGTGATAAGTGAAAGACTAAATCCGATTCCAACTGACCTAATTGGACCTTATCAGTGTGGCTTTAGACCTGGTAAATCAACAACTGAGCAGATATTCACACTACAACATATTCTGGAGAAGACCTAAGAAAACAGATCGACACGTACCATCTTTTCGTCGATTATAAAGCCGCCTTCGATTACCCGTTACGGCAAAAACTGTATGAGGACATGTTCGAATTTGGAATTCCTACGAAGCTTATACGTCTTTGTAGGATGACGCTGACCGACACGAAGTCTTCGGTAAAGATAGCAAAATATCTTAGCGGGCCTTTCTATACCAAACAATGATTCAAGCAGGGCGATAGTCTATTGTGCGACCTCTTCAACATACTGTTGGAGATGATTATAATTAAAGCTGCAGTTAACACGATTGGTACCGTCTTTAATAAAAATCATATATGTGTTACTCGCATATGTAGATGGCATAGACATTTTATGCAGAGAACTGCGAAATGTTACTGCAGCCTTCTCAAGCATTGAGACGGAAGCAGTGAAAAGGGGTCTGGTGGTAAGCGTGCAGAAAACAAAGTTATTGGTTTCTACGAAAAAAGAGTCTACACGTTAGAGACGCTGTGTGAACGTTGACAACTATAATTTTGAAGTGGCGAAAGAATTCATCTACTTCGGTTCCGTTTTAAACGAAACGGATGATGTCAACATGGAGATAAAGAGGAGAATATTAATTGCAGATGTTACTATTGGGTTAAGCAAGCGATTCAATGATAAAGTCCTCTCGCGACAAACAAAAATTCGACTATACCAGACGTTGGCTTTACCTGTCTTGTTATATGGCGCAGAATCCTGGGTTATAACGCAAACGGATGAACCAGTACTGGCAGTTTTCGAGAGGAAAATGCTTCGGAAAATATATGGACCCATCATCATCCCTCATCGTTGCATGAACAATAAGTTGTATGAGCTATATGCCGACATCGGTGTAGTCAAACTCATTAATATGCAGCGATTGTGTAGGCTCATGTTTCATGTTTTGCGGATGGACCCGAATGATTTGGCATGGCTCGGAAGGTTTTCGACAACGAACTCGATGGACGGTGCAGAAGAAGGCGACTAAAACTATGTTGGAAGGACCAGGTTTTTTAAATACTGTCGAAACTTAGTGTGACGAATTGGTGGAGAAGCGCAGAAGATCTAAATTGCACATGTTTTGACCACCACTGTATGTATACTCCGTCTCCAGACAAAAATACCAATTATTATGTACCTGCAATATTCGTTCCAATAAGGCAGATCGGGAAGCACAAATAAAGTTTCACACCTCTTACTCAACTCGGGGCATAAACATATTTTTTTCGTACTAAATATTAGAAATATATATATATTTTTGCATTCAGCTTACCAATCCTTTTTCCACTTTCGTTTTGATTTTCAAAAATTGTCAAATTCGTTTTATACAGGGATTCGCACGAATCGTGCAACAAACACAAAGTGGAGACCAATGGGGACCGTTGTTTAAAGATGTTGTAGTAGTTTTTTTTTTACCCAGAACTATGCCGAAGACGTAGCGTACATAGCCAGACCGATTATGGCGGAGATCCAACGAAAATTACTAAAGAAATTAATATCCAGAAACTCCAATTTTTTTAATAAATTATTTATAACAGTTTAATAAGATAGCAACAATTTTTTATAATATTGCCTCAGCGCCAGATTGGCTTTATAGAGGCTAATAGGCAACTAAAACCATTCATGTAATACCAACATAATAAATATTAACATTAAAATATTTAAAAACAGGAGAAATAAAAAGAGTTATGTTAGAAGCATTTCCAATTATCTATCACATATTGTTTTAATTGGGTTTTAAAAGAAAAAGAGACGAAAGTGAAGTTTCTTTCAAGTATACTGGCAATTGATTATATTTAAATGGTCCAGCAAATATAACACGTTGCTTGGTCAACAACCGACAAAACACGATATTTAAATGCCTTCCTTGACGGGTTGATCTTTGGGTATACGATACATTTCTATGAAAGGATGTTGCAAAGACTCCAATTCCATTTATTGATTTATGAACATAGAGCAGAAGTTGTTGTTTGTATAATCCCTTAACAGGTAAGACATTCGTGGCATAATCTTTATATAAAGAAATTGTACTGCATCTCATAGGTAGATTAAAAACAGGTTTTAAAGATTTATTCTGTGACGATTGTAGAGCTTTTAGACAGGTGGTGGACTTACATGCATACACGAAAGGAAGATACGTCAAATGAGAGTGTATCAGAGACTGATATAATATTAGTTTTAGCTTTACATTTAATTTGTTCTTCAATTTGTGGAAAATTGCAGATCCTGACGATATTTTGGACTTTAGGTCCATGATGTGTTTATCCCACGACAGATTATAGTTAAGACACTCTATAACGTTACCATCAACATGTACGATCAATTTGTATCGTTAATAGAAAGTTTTGGTCTAAATCTCACAACTTTAGTTTTGCTTGCATTCAAAACTAGTTTATTCACCCTTAGATATTCTCATAAAATCGCAGCATCACATTCTATTTGTGTTTGTAGTACTAAAGGATAATTATAATTATAATGTAAGCATATGTCGTCTCCAAACATGTATAATTTGCCTTTAAAATCTAATTTTGACAAGTCATCAATATATAATTTAAATAATAGTGGCCCTAGTACACTACCATGCGGAACACCACATATTACAACATGTTTATTGCTTTGACTCTGTCCAACCTGCACGAAATGCTGTCTATTTTTTAAATAGTTCTGAAACAATCGCTGAGTTTCTCGAGAAAATCCAAAAATTCCAAGTTTTCTTATCAATATGTCATGATCAACTAGATCAAAAGCTTTTGACAAATCATAAAACACACCGACAACACCTCTGTATCTCGCATCCAAACCACTACAAATAGTACAATCTACAACATTAACAACTGCATCTCCAGTACCTGTACCCTTTCTAAACCCGTATTGCCTTTCAAAGACAATTTTGTTTACATCGAGGTAAGCTGTGACTTGTTCAAATATCAGCTTCTCAAAAAGTTTATCAATAACTGGCAACATTGAAATTCGTCGAAAGTTATCAGCCGTTTGTGCATTAGAAAACTTGGGAATAGGGCATATTTTGTGCACCTTTCATACGTCAGGGTAAGACGATTCTTCAATTATTTTATTAAAAATATTTGTAAGAACTTTCGCAATCAATGATTTCCTAGTTAACAACATTTTAGATTAAATTCTGTCATAGCCCGGGGACTTATTTAATTTCAAATAATCCATAACCCTCTCTATTTGAAAATTATTCGTTCTTTCAAGATCAAAAACTGTTCTAACTGGTATCAAAGTTCTGAACATATTTTCGTCATCATCATTATAGCTTACTATGCTTCTTCGAACTCTCTGGACAACATCAGAGAAGTAATCATTAAGATGCGTTGCTATTTCAACGTCAGTTAATAAAACGTCTCCATTTGCCGTACACAGATTCATATTATCCCGTTGGTTATTTCCCAATTGCTTATTAAGAAATTCTCCATTACATTTTTGGATATTGTTTGAAAAATATGTATTCATTCTATTTCTTTCACAAATTTTAATAATTTTACTAATTCTTTTTAAACGCTCATTCAATGATCTGCTCAATTTATTTTTCCTCCTTGACCTCAACAGTTTGTTTTTATAGTTTTTTTTTTTTTTTTAAATATTAGTGTTTCTGACAACCATAAACTTATAGCATGCCTTATATTTGTTACTTCATTCACGGTGCTACAACTATTCTGCTCGGCTTGCGATAAAATTTCAATATTTTTTTTACAGTGATCTGCCGCACATTCGGCTGGCTTTTCCAAGATCACCTGACCTGACTGAAGCAGACATTTTTTGTGGGGTTATGTCAAACAAGAGGCGTACAAAATGAAACCATTGAAATTTGACTGAATTGAAGCAGTTGATTTAAACAATAATTGAGGCGATCTCACAATGAGTAATTTTCTGGCCAAGTGCCGCTTGTACATTAATGAGCATGGAGGCCATTTATGGTCTACCATATTCAAAACCAATTAGTTATATGAAATCAAATTGAATTTTTCGTACAATAAAAATGAATAAATAAATGGAATACATTGATTAAGAAACTGTATGTGAATTTCTTATTGTGGCACAACTGGTGCGCCACCATGTACAATTCTGAGCGGCCAGACTAGGTACTCATGACATCATTAACATATTTCGATTCAGTTAGCAGAGATGGAGACCATAGAATAGAAAAAAATGCACTGACCATAATATATTGAATTTTCATGTAGACCTCCGCTCTTAACTTTATACCGTGTAAAATATTTATAACAAGAATTACAAAACAAGTCAGAAAATACTTCCCATTACTCTAAATCCATTCGTTCGGCATACATTCTCATATAGAAGGCCATATATTTTATAGACACATTTCCCACTCTCTTTTACCACCTCATCAGTTGCTGGCAAAATTCCATTGACAGATACATGACGTGATTTACCATAAACACGACTATTTCATCCATACAACAGCTGATGCCTGCTGAGAAGAACACTGCACGATAACTTGCCAACCTGAGCTTGCTTGGAGACGGACGACATAATCGCAGTCAACCAGACGTGACGTGTTCATGTGTACTAACATGTGGCTGTTCGTCTTTCGGCATGTATGTCGCAGACTTTCATCCCTTTCAGAAGTCAATGAATGGTTGCTGCCGTTTTGTGTCGCACAAATGATGATGAAAGTATGAATTGATTGCCATGGAGGCACCGCAAGCTAGGACAAGACGGAAGAATAATTGTTTTTTATAGCCGTGCTTTGTATGAAAGATTAATATTGGTCGTCACATA
>JAHXMU010000048.1:1200632-1239721 GCA_019455685.1 Philornis downsi | reverse complement strand
TTTTTTTTTTGATAAAAACCTTCTTTACCTTCTTTATTTTTGGTGATTGTTAAATCTTTAAAAAAGCTTAAGGCAAACAAATACGCTGATCATTTTGCGAGTAAATCGAAATCAGTCATCCAACAATTCAGTGCAATAAACATGTTTGCTGAAACAGTTCAGTCATTGCCACAAACTGATCGTTTTTTTTTTTTTGTTCGCCCACCAAACATTTTAATCCACCCTCGTATCGTATTGGAGATAACGCATGTATAGCGCAATGTGTGCACAAAGTAGAGAGTAATAAGAAATCCAAAATTCCACGGAAATATGATTTCTTTGCTTTACCAAGTTTTTGAGCACAAGTACTTCCATGTACAAGTTAATCTACATCGGTGTTGACAATTGGGCGTTATGTCAAAATAAAGCTTAATAAAAAGTCAATGCAAATGAGAAATGTAAACAAAGAATTTAAATTAAAGATAAACATCAACATTTTATTTATGCACCAAATTGGAATGGCCTTAACAGCTCATGGGGTAATTTAACCACTGTATTTTCACTGCCTTTCTAAGCCGTTAAATGAATTGCTATTCAAGAGAGTTACCATTAATGTTGTCAACTTGAGGGTTTTCTGGTCCAGATGATGATATAAAGAACTTGCACTTCTATGCAATCATATAAATGTTTTAAACTGTCTTCAATATAAGCAGTCAAGTTTTTATCATTAGCTTAAACATAACACAAACTTTCAACACATTTGGGCATTGAAAATTCAAAATTCACGGTAAATTTCACAATTGCTCTTGCCTTTCAAGTATATCGTTATTGAACATATAAATTTGATATTAATATTATATACAAAAGCTTAAGCTGCATTCACAAAGGTAGCGATACTTTCGTCAGGCTTTCGCAACGCAAATAAAAAAAAATTAAAACTTTAAAACAAACAGCTGATTGTTTTGTTACCAAAACATTTACTCCGAAACCGCAATATCATACCGCAATGATTTCACGATGTCTTTGCAGACATAGGAACTATTGTTCCACAAGCCGTACTCATACTCATTGAACATTTTTTGTACCTTCAGCTAAGAGATTGAGGTTATGTATAGGTATTTATCATTTAATGATATTTTCATATAATACCCAGAATAAAGTGTTTCAAATACCGAGTGCCTTTTTGACCGAGTATATTTTTCATGACTTTTTGGTTTGATTGGGTGATGTCAGCCTGCCTGGCCGGAAAACTTCATTAAACTTCCTAAAACCTGGTGTAGCATAACACTTTATGAGACCGTACTCGAGGATTCTAAATAGGCTAGAAACCACCCTGATACACGTTAAGCATTCAGAAATGTAGAAAATTAAAATAAAATAGAATTCTAAATCCCCTCCGATACCTACCATAAAAATTAAAAATTTCCCAACTTTCAATTTTTCACCTATAATGTTCATGTAGTAGGCTGCAGTAGATTAAATTAGTGGCGGTTATACAGGGTGGCGCAACAGAACGTGCATATTTAAAAAATAGATTAAAAAATAAATACAGAAGGTATGGTTAAAATAAATCTAAGACATTGTAGAGTAATAAATGGAGTTTATTTTTTAAAAATAACATCATCTAAATGGTGACCCTCTCTACGACGGCACTCCTCTAACCGCAAACGAAAATTATTGAAAACTTTCTTCAGTAATACTGGAGTAATGGCTGACATTTTACCACGAATATTCTCCTTGAGCTGAACGATGTTTCTTGGATTATTACTGTAGACTTTGTGTTTGAGGTATCCCCACAAAAAAAAAGTCAAGAGGCGTCAAGTCTGGACCACGTGGGGGCCATGAGATTTTGCTTCATTTGCTTTTGGATCATTTGCTTCACCACCGC
Source organism: Philornis downsi (assembly GCA_019455685.1). NCBI lineage: Eukaryota > Metazoa > Arthropoda > Insecta > Diptera > Muscidae > Philornis > Philornis downsi. The sequence continues at coordinate 1,237,854 of JAHXMU010000048.1, read as the reverse complement.
CATGGAGTCATTTGATGCGTGACAGGTAGCTCCATCTTGTTGGAACCAAGTTTTGGAATTCACTATTCTTCAACTTTTAATTTCTGGAGCGAAAAATCCGTCCAACATCTCAACATAGCGTTCCGTATTAACCGTGACGTTTTTGCCCCGCGCATTTTCGAAGAAAAAAGGACCAATTATTCCTCTGCAAGAGATTGCTGCCCATACTGTCACTTTAGGACTATGCAATGGTTTCTGTTTGATTTTGGGATTTTCACTGTTCCAGTAATGCCAATTTTGGTTTACGAACCCATTCATAAGGAAATGAGCCTCGTCAGAGAAAAGGATATTGTCAAAATTGGAAAATCGATTAAGCATTTCATTAGAAAATGCGAACCTTGCTATGAAGCCAGATTCTTTCAATTCTTGTGTTAATTGCAGCTTATATGGATGCAGTTTAAGATCCAATGTTAAAATTCGTTGCAAACTTCGTCGCGATAATTGTAAGACAGACGATCTCTTGCGAGTCGACATATGTGGATTTTCTCGTACTGACTCCATAACTCTCTCAACATTGTCTTCGGTCCTAGATGTTCTTGGGCGACCATTTGCTTGTGGTTTAAATGTTGAACCGGTCTCTTCAAAACGCTTTACCCATATTTTAATTACGAGCTTTACTAACTCGCCGTAGTCCATATTCAGCACAATATAGAGTTCTCGTAAAATGCGCGCACGCAAAATGCGCGACGCTTCCCGTCGAAGTGATTCATAGCGACTAAAACTCCATGAGCCCGCCAACCCAACGATGCATCGCGATGTAGGCATGCGTTGGGAGTGATTCAAAAGGAATGAACTTGGATTCCTTAGGATTTAAAGCAAGGGACGTTAAGCGTAGTTTTTCCGCCCGTGAACAAGCACTTTAGCGACAAAAAAGGAAGAGTTTTCATCATCATATTGTAACGAATGATAAAAAACAGATTTATTACAACAATGCAAAGAAAAGAAATTCATGGAGGCTGCCTGATCATGCATAAATAATAATAATAAATGAATATTTACGCTGCGAAAGTTATGCTCTGTATTTGGTGGAACCAGGTTGGTGTTATTTATTACGTACTGTTGAAACTAAGCGAAACTATCACTGTGGATCGGTTTCGACTTCAATTAATGCAATTGAACAGATCTCAGCGCGAGGGAAGTCCACAATATATAGAGAGGCAAAGTGATTCTTCAGCATGACAACGCTCGGCCTCACGTGGCCAAACCCATTAAAATCTAACTGAAAACGCTGAAATGGAAAATGCTACCCCATCCGATATATTCTCCAAATATTGCGCCATCCGATTATTACTTGTCTCGTTCAATCACAAACGGTCTGTTTGATCAGCGATTCCACTCATATGACGACATCAAGGAATGACTAGATTCGTGGAAAGCCTCAAAAGATGAACAGTTTTGCCGTGACGAAATTCGAGCTAAGCCAGAAAGATGGGGAAAAGTAGTATCTAGCGATTGGCAACACTTTCAATGAATCATTTGTAAACATGTTTTCATAATAAAAAGTTGCATTTTTATAAAAACAAACAGCGAGAACTTAGTTGCGCACGTAATACATATATTCTTAAGTTCATATTTTTTATTCAGCTAAATTTAGTGTATCTAATTTAACCCAAAATTATGCTTCGAAATGCTGTCCGTTTTATAAGCCGGTTTTTAAACAGAAAAGCCGATGTTTTACGTGTTCCTTGTTATATTTTAATACTTAGCCATTGCCGGTTACATTACAAATTTATTTTTTATATGTATGGTTCTAAAGTCGGGGCGTGAACAGGGGTAATACCTGGGCAGACCAAGAAAATCAAACAGTTAATGTTAGATTACATCCCAACGACTGAGCTGTACTGTGAAATTGCCGGGGTGATGCATTCCGGCCGACGAAAGAATGATACGAGCTAGTACGGGTAAATCTATGATAGGCAATTCACAAAGTTTGGTTAAGGTTCAAACCGTAGATAAGGTTCAAACTGGTCGGATAGAACATTCCTTAGCCTTCCACATAACTTATATGCGATGGACAATATACTGACGCCGAGGTAGCCGTTGCATAGCTTTCCACCACATTCAATGAGCAATGTCTGCCCATTATCAGCGTATAAACAAATGTCTTCAATCGATTTGTCGACACTTTTATAAAGTGATTTTTTAAGATTTAAGTTTTTCAGGTTGGCAGCACTGGTTGGTAATGGCGTCCAAACGTCATCTGTCAAAGTGAAAAGTGTCATTTCATCATGGAAAGACTAACAAATGAGCAACGATTGCAAATCGTTGTAATTTATTATCAAAATTCGTGCTCTGTGACGAATGGGCATCTTTTGATACCATCATTTTATGGTCGTCATAATCGACCTGCTGAATTAACAATTCGTGCTGTTATCTCCAAATTTCGCAACAAATTTACTTTGTTGGACATAAAACCATCGACTCGCATGCGTAGAGTGCGTACCGAAGAAAATATTGCAGCTGTAGCGACCAGTGTTAATGACGATCGTGAAATGTCAATTCGTCGCCGTTTTCAGCGATTGGGCATAGGTTACTCAATCACAAGGAAAATTTTACGCGTCGATTGGGGTTTGAAAGCATATAAAATTCAACTCAGGCAAGAATTGAAGCCGAATGAACTGCCACGACGTCTAATTTTTGGTAAATGGGCCTTACAAATGCTCAATAAAAAACCGTTGTTTTATCGAACAATTGCGTTCAAAGATGATGCTCATTTATTGCTGAACGGATACGTAAACAAGCAAAACTGTCGCATCTGGATGAACAGCCACATGCCATACATGAATTACTGATGCATCCCGAAAAAGCGACAGTCTGGTGTGGTTTATGGGCGGGTGGCATCATCAGTCCATTTTTCTTCAAAGACGACCGTGGAAGAAACGTTACCGTCAACGGCGAACGATATCGAGCCATGATATGCGATTTTTTTTTTTTGCCCCAATTGGCTGAGTTGAACTTGGTTGACATGTGGTTTCATTAGGACCGTGCAACATGCCACACTGCTCGTGAAACAATGGATATGTTGAGGGATGAATTAGGTGAGCAGCTTATCCCTCAATTTGGCCCTGTGAGTTGGCCCAGGAGATCTTGCGATTTAACGAATCTTGATTATTTCCTGTGGGGTTATGTCCAGTCGTTAGTCTATGTGGACAGGCCGAACACTATTGAAGCCTCATAGGTTAACATAACATGCGTTATTCGTGCAATACAGGCCGAAATGCTGGAAAAAGTGACGAAAAATTGGACCTTCCGGATGGACATTTTAAGACGGAGCCGCGGACAACATTTACATGAAATTATCTTTAAAAATTAAATAACAAAGACCAGTTTATCGATTCCAATAAAAAAATTTTCATATATGTTACAAATTTGAGTGTTTTATTTGATTTTTAAAAAAACTACGATTAAAAAATCACCCTTTAATTATAACTGTAGTCCACGCAATCTATTAATCATAAATTTTTTCATGATTTGAATGAGTAAAAATGTTATATGTTTTGGAAATTATGATAATATTTGTTTAAAGAAACTTTGTTTGTTGGCTAGTCTTAGGGAAGATCTTGTGTAGTGGGGGTTTTTTTAAATTTTAATAAAACTCCCTTTGACAATAATAAATTTCGGAAGATAAATTCTCAAAATTCGATAATTAATAAATAGTAAAAAATAATTTTGAATTTCTCCTGCAAAACTCCCAATTTTGTGGTTAGAAATTAGAGAATCCATCAATAGTCTCTCATAGTTATACCTCGTTTGCATTTTAGTAGACGATGTCTTATGACTTTTCAGAGAAATTTAGTTGAGGGTAAAATTACAAATAAATTACAAATCTGGTAATTACAAACAAAGAAGAACTTGAAGGATTCATACGCGATCCGTCCATCCAAGTTATTGTAGATTATAAAAGCGCCTGTTCAATCTTGCATTCTCACTCGCCTTATTTCACATTTCAAAAACTTGGAATACACTGCTCTTAATTTGTGCCTTAAACTGAATATGTTTCCAAAGATGTCGAATAATAGGGTCACAAATTACAAAATTATCATAATAATAAAAATTATATGGCGATTTTATTCAATTTTGTGTGACAACACTGACTCTAAACCCTCTAGAGAGAGCGCAATGCACCAAAGAGTAATGTAAAGTACACTCAATTTGAAACGGCAATCCCAAGTTAAATAAACGTACAGGCGAAAAACAGACATGCGTGGCCAGTGGTTGACTGACGGGCAGATTGATAATCAATGCAAGTCACACTTAAGAGACAACTTCTTCAAGTCATTAACAATTTGGCATTTGTGGTAATAACGTGGTGAAAAGAAACAGCCATAAACTGAGGCTTAGCTAAACGACTGTCAGTGGTATTGAATGTAATAATAAACACATTGAGAAAATCACACCAGCTATAATGGAAAATCCATTGTTATTTGTACTAATAATGTCATCAATTTCCATCGGATTTCTGCATAGCGCTATAATACCGAATCCAACAATGCTCAACCATATTGGTAACAGTAATACAGAGGAAGGGTTTTTGGAACTACGCCCTAATGGCACTTTAATCTTACGCAGCACTTTGGAAAATTCACACAATGATTTGCAGCAGGTGTTGTTGTTTAAAACCATCCTGAATGCAATTCGTATGGTACCCGCGGTAACGGGTAATGCATTCAATGAAATACGTGTTAAAATTTATGGTGATGGAGTGGAGCACAAATTTCCACCGTTGCTGGAGGGTATAATTCAGCGTATACAGACGTATTTCTCCGTTTATCGTTACACGGAGACCAGCGAACCTCTAAGGGATAAAAATAAACCTAACCAGTGGTACAATCAGACGGAATATCAAGAAATAGATGTCAATTTAGGAAGTGATAATTTAAATAAAACTAAGGAACCCAGTGTGAGTAATAGTAAGCCATCTAGTGGTACGAAGAAACCTAGTGTGAGTAACAAACCCACGGGTAATAATAAGCCCAATGCAACCAGTAAACCCAATGCAACCAGTAAACCCAATGCGCCAAGTAAACCAAATGCCAACAACCAACCCAGTGCCAGCAACAAACCCAGTGCCAGCAACAAACCCAGTGCCAGCAACAAACCAATTGCCAATAATAAACCCAGCGCCAATAGCAATAAACCCAGTGTCAACAATAAACCCAGTCCCAACTACAAACCCAGTCTGAGTTCAACAACAACAATTATTCCACAACCGCTGGAGAGCTCAGAAGAAATTGAATTTATTGAAATTAAAAAGTTAGCCAAAGCAAAATCTTAAATATTGTAGCATTTTGTTTTTATTTATTGTAATATTTAAGTTATTTTATTTATTTGGTGAACATTTACGTTGCCTTGATTATAACCAATAAAATTTAATGAAATAAACCAGCTGATATAACTTGAATTCAGTGTGACTACACATTTAGAGAAATGGCTATGGAGGCGAATAAATTGTAAAAACTTTTCGTAGCTAAGTTATCGCAACTATGTGTTTATCAGGCCGAAATTTTGGCCAGTAAGGAAGTGGCAGAATGACTGAGGTATAGCGTCCTCCCCACGGTGGGGATAAACATATTCTCTGACAGTCATGCTGTCATCAAATCTCTGGATTTTGTCTTCCTGAACTCAACATTTGCCCTGAAATTCTGCGAATCTCTTAACGAGATGTCTTTGCATTTCAACATTCACCTTATGTGGATGCTGGGCCACAGACACATACCAGGGAACTGCAGAGCAGACGAACTGACGAGACAAGGACAACCTTACAGATTCCAGCCAAGTTGGAGTTCGTGGACATGCCTGTAGTCACTTGCAAGCTCCTACTGTGAGATAAAGAATATTTAACAGCAAATGGTAGGCGGGGTCTGTCCGAGGCAGATGTGGCCTCGCCTTGATCTGAAGCGTTCACACAAACTGCTGTCGTTATCAAGACCCGACATCTTATTACTTGTATCCGTTACGATGGGACACTGTCTGATTGAAAGAAGTTCAATGACACTGAAGGTTGCGACTAGTGAATTCTACAGAAGTTGTAGAGATGAAGAGGAGTCCATAGAACACATTCTCTGCAATTGGTCCGCCTTGGCGAACAGGTGGGGATCAATACTGGGCTCTTATTTCTTTAGGGACTTAGGAGATCTGGACGCTATAGATATTGTTTGACTTAAGAGCTTCTTGAAGCGCTCAGGTTTGTTCAACAGGGGAAAATAGGGACATCCATATCTCTAGTTTCCGTGGTATCACAATGGACTATACAGTTTAAGTGAGTCTGTCTATTCAGACTGGAGCAACTAACGTAACCTATCACATCTCTCCTCTTTATTGACACGATGCTTGAACATGATTTGTCGTTAATTTGATTTTCTCAGTTCATCTCAAGTGTGTTTTGCGGTTTTTACAATGGATAAAAATAACGAGTAAAGAATTTTGCAATACAAAATTTGAGACAAATATTTTAAGAAAGGCGTACGGTGAATCGGCTTTATCAAAAACACTTTTATATGACTGGTACAGTGCAGTGATCGAAATGTGCTGATAGATTTGCCTCGTTCCGGTCGGCCATCAACATCTTCAACTGAAGTAGACTTAAGCCTAAGAGGGCATCATTTTGAAACTTATTGACTAGTTTGTCACATCTCCCACCACAAGTTATAATGTGTTTTATAAATGTGGGTTCGAAATTGATTTGTTCAGTCTTCAGCGAATTTTATGCAATTGAATTTTTGAAGAATTCGCAAGTAGTTGAGCCGTAGGATTTGATTCGCGAGACCTAAAATATTCAGTGACTATATCTCCCAAACTTAAGTGATGATTTTCAGCTATCATTTCATTCTCTTTACCGATGTTAACTACATATGAAGATGTTGAAAGACGACCAGAGCGAGACAAATTTTCCGTCACATCTCGGCCGTTGCAGTTGTTTTTAATAATCTTGATCCACTAGAAGTTATCTGTAATATTTTCAGCAATTCGGCATACAAAACACCAATGCAAAATGCAATAAATAACTTGAAACAATTTCATTGTTCTTCATTCTTATCCATTATAAAAATCCCTAAACACACTTGAGTAAAGCTAACAAAATCGAACACTGTAATCAAACTAAATAATTGGTTCTTTCCGCTTTTGTCAATTTATCATTAAATACTTGATGTAACATACTTGATGTAACACAACTTCTGGCCACAAAATTTAATTATTTAAATTCTGTAATTCCCCTTGTTAACCGGAATACCATTTGAAAAAAAGTCTCAACGATGTCACCACTACATAAATAAAAGAGTCACACACTTCCCGAGTAAATCTTAAGTGAAAAATACATTTATTTCGCCACAGTCCGAAAATACCTTTTTCGATTTTTAAAATATACCTATATGCACTTTCAACATGCCAGCACTCCGCTTGAAAATAAACTTTCAATATTTACCGATGTCGACCAAGCATAGATGGCTCAATCTATACAAATATATTTTTTCTACAACTAAAATTGGCCTCGTGGTGACAAAACGCTGCAACAAAATACAGAAAAGTTTACATTTCCATAGTTTCTTACACTTTTTCAACATCACCAGCAATATTCTATATTCTATAAAGAATGGAACAATTCATACAATTATTGGATTATTTCCCGAGCTGCATGATGTATGGCAACATTAGTCGAAACCATATGTTGTCCAAATCTTACGATTTCAATACATCACAAAAAATGGATTAACACATCGTAATAGAGAGCACCGTTAATTATTATCTGAGCCAGCGAATAAGGCTAATGATGCCTTAACAGTGACTCACTTTGGATGCATTTATTGCTTAGCAGCCACTTTTGTATTTTTTTGAAACTTAAATGCAGATGATCTGAGAGTGATTTTGTTCGAAAAATCAGCATCCAGCTGTTATTGTTCCATAATCCATTCAACAGACTTTCTCTTTCGAATATTTTCTACTTTTAACAACCATGAACTATCAGCAGCCGCGCAGTCTTTTCGGAGAACAACATTTTACCCCACAAAATGCTTAAAATTAAAATCTGCCATCAATTGTAGAGCATCCTTTACAATTGAGAGCTCATATTCTACCGACACGAGAAAGTTATATGTCAAGTTTATGTCTTAAGTCTTTTATATAAATCAAACTAATTATAATATGGTGCAGTTTTGTAGCAACGCAACGTCAATGGCATGTAGCAGTAATATTGAAACTGCCTACAGAATTATAACTGGGCAATTTGGTAATTTCGCAAAAAATTACAATTGGATTTTGTCCATGTCTATGGGAACCTGCCGGCAGGAAGCCGTGCCGAGAACAACATTTTACCCCACAGCAAGCTTAATATTAAAATCTTCCATCAACTGTACAGCATCCTTTAAAATTCAGAGCTCATATTCTTACGTCATATGAAAATTGTATGTCAAGTTTGTGTCTTAAGTCTTTTATGTAAATCAAACTACTTATAATAAGAGCCAAGTTTGTAGCAACGCAAGGTCACTGGCATGTAGCAGTAGTAATTGAATTGCCCACAGATTTACAAATGGGCATGGACAATTGGGCAATTTCGTAAAAAACGCTTCTACAGGGAAATATGAACAGTAGGATTCTGTCCATGTCTAAGGGAACCTGCCCGCGGGAAGCCGGGCAGTCTTTTCCGAGGACAACATTTTACCCCACAGCAAGCTTAACATTGAAATCTTCCATTAATTGTAGAGCATCCTTTACAATTGAGAGCTCATATTCTACCGACACATGAAAATTATTTGTCAAGTTTGTGTCTTAAGTCTTTTATATAAATCAAACCACTTATAATATGATGCAATTTTGTAGCAACGCAACGTCAATGGCATGTAGCTGTAATATTAAAACTGTCTACAGAATTATAACTGGGCACATGGACAATTGAGCAATTCCGCAAAAAAAAAGGTTCCTACAGGGATTATGTTCATGTCTAAGGGAACTTGTCCACGGGGATCCAATTATGTTGGAATTAGTTCATATACTTGGCTTCTAATCGACAAGATTGTCATAGTCATATAAATAAGTAAATGTTTTGAAGTCGTGTTCAGTTTATTCAAACTGTTGTTAGTAAACAATTCTATTCATACGAGGGAATTTTGGAAATTTTGGAATTTTTTTTTTTTGTTTTTTTTTTTTTTTTTTTTTTTTGTTAATAGAAATTGATTCGTTACACCTCTCGGTAATATCATAACTAATTTGTGTATTAATGATTTAGTCTCCAATTTAAGCAAAAATAATAATAAAAAACGTTAAAACAATCGTTTTACATCCTAATAAATTGATGCGCATCAAAATCGATTAAAAACACTTTATATGCCTTTTTCGGACATATTGTTTAAAAGGACAATTGGACAATTTGTTTAAAAGGACATCAGACGTTCAATTTGGTTCCATATTTGAAAGAAACTTTCAGTTCACACTTCAAATGAAACACAAACAAACCATTTCATTAATTGAATCAGAATCTAAATTATTTCTAAGTTCATTTAATATAATTTTGATTTAGTTGCTATAATCCATTTCGGAATTATACTCCGGATACCAGAAACTTAAACAAATTAAAAGTATTTTTTAGGTTAATTTGTATAGCTGAGAGAGAATTGCGATAGTTTGTTTTGTGCTTTAAAAATTTGACAATATTTTAATTTTTGGATGGGCCAATGATGAATTTAAATATAAATTTATTACATCGCCAGATGTTGGTACACATTTTTGATGATTTTACCAAGTTTAAAAGCCACAGAACGTATGAGAAAACAAAAATCTTTAATAATGAATTATATATTTTTGTAATTCAACATAAAAATCCATTGGGCAAGCGTGACAATTTGTCTGAAAATGCTTACCACCGAATAAAATGATTATGAAATATATAGGAACAAAAACAAGACTTATAACATACGAGTATAATAACATTTTTTACTAAAATAAAAATAAAAATTTATTTTTTTAATTATTTAACTGTAATGACAATGGAATTTTAAATTGTAATTTTATCAATGCACTGTGGTATGTAGCAATAAACAAATAGTAATAATTACATAGAGTAATACAAATTTGGGAGATACACGATTCCTTCATTAAATGACTGTATTAGTTCAGAGTAGTCAAATACCCAAATATAAAAAAGATCACTATGTATCTATCAAATGGAAGTGTCGCCATAACCCACTGTTTACGACTTTTTTTTTAATTTATTATATCATACAAATTCATACAAATCATGCCTCAGCAAAATGATTACATCAAAATGTTTTATATAATAGCAATAGTTTTTATACAAAATACAAACACATTTATGAGGAATCTAATTTCTTGACATGTACTTCAATATTAACTCAAAATTCATACCAGAAGCTTTCTAACATTTTGCAATAAGTACCCTTTCACTGACGATTTTGACGATAATGAAAGTGTTTCTAGTGATTTTAACTGTTGTGGCAAAATATTGTACTGACTACTACCAGAATGTTCTATACGCTGTTTTGTTGTTTCAGATCGACACATATGTAGTTACTCTCAAATTTTCATTATTTCTCGTATTGAAAATATACTGATTTCGGGAAAAATTTATCATGTAATGGCCAATACTATGCAAGCATTTGAAAACATATACGAGTATTAGCAATTTTAATTTATGACAACCATACACTGGCAAAACCGTTGGAAAAACATCTCCATACAGAGAAAGCGTACAATACGAAATTGGCAAGTTAGCTACAGCTTTTAGTGCTTTATTCTGTTGCCGTTGGAGTGATTTTAATTCAGAACCCTTTTTATAACCATACATAATGGCTAAATAGTTATAATGACTTTGAACTATAGCTTGAAATATTAGAAACTTAGTATTTTGATCAAATTTATTTCTAAATTTATACAATAAACCTATGGCAGGTGATACTGTAGACTTTAGATACTCAATATGCAGTGTCCAAGAAAGATTACTTTGAAAATATAATCCCAAATATTTAACTGAATTAACTTCTGGAATTTTTTTTCCATCTACGTATATACTAAAGCTGTCGTTGAACCGACAATGTGGCCTAAATCTTATCAATTTCGTTTTATTTGGATTAAGGAAAAGTTTATTAATACACAAATACAATATTAGTAGACTTCCTCCTTGTTCTATGTAAGGCTTCACAGCCATTTCATGTTTATATGCATAAAAAATAGCAATGTCATCAGCGTACACAAGCATTTTGTCTGATAAGTCAATATTTTTTAAGTCAATATTTTATAAAGAGAAAATAACAAGGGGCCCAATACACTTTCCTAGGGGTCCTCCATGCTCCACTGGTTTCAAAGTACTTTTACTATTAACAATTTGTACAAATTGTAGCCGTTTCGTCAAATAACTTTTTAAGAGGAAAAGTTTTTTGTCATGCACACCATAAAATCTGAGTTTATGAAGTAAGATATTATGACAAATCACAAAAAACTCCAGCTACACCTCTATACCCGTCATCCAATGACTTGCAAATGAACAGTTAATGTGCATCAAAATGTGGATCAAAATTTTATAAAAATTCATAGCGGATCGATTGGTTGACGGGTTCATTTATATATTTCTATTGCATCATTCGTTGTAATGTCCCACTGTGTATTAGCTCTTCCAGCAATAATATTCGCCACAATGTTTTAAATTAAATTTCTCTACACAATTTCTTCATATTCCTATGGTCTCTTCTCAGCAGCTTTTGTTTTTTCTTTGAATGACTGACTTCTGCTGTAAGCATGACTCTTCTCCCGGAATAGTCTTAGACAGTCTTTGGTTTACCCCACCTTCCTTTCACCACCATTGGTTACAATTTCTGAAATTTGCCATAGAACATTTTGTTTAGCAAAGAAAAAAAATGATATCATAACATACTCGCATATCCTTCTATGCTAGTTTTGGGTGTAAAGGCGCCTTTGCTGGAGGCAAAACAAACACAACGTAATTTGCATAAAAACAACAACAGGGACAATCAATTTCACTTTCCTTCTCTGTTCCATAACCTCTTCTAAAACCATATTGAAAATCATTTAACATTTCATACAGTACATTCAATAAAACTGTATAAACTTACACCATTTATACTTACTTATAATAGTTTGAACTTAAATTACTTAATACTTAATTTGTACTTAAAAAATGTACTTAATTTGAATTGCAAATCAATGTGCAGTGCATACGAGTATGCAATCGTGAATAGGTTTTGTTTTAACTACGCTAAATTTTAATTGTTACGTATTGTAATTGTAATACAATGAATTGTAAAAAGATGAATTGTAAAGTGACACATTACGTTAGTAGGCCAAAAACGGCACTTCTTTGCTTTACATCATAGCTAGTAGCTATTTTTACCCTCATCTCGAATTCTACATTAAAATTACTTATTATAACGTGAGCAGAACTTCCGTTGTCTACCAATCATTTCATAAATATTTATGATAAGGTAAAACTGCGACCCACAAAGATCTCTCCATTATTTCTAATCCTTTTCAGTTTAATCCCTGATTTTCTCTTCCTACCTAAATCCTAAAATAATTTCTAGTTGTACGACAGATTGTAAGAATCTAAGGCTATCATCAATTATTACAGCCACCCCGCTACCGCGAACAGATGAAATTTGCCTTTACCAAAGATACGGTCCACATCATAACAACTACAACTTCGCTGACGATCGATTGGAATCGACGTCAACCCCTATTACTGCTCATAGATTCCGGTAATATCTTTTGCTTCATTACGTATATAATTACAAAAATCGTATTTACCAACAATGAGAACAGTATTAACATCCCCGAGTTGAATAAACGTTTACAATGTTCCATATAGCGCATACTTGCACCAGGGACGTCTTTGTCGAAAAATATCTCCAAACGTTGACACCAATCGCCCCTTCCCCTCTTAGTACAAATGCTAACGTTTGTTCAAAAACTTAAAAATTTAAACTTTTGAATTATTTTAAAATTTTTAAAGGCTGTTTCTTAAGAATTTTTCAAAAATAAATTTTACAAGAAGTTGTTGAATGCAAGAATCTTCTGTCTTCAATTTCCATAAGCCATCGTAGTCCTATTTCAAAGTAAATTGAAAAAGTCCACCAAAATTGTCACTTTTTGAAAATAAACTTTCTTCAAACATGTTGCTGACATTCTCCAATATCATTTATCTCTAATTTTCAAAAATCTGTTTTAAATCCCAAGAGAATTCCCCTAAAATGTGTAATTTCTGGTTCAAAATATCCTAGAAAAATGTTGTCGAAAATGAAAATTCTTCACATTTTACTGCTTTATGTTCGTTTCTTCTTATTTAAAACAAGCAAGTATTCGTATACGTTATAACATTCATTCAGTGAGTCGAAGAGAAATGAATCTTAATTCCATTTGACTTTCTCAATCAAACGTTTTAATATTTGATTATTTAGAAGATTTTGAAAAAAACATCGAGCCATGCAGCTGAATTAGTTAGATTACTTTGTAGCGGTGTGACTTAGCTTACTCGACCACCACGGTAGATTGCTTTCCAAGTTCAAATAACCAGTTTATCATATACTGCAAGCAGATATCGACAAAAAAAATAATAATACCAGGCTAATCAAATGCAAAATATCTATTACTCATCCAAATTTATAGTATCACCTTTAAAGTAAATCCCTTCCGAATTAATTCACTTATGCCAATAGTTAGTTCATCATCAACGCATTTTCCGGAAAAGATTTCAGTTCCCGCCGGAATTCACTTTTAAGTCATCTATCGACTGAAAAGGAGTGCCTCTAAATAGTAATTTGGATTATAGAAAGAGAAAAAAGTCAACTGGAGAAAAAAGTCAAGGAAATACGGTTATTGCTCAGCGATATTTTTTGAGTTTCTGTCCAGAAATTCGTTCCCTGTGATAGTCTTGTTGGATGGTGTGTTATAGTGATGAAAAATTCATGAACTCCATTACGAATTATCGTCGACAACGAACTCAATGGACGAGCCAGAACAAGGCTTCCAAATGTTGATGGGAGGACGAATTTTCAGTCAAACATTGTCAAACCATAGTGTGATTGATTGGTGAAAAAGTGCAGAAGACCAAAGTATTTGTAATTCTTTTCCATGTAAGCGCTTAATAGGAAACAATTGATAAAGTAGTAGTCATCTAGCAAGTATTTCAAATTTTGGCAATCTTTTTTTTTTGTAGGAAAGACATTTACAGAGTCACTGTGCCTCTGTAAATGTCTTTCCTATTTCTAAATCTATTCAAACCAATGTGCAACATTTATACTGGGTGGAGTGCTTATCCCTTACATTGCCAACTCCGAAGAGCAGAGATGAATATGTTCACGATTTACCTCTCTAATTTCACGGATCGTTTGAATGTTTGCTGAAATCTACAGCTGTCCAACCATGGGGTTTTCCGGCTCAGCAACTGCGCAATATCACATAATTATTAGTGACAAGAATTTGAGAAGCTGCATTAAATTAAGTATTATGAAATGTTACGTGAACAAACATCACCTATCATTAGGCTCTAATTGAAATTTAATACAAATGAAGTGACACGAACTTTATCTAAATTGTGGGATCTTCACATTCACGAATTAATTAATTAATTGTATTCATTCCTTTAGAATTTGATAGACAATCAAAATGGAAATTTCAACTCAATTCTATGCAAAGTTACTCCAAAGACGTAATTAATGTTCTGGTCGATGAAGGCGAAACAACAAAAATCTGAAATATCATTAATCGTTTTTGTTTTTGGTCAATTTTTTTGCAAATCAAGCGATCAAAAATTAACTCACAAATAGGATGCAAAAAAATCGAAAATGAAATGTTAAACCAATATTTAAACAGTATAAAAAGCATTAGAATACTAATTATTATAGCGTTTTTGTAACGATTAGTGGCAAAACGTAAATTGAATATAATAAAACTACTTTTTACACAAAAAGTCATTGAAACAAATGTTAACCTCGTTTATTACGCTTAACACGACCAATTTCATAATAAGACAAGATACGAGGTGCGTTCAAAAAATAAGGTGAATTTTCAAATTTCGCGGGCTACGTACATTCGACTTTTGATTATTCTTTCTTTATGTTGGTACACTCGTCTCGAAGATATGTTGACGTTTTTATCAATATAGTATGTTTAGTTTGTTTGTGAAAGGCATAAATAAGACGTAGTGTTTTGCTTGTTCGGCGATTCGGTTTTTATCTCCTCAATCGTCCCAAAACGCCGTCCTTTCATGGGTCTCTTCAATCTTGGGAACCAATCTCCAAACAATGTCCAAACAATCTCTCACAAGCAAAGATGAGTGAGCAGGTGCATTATCATGATGCAAAAGCCATGAATTTTTTTACACAATTCCGGACGTTTTTTTCGTATTGTTTCACGCACACGGCGTATAACTTCAAGGTAATATTCCTTATTTACCGTACGGCCTTGTGGTAAGAACTCCTGATGCGCTACGTCATGGTAATCAAAGAAAATAGTGAGCAAACCTTGTCATTTCATCGAACTTGGTCTCCTGGATTCTTCCATTGGGATGATTGGGCTTTATTTTCGATGTCATAACCATATACCCATGATTCGTCATCAGCTATGACCCTTTTAAACAAATCTGGATCATAGTTGACATCATTCAACAATTCCTGAGCGACGCTCATGCGACGTTGTTTTTGGTCAAAATTCAGCAATTTTGGAACGAACTTCGCTGCCACACGCTTCATGTCCAAAATTTCCGAAAAGATTGCCCGGCATGAGCCAACCGATATACCACCAACCTCAGCAACTTCTCTAATTGTGATTCGACGATTCTCCACAACAATTTTATTTACTTTTTCAACATTTTCATCGGTTTTTGATGTGCTGGGGCGTGCAGAGCGAACGTTGTCATTCACATCTTCTCGACCTTCTGTGGGAAGCTTGTACCACTTGTGAACATTTTTTTACTCAGAGTACTCTCACCGTATGCCACTGTCGACATTTCAAGTGCTTTTAAGCACTTATTTCCATTTTTTACACAAAACTTGATGCAACTTCTTTGATCCACTTTTTTCGATAGCAGAAAATCGTCGAATACGCAAAACTCTTGTCTTATTTAAACAAACTAAACACCAACCGTCAGACCGTTAACATATCTTCGAGACGAGTGCACCAACATAAAAGAAAAGAATAATCGAAAGTCGAATGTGCGTAGCCCGCGAAATTAGAAAAACCACCTTATTTTTTGAACACACCTCGTATTTCGACCAGACATAAAAGTATCGTTAAACTTTAGTTTGTTTCCATGCTAAATACGTATCGAAGAATTTCTCAATGGATGACAAAATGGCAATAAATACAAAACGATATTTTAGATTTTTTCGAAAAGCGTTCTATCAGCAGTGCTGAATCATTATTTGTTTTTGAAATCTTGCACTGGAAATGTTTTGAAATACTCAAAAAAAAAAAAAAAGATAGAAACGTCGTGGTTTGAGATTAAAGCGTGCAAATAAATATTTAATAAACCAACCATAACTCTCCAATAGAATATGGTATATAAGAATAGGCGGATAGGAATGAAAGGAAGGAAGGTTTTTTTTTGCAAACAGTGAGAACTTATCAAGTTTCGAGTAACATAAATGGCATGTTAATATCTTGGCCATTGTGGTAATATCTGAAACAGCTGAATCACCAGAATCGGATGCAGCCATTTTAAGATATGCGGCTGGAAAGCTCGAACTCCGATTGAGCCAGCCTGCGTGGTTATGAGAAAAACTACGGTAAACACAACTGGTGCCACCTTTAATGAGTGCCACCTTATCAAGCATTGAGAAGGTGTCATAACAAACAGATCTAGGGGCCAACAAACGTAGAACCAAGTTTACTTTATCGGAACGCTATAGGGACATTGACGACTGTAACAAATGATATCAGCCAGAAAATTAGGTTTATTGACAAATCATTCTTTCGACGCGCAAAAATCTAATTGCATTGTCAAGACACAGCAATTGCATGAAGCATGAACTCCAACGCTGCAGTATGAAAAGTCTTCGATAATGAACTTGAAGAGCAATACAAAATATGGTGAATAAGACTCTGTTGGAAAAACTAATCTTTTGAAAGGTTGTCAAGACTTAATACTTCAAATTTGAAGAAGAATACTGAAGCGCTTAAAATTATTTCTAAAACACAAATACCAAACTCGGTTCATACAGAACCGGTATATTTATGGAACCAATATTTTAAACTTATCTGTAGCAGTTCAAAAGTTAAATTATCTATTTCTTGTCGAAGTTATCTAACTTTTCACAACTTTTACACATTTCCTGCATAAAAATAAAAAATAATAATTTTTTTCCGTTTTACGACAGGTATGGTGCCGACTCAAAGTCGTTTCTCCAACAATTTGCGATCAAAATCCAGATGATCAGTTCAGAAAATAATAAGTCAACGTCAAAGGAACGCCAGATCTATCGAGAACATCACCACTGTCCTTAAAGGTGTGCATGACAACGAGAGAGAGATTCTCGCCGGGCACAAGAACTCGAACTTTACCAGGCTTCAATTTGGCGAACTGTGCATCGAGATTTACAATCCATACAATATTCGGCTGGCTTAGGAGCTTAAAGGTAATGACCACGGATATCGCCGTTTATTCTCTGACTTGGTTTCGAAGCGTTTGGAATAAGACCCCAATTTTGGACGGGAAAAACATCTTTAGCGACACAGCACGTTTTTAAATGGATGGCTATATGAACAAACAAAATTGCAATATATGTATGAGACGACGCTAACCCACATCAGGTTCACCAGGTGGCATCGCATACGTCGATGCGGATTTTGAGTCGACGCCATCATTCATCCGTACTTCTTCGAAAACGACATCAAATGCGAGTGCTACAGATCAATGATAACAAATTCATTTGGCCCAAAATTGAACGATACGGACGTGAAGGACATGTGGCTCCATTGCCACACAGCGATGCCAAACGCCATAATGGACGTTCTGCATAAGTGATTTAAGGGAATGGTCAGTTTTTGCGGAAACCGATAGACCATTTCTTGTGGTGTTTTCTGAAGCCGCAGGTCTATGCCAATAAGCCGCAATCGACCGATACCATCAAAATCAACATAAGCCGGACCATTGAGCGATTTCAGCTATATCTTACCGGCAGAGCCATTGAAAATTTGACTTTTCATATCCATGCCATAGCGTGAACCTTTCATGTAAAAAAAACTTCGTTAATGCAGGGTGAATTTTTAAGATTCAAGTTTTTCAGGTTGGCAGCTCTGGTTGGGAATGGCGTCCAAACGTCAGCTGTCAAAGTGAAAAGTGTACAGTATACTCTGACATGGAAAGACTAACAGACGAGCAACGATTGCAAATCGTTTAAATTTATTATCAAAATTCGTGCTCTGTAACAAATGGGCATCTTTTGATACGACCACTTTATGGTCGTCATAATCTACCTGCTGAATCAACAATTCGTTCTGTTATCTCCAAATTTCACACCAAATTTACTTTGTTGGACATCGACTCGCATGCGTAGAGTGCGTACCGAAGAAAACATTGCAGCCATAGCGACCAGTGTTAATGAAATGTCTATTCGTCACCGTTCTCAGCGATTGGGTGTGTATGTTACTCAACCACAAGGAAAATTTTATAAGTCGATTTGGATTTGAAGACCTATAAAATGTAACTCAGGCAAGAATTGAAGCCGAATGATCCACCGCAATGTCTAATTTTTGGTGGGCCTTGCAAAAGTTC
This sequence comes from Philornis downsi, assembly GCA_019455685.1. NCBI lineage: Eukaryota > Metazoa > Arthropoda > Insecta > Diptera > Muscidae > Philornis > Philornis downsi. The sequence goes on along the minus strand of JAHXMU010000048.1, from coordinate 1,219,082 downwards.
AATGAAAATCCGCTGTTTTATCGAAAAATTGCGTTCAGCAATGAGGGTCATTTTATGCTGAACGAATACGCAAACAAGAAAAACTGTCACATCTGGAGTGATGAACAGACACATGCCATACATGAATTACCGATGCGTCCCGAAAAAAGCAACAGTCTCGTGTGGTTTATGGGCTGGTGGCATCATCGGTCCATTTGTCTTCAAAACGTGAAAGAAACGTTACCGTCAACGGCGAACGATATCGAGCCATGATAAACGATTTCATTTTTGCCCCAATTGGCTGAGTTGAACTTTGTTGAAATGTGGCTTCATCAGGACGACGCAACTGCTCGTGAAACAATGGATATGTTCAGAGATGAATTTGGTGAGCAGCTTATCTCTCGATTTGGACCTGTGAGTTGGCCCCCAGAATCTTGCGATTTAACGCCTCTTGATTATTTCTTGGTCAAGTCGTTAGTCTATGTGAAACACTATTGAAGCCTTACAGAATAACATAACACGCGTAACATTCGTGGAATACAGGCCGAAATGTTCGAAAAGGTGACGAAAAATTGTACCTTCCGAATGGACATTTTGAGACGGAGCCGCGGAACACATTTACATGAAATTATCTTCAAAAATTAAATGGCGCAGACCAATTTATCGATTCCAATAAAAAATTTTAATATATGACGCAAATTTGAGTGTTTTATTCGAATTAAAAAAAAAAACTACGATTAAAAAATCACCCTTTATCTCAAATACAATATGCACCAATATTAGCTCGTCCCATTTGGAAAACCCTTTATATATTTCTAGATTGTATGATCAACCAAACGCGGGGAAAAATAAATAATTGTTTGTAAATCTTGTTTTTATGTTTAGATTTATAAAATCTTCTCGACTAAACATTTAAACTTTTCGAATCTTCACGATTTTTTAACGACGCTCATACAATTAGCAAAATATTATATTTCGATTCTTTGATGACTGGCATGAAATTCACTTGTTTCTTCACGTTAAGTATTGCGATTTAGTCGAGATAAAGGTGACAAAAAAGTTTATTTACTGATGTCACAAAAATTACAAATAATAACAATAATTTAAACATTTTGGGAATTCTGCTCAAAAACGTTTAAAATTTATTAAATATGTATAATATATTTAAATTATTATTGATGACGATTTGCATAAGAATCTCATAAAAAATCAAGTTTATTTTAATGCGAGTCAAATGACAACGATGATGATCTTAAACGTGTCATAACATCCACTACCACGACGGCGATGATGTAAATTCTAAATTAATTTCATCTGGACACATATTTGAATTCTATTCTCATGTGAATGTGTACGAATTTCATTCAAAAACCTCTCTGCATTGTGTAGAAACAGAAACCAATATAAAGCTTTTGCCGGTAATAATTTAAAAGACTTATGAATATTTTAAAATTTGGCATATTGAAAAACGGTTGCTTGGCAAAATAAAGAACAAAACAACTGCCATATTGGCGAAAGTCTGACAAAGTTGTTTTTAGCAACGAAAAAATGTATTTTTCGATTAGTCACTGGAAGTTATACGTTTTTTTGTTATTTAGAAAAGACTTCATGATCATAAAGTGGAAATTATGTTTAATATGCCATGTTCGAAAAAAAAATGATTATTTATAAACAGCTCTAGTTAAATTTATCGATTGTACCCATAGCAGAGTGTTCAACTAAAACATCTTCCCGATTGTTTAATTAATCCCTAATAGTGATATATAAATGAACGACTGAATGAATAATACCAAAAATTCGATTATCCGATTAAAATCTTAATTTTCCAAATTTGTAATCACTTAATTATTATATTCCAAAAACATACTTATCCTATTTCCTGTTCAAGGATGTTTTGTGATATATTTGAAACCCGGATTTTGTCCTTTAATTTTTGTAATAGGCGTCGATGCAGGAAAACGAATGATAATTTCTTAATTTTATGGCAATATCAATTAAAATGTCAACTTTTATATTAAATTTGCTATCAACATTTTGAATAGATATTTCAATAATATAGGTAATAGCTAATAACCGAATCGTAATCGAAACTTTTATACCAGTATTGCTCTGGTTCTGGTGTTTTCATGTAAGTATTTTGTTCGTCTTCATTCCAGTTCTATAGATTCTATTAAATATGTACATATATTCTTGACCGCATATTCTGATAAGCATGTCAATCCGACCGTTTTTTTTACATTTGCTTAGTAAGACAAAATTTTCTCATAAAAGAACTAAATCCGTTTCGCATTTTGCAGATTCTTTTAAGAATTTTAATATTTAATCGACAGGAAATCATGCAATATGAAAACGCGTCATAATAGTACCGTGTTAGGGGGGATTAGAGTACTTTTTCCAAGGGAAGCAGCACTGAGGAAGGTTAAGAGGAACTCCTGCAGTGAATTTTGCAACAAAGTTGAAGACACTTCCGAGGCCGCAAGACTAAGGAAAATATTGACCTTCACATTATGCACGGTAGGATATCTCAAGAAACCGCAGGGTGATAAGACAACATCCAGTGAAGAATCACTGGAGTTGCTCCTGAATACTCATTTTCCTGGATACTCATAATTTCCAAAACAGAACTGTCGGGGACAACACTGCGTCAAATCAACCGTCGGCTGTTGCCAGGGAAATCGTAACCAAACTCAAAATAGCGTGGACAATTACAAGCTTTGAACCTTTCAAGTCAGCCGAACCGGACATGATTTTACCAGGTGAACTAAAAGCGGTGGCTAATACGCTGATCCCACGGCTTAAGCAGCTCTAAATCAGCTGTATAAACTTTACATATATCTCTGCTATCTGCAGGGAGACGAAGGTGGTCTTTATTCCCAAAGCTTGCAAAACCTCCTATACGGGACCAAAAGATGTTAGGCCTACCAGCCTGTCATCGTTTCTCCTCAAAACACTGGAGGGACTCATTAACAGCTACCTTAAGACGAGCATAGACCGGAAGCTGCTGTCAGATAGACAACATGCTTACTGCAAGGGTAGGCCCACAGACTGTCCTACACGACTTAGTCGGATTTATCGAAGGTTCACTCGCCGTCAAGGAGTATACTTTGGTAGCCTTTCTAGATAAGGAAGGGGCGTTTAATAGCATTTCTCCCGATACGATAGTCACAGCGCTATCAAACCTGGAAGTAGATGTTAATATTAGGAGGCTAGTGTACGATTTTCTTACGAAGAGATGTATCAGGGCTAAATTAGGGTCGTCGAACGTAAATGGATTTATCAGTAATGGATTACCCCAAAGTGGTGTTCAAACCTCCTCTACTATGGAACCTCGCTCTGAACAGTATTCTATTCTCTTAAGAAGAGGCTGGTGTCAAGTTTGTCGCATACGCAGACGATGTGGCAATAGCAGTTAGGCGGAAGTTTTTGGGAATACTCAGGGACTTCCTTCAAAGGGCCCTTCTCACTATAACGAAGTGGCCGGGAGAAAATGGTCTCGGAGTAAGTCCAAGCAAGACCAAAGTGGTTCTGTTCACCAGGAGGTATACGATTCCACCTGTAGATCCTATCTCCCTGGGAGGTACTGTATTATTGGACAAGAAGCTGAATTTCAAACTCAACATTGTGGACAGGGAGAAAAAGAACATAGTAGCGGTATATGCGTGCAAGAGGGAAATAGAGAAACAATGAGGATTAAGGCCTCGCATTGTTCGATTGTGTACTCTAGCAGTAGGATCAATAATGTTGTATGAAGTTATCGTCTAGTGGAAGGCTCTTGAGAAGTCCACAGAATGTAGGATAATTAATGGACAAGGCCCAAAGGATGGCTAGCCTGTGCATCACTAGTGCGCTCCGCATCACCCCATCCGATGCATTAAATGTAATTTTGCTTTTGCTACCCCTGAACATAATTAGTATGCAGACTGCCGCAGCTACGGCATTAAGACTAAGAGAGTTGTCACAGTGATCACGGTCACGTAGTTTTGGTCACGTGTGATCCTTAACATAATGCCTGACATAACAGGCAACATAGACTATGCTCTGATTAAACCACTGTTTGACAAGAAATACCATATACTTATACCAGATACATGATATATAGGTATACCTATATATGATACATGATACACGAAACATGGAAATGTAGAACTCCTGGTACAAGACTGTATGTCGACTTTTACACTAGCGGCTCAGAATTAAATAATCTGGTTAGTTTCGGGGTCTCCAAAGACCTAGGGCTTAGTACAGCAAGAAGACGACCTGATCACTGTAGTTTTTATCAGGCCGAAATTTTAGCCATTAAGGAAGTGGCAGAATGGCTGTAATATAGCGTACCCACCACGTTGGGGATTAACATATTCTCTGACAGTCAAGCTGCCAATAAATCCCTGGATTCTGTCTTCCTGAACTCAACTTTCGCCCTGTAATGCTGCGGGTCTCTTAACGAGATGGCTCAGGATTTCAACATTCACCTTATGTGGGTGCTGGCCTACAGGGGCATACCAGGGAACTGCAGAGCAGATGAGCTGGCAAAACTAGGGACAACCTTACAGACTACAGCCGAATTGGAGTCCGTGGGCATGCCTCTAGCCACTTGCAAGCTCCTACTGCGAGGTAAAGAACATTTAACAGCAAATCGTGGGCGTCTGCCCAAGTTTGGAGTCAATTCAAACAGATGTGGCCTCGCCTAGATCTGAAGCGTTCACTCAAACTGCTATCGCTATCAAGAGCCCACGTCTCATTACTTGTATCCAACATGACGGGACATTGCCTGATTGGAAGACATGCAATGAGACTGAAGGTTGCGATTGATGACTTCTGCAGAAGCTGTAAGGATGAAGAGGAGAACACATTCTCTGCAATAGAATAAAACACATTCTCTGCATTTGGTCCGCCTTGGCGAACAGGCGAGGATCAACACCGGGCTTTTGTTTCTTTAGGCACCTGGGAAATCTGGACGCTATAGATATTATCTGACTTAAGAGCTTCTTGAGGCGCTCAGGATTGTTCAACGGGGGAAATTAGGGACATCCATATCTCTAGTTTCCGTGCTATCACAATGGACTTTACAGTCTAAGTGAGTCTGTCTATTCAGACAGCTACACTGACTTAAGCTAACCTAACCTATTGGAAACAAGTTAACAAATAACAAATCGACTAATTCAATACTTTACCTCTGGTGGTAAGTCCACATATCGCAAATTACTATATAGATCGCATGTGACAAAAGTGGGCGAAAACGGTCCAGTAAGCCAAACTCAAAGCAACAAAATTTAAAAGCGGCATTTGGAAGATCCTAAAAAATATGCGGTTTCGTTGGAATAAGCCCCTATTTTATTAAGAAGAACGGGGTGACTTTTGTCCGTAATCCTATAGTCGGCAGATATTATAAGTGGGAAAAATTGATCTAGCAGAAAGAGTGGAAGTTCTCAATACTTTCTTAGCATTCTTACTATTTATACGTCGATTGGAAGTAACGGCAGTTGATTGACGCGGAATGGAACTACAATAGTTTATACGACACATGCCTTACTGTGGCCGTGATTATTAAAACTTTCCAAAATATATGAACAAAATATATTATGAATGAGAAGAGACCGCTTTCGATACCCTATTTATCTGACTATGAGGCGTTGCATCATTCACGATACTACGGATCGAATGTGTCATAACTGGCAAAATCGGTTCAGTAACATAAAACTGACCTATACAAGTACAAAGATTAAATTTGCCTCAGGGAAAATGTGATTTCTTCTATATTTTTCTAAACTATTCACAATTTGCTCCTTAATGAAAAGCAACATACGATGTATATTGATTGATACAAGAAGATATCATTCCAGTTTATATACGTTTTATTGGCCTCACTTTCTAAATATTTCGATGGATATTCCACAGGAAAATTTAACTAGGCTTTCCTTTCCTAAATCTTACGGAAAATGATACATCGCCCAACAACTTATGGTCAGCAATCTGTGTGAAGAGTAGATGGATTTTTGGCAACTGTTAACTTTTTGCGCTAGCAGCATCCCCCCGAAATGTAGAGAAATATAAACGTAAATAAGCCGCTAAATATACAAGTACATTGAAGATCCGTGGAATTCGCTTACAAAGTTCTAGGCCGAAAGTCTGAAAAGTCGAGCTGGGAATTCCCGATGAAAAACTCTATATAAATAAAAAAAACACCTAGAACTGTAAGAACAAATTTTTAGTTGGTAGTTATTTGAACTATTTAGCTACAGATTCAATTTCAATTCTAATTAAATTTTTTAGTATTTTCAATGCCAAAATAAAGCAAGGTTTTGCTGTAAGTTCAAGTATTTGAAGAAATATTTATGTAAACTACAAAAGTAAAAATATCGAAACAGAATCAGTTTGCCTAAACTTATTAGCATTATAGCATTATAGAATTACTATAAACCGAAATGGTCTAACTGACACTCCCTTAATCTTAACCATAACCGGCAATTGGTGCGTCTTTAGAGAAAAATGACATTTTATTCGAGTTTTGCATAATCGTATTTAAATTCTAGTATTCCATGAATCGTTTTATGCTAATCCATTTGTTTACTCTGATTCATAGATTGTTCTAAATTTATCTAGTATTTCGCATAACAAATTAATAGCAAATCCTGGTTCGTTAGCTACAGATATAAGTATATGAGGGTCGTATGGTAAATACATCGTTCGGTATATTCTTTATATAACATTTATTTTATTATGTCCAAATTTTCACATAACTTGCGGTAAATAAACTAGCTATCGCACTACTAACTTACAAATCGAGTACACCTCGTGGGGATAACATTTATGAATGGCGAAAATTCGGAAAAAAATTCATCCAGCAGCGACCAAACTTGTACTTAAAACAAGGAGGCACAAAAAAAGAATTCAGACAAGCTTATTGGCACTGAAGTTTTATTGGTCTCAGTAACAGTCATTTTGGGAGTACAAATAAATTTTTAACATTTTACAAAAGATGATCCCAGCCCAAAAGTTATGGCTGGAATTGTCAGATGTAAAACGTCATTTGGTGAGGTTGAACATCTGGCAACACTATAACCGTAATATATAACATAATAATATAAACAAATTTGTGTTAGCATCACATGTTTTTTTAATGGGAAAGTGTCCAGTTTTAAGTCAAATATTCTGAAACCCTTGACTTACTTCTTTAATTTGAAGAAGTCAACAGTTGAGGATTAATATAATGTAACATATAATTTATTTAGAAATGGCTCAATAAGCAATTTCTTATCGTTTAAAATCGTTGGAAATGAATCAAAAGGAAGGACATTGGAGTCTGTGTGAACTCACGTCAAGAATTGTTAAGCGTCGATTTTGCACATGTGAAATCCTTTTTGGCAAACATAAACGAGAGAGTTTTTTACATCTCATGGATCCACTACGATAATTTAAAGAAAACTAAATCTTGGGGACCATGCAGAAAGGCTTCAAAATCGACCAAATAGCCACGAGAAAAACTCATGTTGCGTATTTGATAGGATCAATTTTGTCTTGCTTAAACCAAACGAAACCGTCACTGGATCTACGAATACAATTTACGAGATTGAGTTCAACAATCAAGGAAAAAACTATTCTACAGCAAAATCTACTTCGGTGGATTTGAATTGGAAAGTCCTGCCCAATCGGCCGTGTTCGCCAGATATTGACTGAGCAGCGCTTGTTAAAGAATGAAGAAACCAATAATTGGCCCAACTCCTAGGTAGTCTCAAAAGGTGAAGCTTTCTGTTCGTAATGAAGAAAACAAAAATTGGCCCGACTCCTAGGTAGTCTCAAAAGATGAAGCTTTCGGTTCGTATGCTGTCAGGTAGGTTAGAAAAAGTACTGGCTAGCGATGGACGATCTTTTAATAACACATAACGAACCGTTTTTTTTTTTTTATTACATGCTATTCTTACTATAATAGTAAAAATAATTGATGTTATTAACTATCAATCCGAGAATACTGAAAGGGTATGATTTTTACAAATTACGAGAAATCAAAAGAATTTATATCCAGCATAGAACAAAATCATTATACGAGGTGTGTTACAAAATAAGGTGAAATTTCAAATTTCGCGGGCCACGTAATACATTCGAATTTCGATTTTTATTATTATTATTATTATTATTTTTTGTTTTTGTTTGGTACACTCGCCTCGAACATATGTTGACGGTTTTATCCATATAGCATGTTTAGTTTGTTGGTGAGAGGTATAAATAAGACAACGGTTTTGCACGTTCGGCTATTTTCTGCTATCGAAAAAAATGGATCAAAGAAGTTGCATCAAATTTTGTGTAAAAAATTGAATTAACTGTTCAAAAACACTTGAAATGATGACAGTAACATACAGTGAATCAAAAAAATCTTCACAAGTGGTACAAGCTTTTCACAGAAGGTCGACAAGATGTGAATGACGACGCTTGCTCTGGACGCCCCAGCACAACAACAACCGATGAAAATTTTGAGAAAGTGGAGAAAATTGATATGGGAAATCGTCGAATCATAATTATAGAAGTTGCTGAGGATGTTGGCATATCGGTTGGCTCATTCCATTCAATATTTTCGGAAATTTTGGGCATGAAGCGTGTGGCAGCGAAATTCGTTCCAAAACTGCTGAATTTTGACCAAACACGACGTCGCATGAGCATCGCTCAGGAATTGTTGAATGACGTCAACGATGATCCGAATTTACATAGAAGGGTCATATACCTTGTGACGAATCATGGGTATATGGTTATGACATCGAAAATAAAGCCCAATCATCCTAATGGAAGGGTCCAGGAGAGCCAAGACTAAAAAAAGCACGCCCAGTTCGATGAAATGACTAGGTTTTGCTCACTACTTTCTTCGATTACCATGGCGTAGCGCATCAGGAGTTCTACGTACAAGGTCGTGCGGTAAATAAGGAGTATTACCTTGAAGTTATGCTCCATTTGCATGAAGCAATACGAAAAAATCGCCCGGAATGGTGGGAAGAAATTAATGGCTTTTGCATCATGATAATGCTCCTACTCACTCATCTTTGCTTGTAAGAGATTATTTGACCAAAAACAACACAGTTATCATGCCTCAGCCACAGTATTCACCAGATGTGGCCCCCTGTGACTTGTTCCTGATCACAAGATTGAAGAGACGATTGAGGAGATAAAAATCGAATCGCTGAGAGAGCTCAAGGACATACCAAAAAGTGCATATCGAAGCAGTTCTTCGAGGATTGGAAAAAAAAAATGCTGGCACAAGTGTGTTATATCTGAGGGGAACTACTTTGAAGCGGATAAAATAGAAATTGATGAATAAATAAATATATAATAAATACATTGTTGAACGCAATTTGTATTACGGGTGAGTATGCAAAAAAGGAATTTAAAAAGGTTTATGGATGCTACAAATTTCGATGGTGTCAGTAATACACATAGTTATACTTGAGGAATACCTTTGTATGGCTCTATTTCTCTCCGGTATATGGTAGAGTCTCAATTTTTCTTCCCAATTTTTAAAACTAGAAAAAAACTTTCGAAATTCATTATTTGTTGTTTGGTTTATTGTTCTTTGATCCAATTTTCCATTTCAGAATAGAAAAATATCTTACCAAATGTTAACCCTTGGTAGTCTTAACATATAAACCTTATGAAACTATTGAAGGGTTTAGTTTTCAAATATTTGGAACAACATAAAAAACGGGCTGATCAATAGGAGACAAATCAGTGTAGCTAAAGTGTGCAGCTTTTTTAACAAAGTCACTACAGTCTGCTTTTAAGATACGATTAAATTCCAATATTGAAACACTCTCTGCAATTGTTCAATAGGCATAACAGCCTCTCTCAAATCACATATTTTACAATAACGTCGTAATATGGGGTAGTTTATAATAACCTACACAAAAGGGTTTGTTTGAAAGAAGTTAAAATATTTCATATAACTGCAAAGCAATGTGATAATATATTTCACTTCATTAACTTGATAAATATTTCATAACTATTCCGTAGCAAGTAAACTATGATGATAATAGCATAACTCTATTTCTTTAAGTTGTATCTGGCGAAAGAATTACAACTACATCCCTTGGTTTCCTCTTTTTTTACGAAAAGAAAACGTAAAGGGTGATTTTTTAATCGTAGTTTTTTTAAAAATCGAATAAAACTCTCAAATTTGCATTATATATGAAAATTTTCGATAAATTGATCTTCGCCATTTAATTTTTAAAGATAATTTCATGTAAATGTTGTCCGCGGCTCCGTCTCAAAATGTCCATTCGGAAGATCAAATTTTTCGTCACTTTTTTGAGTATTTCGAACTGTATTCCACGAATAACGCATGTTATGTTATCCTGTAAGGCTTCAATAATATTCGGTTTGTCCATATAGACTAACGACTTGACATAACCCCACAAGAAATAATCAAGAGCCGTTAAATCGCAAGATCTTGGGGGCCAACGCACAATCGGACCAAATCGAGAGATAAGCTGCTCATCAAATTCATCCCTCAACATATCCATTGTTTCACGAGCAGTTGCAGCGTCCTGATGAAACCACATGTCAACCAAGTTCAACTCAACCAATTGGGGCAAAAAAAAAATCGTGTATCATGGCTCGATATCGTTCGTCGTTAACGGTAACATTTCTTCCACTGTCGTCTTTGAAGAAAGATGGACCGATACTGCCATCAGCCCATAAACCACACCAGACTGTCGTTTTTGCGGGATGCATCGGTAATTCATGTATGACATGTAGCTGTTCATCGCTCCAGATGCGACAGTTTTGCTTGTTTACGTAATCGTTCGGCAAGAAATGAGCCTCATCGCTGAACACAATTTTTCGATAAAACAGCGGATTTTAACTGAGCTTTTGCAAGGCCCATTCACCAAAAATTAGACGTTGTGGTAGGTCATTCGGCTTCAATTCTTGTCTGAGTTAAATTTCATTGGCCTTCAAATCCAAATCGACTTGTAAAATTTTCCTTGAGATTGAGTAACACATGCCCAATCGCTGAGAACGGCGACGAATTGACATTTCACGATCGTCATTAACACTGGTCGCTGCAGCTGCAATATTTTCTTCGGTACGCAGTCTACGCATGCGAATCGATGGTTTTATGTCCTACAAAGTAAATTTGGTGCGAACTTTGGAGACAACAGCACGAATTGTTGATTCAGCAAGCCGATTATGACGACCATAAAATGGTCGTATCAAACGATATCCATTTGTCATAGAGCACGAATTTTGATAATAAATTTCAACGATTTGCAATCGTTGCTCGTTTGTTAGTCTTTCCACGATAAAATGGCAGAGTATATCGTACACTTTTCACTTTGACAGATGACGTTTGGACGCCATTACCAACAAGTGCTGCCAACCTGAAAAACTTAAATCTTAAACAATCACCCTGTATTTGAAGCAAAACTCAGCAGATTTGCTTTATTTGTTGTTGAAAAAACATCATAGGTGGTTATAATACGTCTCTCGTAAACTTCCCAAAATGTGCGCTAATCAGTTGGTAATAACAACTTTTTAGAACTTTCTTATTCATAATTCCAACATTTGAGATATGATAATTTCTTTGAAATCGTGGTATGTTTTATTCCAGTTTTTGGTCTCAATGATTTTATGTTTGTGACTGTCTAATGCTATAACTATTAATTAATTGCGTGCTGCTCAGCAAAAATAATATTACGTTTTTGATATTTTGAAGTTTCCTGGAATCAACTATGAAATGTGTTTTTGATCAACTGCCTGCGTACGAAGCTTTGCACGAGTATAGATTAACAAGTCTCATCATCAATGATGATTAACTGCAAAAATTCTATTGCACCTAAACGACGTTAACACAACCGGTAACACAATTCCGACATTAGTAGGAAACAAGACAAATTGTCGAGATCTTACAAAATTGATGGCTATTTGAAAAAAATGCAAATCGTAAATATTAATAAATAATGTAACCCAGTGGTCAATGTGATGGAGACAGTGAACCTACTGATGGCCCGAATTCGATGCTGTTGAGAAATTGTGTTCCTAGAAAATTTTTTAAAAACAAAACTTGTGGAAATGCTTTCTTTCTCCTCCTTTTTAATGAGAAAAACATATTTTCTTTAAATACATTCTCTCATAGAGAGTTATCCGTTTAGTGGTTTCAAAACCGCCAGTCTGGCACAGCTATCACCTGTTAAATACCTGTCATTTGAAGTGTTATTTATTTAGTAAAATGTTTGCCATTTACTAATATGGATCGTTTAACAACTGAAGAATGTGTAAAAATAGTTTTAACTTACTGCAAAAGTGGTGATTCAAACGTGGGTACTTTTCGTGCATTACGGGCTGATTATGGGCGTCATAATCTTGTAAGTGATTGAGTCATCACTACAATACCGTTCACGCCGCATCCCAAACAAATAAACTTTTTCTTGGTCGAAAGAAATAATGTTGTATTGTTCTCGTTTATCTGAGAAAGCTGCAGTAACATCTCGCAATGCTTTTATCATCACTGTTCGTACCCTAATCAAATATTGCATAATAATAATTGTAGTTTGTTATAGAATCAATATATCGTACACCAAAAAACAAATTTAAAATCGGATAACGTTTTACCATGCCCACCATACAAATGTTGTATAATTTAATTGAATTCGATTTTATATAATAATATTCAGAAAATGTTGATCCATACCAACAAGTAGTTTATAAAAAGCAAAATTATATTCAATACTTGGTCAAAATACGTTTCTGTTTGTTGAAGGAAGTAGATTGAAACGGTAAAAGTAGTCACTCTTTAAAGTAATGAGAAAATATTTTTTTGCTCTAGTAAATAATTCTTTTCAAAATGATGAAACACTATTGAGGTTTCAAACGAGTTACAAAAAGTATTAGTATAAGCTCAACAAATATTCTTTGCTCAAATTATATTAAAAGGCTATAACAGTGTGACATTTTCACAACTTTTAAATTGTCCTATTTGCATTATTCGACTATATAAATAGTAAAACTCGGAATTTGCCATTTTTTCTACAGGAAGATGCAGTCCTCGTAGTATGAGAAAGTTTCTTCCTATCAGATATCGAATTTACGACTATTAGATATTTTTTTGCAAAATTTCAAAAGCCTGTCTAAAGCGGTTCGCCCTCTGCAAAATATGTGGACAAACAAATGGAAATGCTTAGATCAACATAAATGTTTGCAAAGCTCAGCAACATTCATATATATAGTTTATGGGATCTCAGATGAGTATATCTAGTTGTTACAGGCAGTGCGGTAAGGGAAAAAACCACCCATACAAACTAACTTCCAGAAAAGTGGAGATTTTACAGAATTTTTCAATAGTTTTACTATTTATCTTTAACTAGAAACTAATGAATCTATTACGGAAGGCAACCAAACTTCAGTTGCGTTGTCAGCTGGCAACGCCACCAAAATAATAATTGGTATCATGTATGGCAACTGTTGGTAGTTGCCGTCGATAATAGTGTTTTGCCATTTAGGCAACTGAAAATATTGTAAACAAACAAAAATTGCATACAATTATGTACGATGATTAGCTCCGTTGAACTTTTTTTTGACCAAGAAAACGATGTTCAGGACGTGGCATCAATTAGAAGACGTTTGAGAGACCATTCGAATCCATTAGAATTAGAATAGAAGAGAATAGAGAAGAATAGAATTAGAAAATTTAGGTTAGTTTCCATTTGAGCAATTAACATTTCAAATTGTTGTTTGCTTGTAATTTTAACCATCATGGAAGCCTACAATTACACAAAAACACACATTTATGTTGATATTATCACTAATTTATTTAAAAAATGTATTTACCTTTTTTATATACCAAATTTGTTCTCTACACCACACAGCAGCAACCACAACTAACTAGTTGCCGCAAAACACATGTTAAGGCAACTGAGGTTGCCATCAGTTGCCAACCGTAATGCAAATTTGGCAACTGGCAACGCAACTGAAGTTTGGTTGCCTTCCGTAATAGACCCATAAATCTCATAGTAATTATTGCGATGGCGGTCCCAAAACTAGTCGACCTAATAGAGAAACCCCAAAAAAAGTTGAGAAAAATTTTCTTTATTTTTCACATTTTCAGCGATATTCAAGAAGTTTATAGTAAAAAGTGTTAAACTCCTTAAAATAGCCATCAACCTCAGGCTCCACCTCTTCATTATTGGAAAATCTTTTACCATCGAGCCCATTTTTGCAAGTTTGGAAGTAGAAAATACTACGAGAGAACTAAAACTGGCGAATAAGGTGCTTTTTGAAGCAGTTCAAACTTTAATTCTTTAATTTTGGCCATCGAAATTGTGGATATGTGAACTGGAGCATTGCCTTGATGAAACTACACTTTCTTGTTGGCCAAATGCGGCCTTTTTCCATAATTTCATTACCTAAACACTGCAATAAATTAGCATAATATTCGCTATTGATGGTTTTTCCTTTCTGAAGATAATCAATAAAAATAATCCCATTTGCACCCCAAAAAAACAGACGCCAAGAACTTGCCTGCATATGAAACCGTCTTCGCCTTCTTTAGACACGATTCTTCCATTCCAGTTCAAAATGTCCCTTTGTTTTAGATATGTAATGGTGGACCCATGTCTCATTTATAGTTATAAATCGACGCAAAACTTCGGCTTTATTGAGGTGAAAAATCGCCAATACACTCTACTGAAACATCTTCACCATGCAGTTTTTGCTGTATTGAAAGCAAGCGCGGCACCCATCTTGCGCACAACTTTCTCATCTTCAAATCTTCAATCAATGTACGATGTAAATCATTTTTTAAAATGCCTATAATTTCAGCTAGCTCACGCACCTTCCGACGATTATCATTTTCTTAATGGTTTTTTAAAGAATAGCCCTATTTTTGTGCTTGATTTTTGAGAAATTCTAAATATTATTTTCGTTGCTGAAATTGATATATTATGTATAAGATAATGATATTTTGTCCACAGATCTGAAAATGAACATCACTATGCAACGCAGATATCGATCATCCTTATCGAACAGTTCCATCATTTATTTGTTAATTAAATGTAATACACAATGGGAATTGATGGAATCGGACAAGGACCGTCGCCAATTTATACACCTACATTTGTGAATACCTTAATAGTGAGCGTAATTATTGAAAATGCTAAAAATACTAATCTTTGATCAAAAAACGAACAACTTTAATACATTATTGTAGCTATCAAGAGAGCATCCATATAGCCCATTTATCTCGAGGTCCATGATACTGTTGCCAGCAATCCAATCAACTCGAATGAGTTTTTTTCGTCTGTCAAATGTCATGGTTGTTCACAGGTACATCCATCAAAAACGCAATTTAAAAGGTCTAGTATTAATGTACTGGATTTCTTATTACGATTTTGCATTAAAAGTTTATTCTTCGGTGAACCAATCATGACCAAATTATTAAATTCACGCACAAATATATATCAGATTAAAAATGGCCTCAGCGCCCTTAGGGCATGTTAGAGGCAAGCTGGCAAAAAACATGTACAAAGTAATTACAAATTTAAATATTATTAAAAGTATAATTATGTATGAAAGAAGAGGCAAAAACAAAAAACATGTAGTGTATAAAAAATTATGTCAAAACATACATGTTTTGAATCCGTAAAATACTCTCTAGGATTATTCCGCAATTACATAAGAAGCATTTCAAGGTTCTGTAAAAGGAAACTTTTTAGTTCACTTTTGAAGTGTGATATTCTATTTATTCTTTTCATATTTGCAGGCAAAGTGTATTCAATTGGTTGTTTAGTAGTTTCTAATCTGCATCTAGGTGTTCTTAGATTTTGTTAATGTCTTGTATACATAAACGATTGGTTCTGAGAAAAACTAATGGTGCAATAGCCAAAATTGTTCAAACTCTTAAAAACATACAAGAGTAATTGATATTGTTTATAAAGTCCATAAATAGGCAATATGGATTTACAAACATTAACATACAAAGATATAGTTGAATGAAAAATTGGTAAATTGTAAATTATTTTCAGTGCTTTATTCTGCATAGTTTGTAATGATTTCATAACATTTGTCCTTTTGTAACCATATATTAACGCCATGTAATTTAGGTGACTTTGAATAAGGGCTTGATAAATTAATATTTTAGTTTCCACATTCAATTTGAATTTCATTTTGCATAATATACCAATAGCCGGTGCTATTTTTGATTTAATTTCAGTTATATATGAATCCCAAGAGAGATTACTTTGCAAAATAGTCCCTAAGTATTTAACTTCATGGGTTTCAGCAATTATATTACCATCAACTAAGATTATGATTATTTAATACATTGGCATGTGGTCTAAACCGTATTAATTTAGTTTTATTTGGATTCAGAACAATTTTATTCAATCTAGCATATTCAACTATTAGGGCAATATCCCGTTCCATGTTAATTTTCAAAGACAAATCGTAACTATATGGATAAAATAAGCAAAAAAATAAGCTCATCTGCAAATATATATATTTTACCATTAAGCTTCAAATTACAAATGTCATTCAAAAAAAAAAAAAAATTTAAATAATAGACAGCTACCTTGTGGTACTCCACATTTAACATTTACCATTTCACTTTTACAACGGTTTACTTGCACAAATTGTTTCCTATTTTGAAAGTAGTCTTTAAGCAATTCCAGCTCTTTCCCCACTATTCCATAGAATTATAATTTCTGCAGCATTATTTCATGATCAACTAAATCAAAAGCCTTCATAAAATCAAAAAATATACCTGCAACACCAACTGAATCATTATCCCAACCACTACATATGTATGAAGTTAACAACATTTACTACCGCTTCTTCAGTGTCACAACCTTTTTTTGAAACCAAATTGGTATTTATAAAAGTAATTGTTCTCATCGAAATATGCTAAAAGTCTTGTGTGAATAATCTTTTCAAAGATTTTGTCAATAATTGATAGCAAGGCAATCGGAATGCAGCAGCATTCAAGGGAACGTCTTCGAAATGGTTGCCCTCTTGAACAAACATATCCCATCAGATTAGAGTCCACAGATATCGTTGATCTGAAAATTGTTATCCATAGTGGAAATTGTTATTCCTTGAGAGGTTCTGATGATCTTAGTTTTCTACTTGGAAAGGAACAAATAAAAATAAATTTGTTGAACATAAATTTCGCGCCTTGAGTTGCACATTCACGACGTTTGTACGCCATCAGACAGATAGTGTTAAAACGTTACTAACTACTACTACAACTGCTTATAGGAGACAATTAAATGATGAGGGTGCTAATGAAAGATTACACAAAATCACTATAATTGTTTACTGTTTTGTTTGGTTTTGCTTTATTATTTTTCATTTGAGGAAGTAGCAACAACAATAACGACTGTGTCAAAAGTATTCAAATAAATGTTCAAATAAACTGACAAAATGACTTTGCAACATACGGCTAAAAAAAAGTCACATAATAAGATTTGCCGCTTTTTTATGCTTTCAGATTCTATTCATAGAATTGTCAGAATCGTAAAACATATCAAAAGTTGAAAATATACAAAAACAAAAAACCAACCGGGAACATATGAGTAATAAACCGGCCGAAGAAAGCGAAACTCTCAAACGACGCTATCTGTTATTTTGCTCCCAGCGTTAAAATACTAACGACCACAACAACAATACGGATAATGATGAAGATGATGCTGAAATATTAACGCTGCGAGAGTCTCACTTTTTGTTCGTAGTCGTATTCAGCAATTTGCTGTTTAATTTATTGTTTTCATTTCGTTGTTGTTGTTGTTTTGTATTTTGCGTTCAATTTATGCAATATTCAGCTTAGAATTTGTTTTTTTTTCAAATTTTTGTAGCAAATATCTATATAAATAGAAAGAACTTTAGTATTTCTAAGTTAATCACAAACGCCAGCTAGTGAGAGTTAAATCGAAGTTAAGCCAGTTAATAAGAAACCCCAATATCAAGTTCGTGTCTTAAGTCTTTCGTTTCAAGAGTGTTATAAAGCAACATGAAGTGTTTTTTGTTCAGTGCCTTTTTGTTGGTTAGTATACAAATTGCTTCTATAAAGTGTTAAATTGATTAATGTCCAAATAATGATAATGATTTGCAATAAATAAAGAGCGCTAAATATAATTAAGTCTTTACTCACAGAGGTCAGCAAAAAAAAAAAAAGTATAAAAATAATTTATAATTTATAAAAACTACAAAAAAAAAAAACAAAAAATCTGGGCAATTCACATAAAATTGTGTAACAAAAAATAACTAAATTAACGATTCTTATTCCAAATTTTCAAAATGGTAAAAAAATTGGTCATCGTTATTGACCAAAGCATACCTTTTGGAATATAACAGACATTTTTTAGAAACCAAATGTGAATGTGTGATTTTGTGAACTAAACTGCAAACGGCCCTTAAGAGCTTTAGGAGAAATGTTGAAATTTAAATGTAATTTTCGTATAGTGACGGATTGGATTTTGAGTTTATTTGTTAACGACGTGCAAT
>JAHXMU010000048.1:1177085-1200622 GCA_019455685.1 Philornis downsi | reverse complement strand
TGCAAATAACCTCAAATCATTTCAAAAATTTCAAAATGCAGTAGTTGTTTCCTAAAGTATTCCAAATTTTCAAAATGTTGCTTTTAAATTGCTACATTGCTATGTGCAATCAAGTAAAGTTAATCTTAAATCTCCAAATCATTAAGTGACACATTCTCTGTAAGAAATACTTGATACACCTGATGTTATCCTGTGCCTGTTATTTTACTGAACCACAAATCAAATCTGAAATTAATTGCCTTTAGATAGGTGTGATGAAGATCCATTTCAACTTTAATACTCTTATAATCAACCCAAATTGTGAGCTTAGTTGCTGAAAATAATTATTAATACGAATTTGGATGGAAATTCAGGAAAATACACTTAACCTAATTTGAATCGATACATTATCCGCGCCACTACAGACAGATGTCCCAAATGGGATAAAACTTGCTCTTACAGGCACGCTGACATTACTGGCATTCTTTGTCAGTATTTTTCTAACAGTTTTACCTTAAATTATCATAAAAAAGCAAGTAAAAGGAGTCCGTCGGGAAGGTATTGTTTTGTATCGATAATCCTGCCTTTAAATCTTCAACATCAATCTTCAATTCAATCTTCAATCAATTTCCAACCAAAGGAAATAAAAATGTATTTAAAAAAATCGTGTGAGGATCTATCATAAATTGACCCTTAATTCCACAATAATTATTGCTTAACAAATTAAAATTAAATTACATTATAATGAATCTAATTGAATTATAAATAAAAGTACTCCTTTAGTAAGGAAAAGTACATTTTTCTTATATAGAAGTATAATTTCCATATAAAAATATCATTTTTATGTAGTACATAGATACATCTATACGGATATGGTACAGGGTGCCCGTCGGGAAGGTATACTACTTTGTTTTGCTGCCATTTTGGTAAACATTAGTCCTGATAATTTGTATTTGGCAGTCGTGAAGTAGGGACATGGCAAATTTATTATGGAAAAATATTCACTAAACTAACGTGTTTTAATATTTAAAACATTTTATCAAAATCAATCATCGATTGTGGCCAAGAGAAAGTTACGTTAAATTTTTCGGAGAAACAACATGCCAACAAGACGTACTAATTATCGTGTAGTGAATGATTTCGAAGAAAGAGGGTCTGTAGTTGATAGGGCCAAGCATGGACCACAACGTACTGCAAGATCGGCTGAAAACATTACTGCTGCTCAAGAAAGTGTTCAAAACAATCTATCAACCTCAATTCGGCGCCGTGCTCAGGCGCTTGGTCTTCAAAGAACAACTTTGGCCACAATTTTGCACAAGGATTTGCATTTGTTTCCGTTTAAGGTTCAGTTGACACAAGAGCTCCTTCCACAAAACCATTTACGCCGCCATACATATGCCAATGGGATGTTACAGCTCGCCCATGACAACCCCGATTTTCATAAAAAAAAAATCATAATGAGTGACGAGGCTCATTTTCATTTGAATGGATATGTGAATAAACAGAATAGTCAGTTCTGGGCAATGGAAAACCCTCAAATTACTCATCAGTTACCTTTGCATCCATTAAAAGTGACCGTCTGATGTGCAATTTGGTCAGGAGAAATCATTGGAAACTGAAAACTTCTTTGAAACTGAAAACGGCGTAACGTTAACTGTCAATGGGGAGCGATATCGTGTTAGGATTGAAAACTTTTTAACGCCACAACAGCTTGCTTTGGGCTTGACTAACATGTGGTATCAACAAGACGGTGCATACAGCCAGGAATACAATGGAATTACTACGAGTCCTCTTTCCACAACAAGTTATTTCAAGAAGTGGTGAGTGGCCTCCACGGTCGCTTGATTTGACTGCTCCGGACTTCTTTTTGTGGGGATATCTGAAAAGAAAGGTTTATGCAAACTAACCAGAAACGCTTGAGGAACTCAAACAAAATATTCGTGATAAAATTAATGAAATACTGCGTGAAACGTATGAGAATGTAATGAAAAATGTGCTTTAAAGGGCTCGCATTTGTAAGGCTAACAGAGGCGAACATTTATCTGATCTGTCTGACATGAAGTAAAGCATTTATCAATATAAGATTCATTCTATTTAATTCATTCATTTAATCAAAAATGATAAACAAACAATGTAGTATAACTTCCCGACGGACACCCTGTAGTAGCTGATACATGAGGAAGAATAACCTTAATTAAGAAGTATACTTTCGGACAAGGTCGTTTTAATTATGGGTCAGGTTATTGGTAATAAAATTGAAAACCAAAAATAATGGTCGCTATATTACGTATGAGCAGATGCTGTTTTTGATATGCTCACTTACGTGACAGTGAGGCGGTCCATCAATGATGCAACATCATTCACTACTCGGTAGACGACACTAATCATTAATATAGCAATTGGTAGATACGGAAAGAGACCATCACACTTCGTACTATTTTTAATATGAAGAATGATTTTGTCTCAGCTAAATATCTCAGATGTAGAACAAAACTACATATAGTAAAACATTCCTTTTTCCAATTCCTTTGATCGATATTTAAGCGATTAAGGGCGTAGCCAGAAGTATTGATGTTGGGGTTTTTATCTCTCCAATTTTCATGGAAATGCGGACCAATGTTGTGAAGCTTATCCAATTGTTCAATTGGAATTGGAACATGGTAAGAATTGAATAAAGAGGAAAAAATTATCGCTAATTCATATTTTTCGTTCATATAGTTTCTGCTGCAAATTATGAACATACAGTCGCAAGAGAGTTTGTTTCCTTGTTCCTAAGATATGCAGATTATTTAGTACGTCAAGAATAGCATCAGTTAAACAAACCAATATATCTGATAACTGGATATTTCTACAGAATAGGCAATGCTATTCCTAGAATATTCACTTGATACTTGCAGATGAGAAAATAATTGATCATGTTAACCTGTACTTTATTTTATAATTAATTATCAAACCAATCAATATTACGGCAACTTTCCTCCTCACAAAATTACTGCGTGAATTAACATCCGATTCAGCCCCATGTGCTCCTAATGCCCTGTAACGGCTGTCATCCTATATTTAGTTCAGTCTATTAACAAATCACAATATTTTGTTTAAAGAACTATTATGAATGTTTATATACGTTTTTTTCTGTTTTGGAATTTCCAGAATCCGGCTATGATGCTAATTTTGTGACTACAGCTTTAGTCACCTTTATGTTCTTCTTCTTCCTCGGAGATTTAACAATCATTTAACAAACCAGTTAATGTATTAAAATTTCCTTCATATTAAAATAATAAGCAAAATAAAGATGATTTCAACACAAACACGAATCTGAAGAAACAACGCTTGTCGCTCAACGAATTGACGTTAAATTTTGCCAACAAGCGTGGCAAATAATATTGACACTCTATAACTATAATAAAAATATATAATCTTGAAATTAATGATGTGCTGCAGCAAAAAAACAAAAATACAAATGTCAATGATGGACATAATCGATAAAGGCAACAGCTTGTTCGAAGTCGTCTCATTTTGTGAGGCTATAATTGTAAATAGCGTAAGAGAAATCACACCCGGTTTATAAGTGTTAAACTAATATTTACAGACAGATTTATGAAACATTTTCAAACCGTAAATTCTTTATAGATTGTTTGTTTTTTTCATTCCGAAAGAAAAGTCTTATGAAATATATGATGTGTCTATTTCAAGGCGTTTTCGTTACGAATAATATATTTTTTTAAAAAAATTTAATAATTTATCGCAACCTGCTGTTGTTCCCCATTAATTGCCCTGAAATCATTTTTCATAGGCTGAACTTGCTAGACCTATATGTGAGTAAGACCTGTAATGTAATATTGTAATATATGAAATATATGTAAGATTTAACATCTCTACAAGCTATAGCCTACAAAAATTTTATCAAAATCAGTTAAACAATGAATGGATTAATCATATAGCTTCCATAAAGGGTATCCCAACAAGAAGACAAGATTTAAATTTTAAATAAAACGCAGATATTGTTTCTCTGGCTGTATGACATGTGGCGTCGTCTTGTTGAAACAACATGCCCCCCACATTCATTTCTTCAATTTTAGGCACGAAAAAACTGGTTATCATTTCACGATACCGAACACCATTGACTTTTTCCGCTTGACATGCCTCATTTTCATAAAAAGATGTCCAATGATTCCTCCATCCCAAAATCCACACCACACAGTGACACGTTGAGGATGCATTTGCTTCTCGTGAATCACTCGAGGATTTTCCTCACCCCAAATGCAACAATTCTGCCTATAGACGAAGCCATCAAGATGGAAATGGGCCTCGTCACTGAGGATGATTTTATCGGCAAAATCAGCATTTTCATGTTGTCTCTCCAATACCCAATTAACGAAATCTCTTCGCTGTCCATGGTCAGCTGGCTTCAGTTCCTGAGTCAATTGAACTTTGTATGCATGAAGATGGAAATCTTTCATCAAAATTCGCTGAGCTCGGTATCGAATTGAGGTGGATGGAGTTTGAGCGACATCATCACGTACAGCTGCGACATTTTCGGTCGACCGACCTGATCAAAAGCGCGTTGTTGTCTTTACATCACTAACAGACCCAGTTTTGGCAAATTTATCCATTAATCTCTTTACAGCCGACTCTTTTGGAGCATTATTGTGATCCAAAATTGATCGCAATTTGCGAAATGTAGCCGCAAAACTTTCACCATTTTGGTAAAACAATTTCAGAATGAGAATGCGTTGTTCATTCGTGTAGCGCTCCATTTTTACTAATCTCGTACCTTCTACTAGCAAATAATAACAATTGTTCAAATGTCAAACAATGACACTTCGAATGGCGCCAAATTTAAATCTTGCGTTCTTGTTGGGACACTCTTTAGTGATACAGACACATTCATACATATCTGTTAAAAAAAATAAAAAGTATTGGGATTAGTCAGCAAAACACAAAATGTTCAATTCAATTTTATTGTATCGCCTTCCAAAGAGGCCACTTCCGAAATAATTCACTTATGCCAACGAATAATTTAATTGTCAAAAGATTTTTAAAACACATTTTCCGGCAAAGACTTCAGTTCTCGCCCCAAAATTCTCTTTTATGTCTTCTATCGACTATAAAAGGATGCTTCAAAATAGTAATTTGAGTTTTGGAAATATGAGAAAATCAGGCGGACCCATATCGGCTGAATACGGTGATTATTCGATGATATTTGTGGAGTGTTTGACAAAAAATTCCTTCGCTTTACAGAAGTTGAAGACTGAATGACATGGCCATTCACATCTTTCACCACACCTCGGCCATTTTTGCACTGTACCACTCACATACCCGTTGTTTTGATAGCATCGTTTCAACGTATGTCTTTTGTAACTTTTTCAACGATTCGTCACACGAAATTCCATTTGCTGTAAAAAAATTTCAAACAAATTCTTATTTCTCCTTGTCAGTATAGTACAATCCGACATTCTACAATTTTGAAGATTATTGGTTCAAATACTCTCATAAAACTTAAAACAAAAACCGTGCAAACTTAAATCCAAAATTAGCCCGGTATGTAAATTATGATGGCCTAAGTTTTTGATTTGCATGTCCTTTTGAGCAGAGAACGCTTTATACATATAACGACAAGGATATTAAGATGTTGGAATCATTTTAAAGGTTAAAGCTTCTGCTTCTATCAAAATTGAATAATATCCTACTGGAACAGTGACAGCTTAAATCCAAAAATGACATTTAAGAGATATAGGATCAAAAAGTGTACCTTTAATTTTGTATTTGTTGCTCACACGTAATTCGGTTATAAAGGACTTTCTCCAATTTAAAATATCGCATCATTTTGGTGTTTAATTATTTTGGTGTTTTTTTTTTCATCATTATGGGCAAAGTAATGAAATTAAGCGAAGAGTCATTTTCTTTTAGCAGCTAAGTGGAACCGCGAAAGCTCCTGTAGGCAAATGAAGGAGAAAAACTGCCAATTGCAAGTCACATACACAGAAGGAAAAACTTCTGACATTTAGATACATTTATCATTATTTGTGCAGTTCTTTTTAACTATTTATATATTTATGTATTTATATATTTTTGTATATTTATTAAGGGTGGCACATAAGTAACGTTAACGGCGACTATATTCAATGCTCTCTTATGCACCATTTAGTTTTAACTCTTGAACAAATTGCATCTTATATGGAAAAATATGTAACATATGTAAAATTCCTTGCCTGCTGATAACGTCGCCTGGTGGAAGTTTCAAGGTTTTCCTCAATACTTGCTTGCACTCGAGCAAAGGTCACTTCATTTCGAACTGCACAAGGTCTTCCAGCACGCGGAAGATCACAGACAGCTCCTTGTTGCCCAAAACGCTGAACCAATCGGTAATTTCTTGGAGCGCTAGGAGCATTTCGAACATGGAAGAAATTTCGACATGGTCTGAATAATTGAACGCTGACTTTTAAAATAAAATTCAACAATTTTGGTTTTTTGTTCTGTGCTGAGCCTTTCCATCATAAGTTTCCCAAGTATTATTTAGTTAATTCTGTAAAGAGACGAAAAAAAAGACAAACAGAGAATATATTCACTGATCAAATCTTAACGTTACTTATGCACCACCCTATATAAGCAATTTACAATGTCTTGTAATTATTTACTCACCTCTAATTGTCATCTTTTTGGAACTTACAGGTCCTACCCACCATTCTCTTGGCTGAAAATGTTTTCAAAATTAACATTTCACCCGAAGAGGCACAACAGTATCTCAACCAAGTCTCCGGTGGCTTGAATAACATTGAATATGCCCCCAAGACTGGTGAGAATCCTTTGCCCGAAGCCCGCAACGAAAAGGGTGAGTTCGTCTATATGGGCCGTGTAATTGACAACCCCTCCGACTATGTGGAAGAACACTACGATGCCCATCAATATCACGGTCAAGATGGTCTGGGCCAATATGTGTATGGTTACAAGGACTGGAATCAAGGGAAAAACGAAAAGAAGGATGCCAGTGGCACCGTTACAGGCACTTACAAATACGTTCAACCACATGGTCGCGATTTCATTGCCAACTACTATGCCGATAGAACCGGTTTCCATGTTGAAGATAATCGTCCTGCCCATTTGAAGAACCCACCCACCAAGACGCCTGCTGTCCGTAAGGCCGAAGAGGAACATTTCAAACTGTGGGGTGAATATGCTGCCGCCGCTGGCCACAACCCCGATCCTTATGCCCCAGAGTACCAAACTCAAGAAGGTCGCTATGAGCCCTCTGCCAGCGACCAAGAGTACGTGCACCAGGAACCCGAATATGTACCCGGACCCGAAGAACATGGTGAACCTAAAGGTTTCTTCTATGCTTTCGACTACAATGTGCCTTTGTTGCGCAACAAAAAGGAGCGTGAGGAATTGGAACAATTGCGCGCTATCAATAACAAGGACTAGGCGCGATTGGCACTATTTAATGCTAGCAAAACTCAAACTATTTGTATATTTATAAATTATTTATTTTTTTTTTGTAATTAATTAATAATATTTAATCAATTATCAAAATGCACTACAAATGTACCTCATCGTGTCGTAAATAATAACAAAGTAAAAAAGAGAATAAACAAAACATAAATGCAAAACTTTGAAAACAAAAACTTTTAATAGTGGAAATATTTGGCATCAAAACTGTTATTAAATTAATGCAGTTTTATTTACAAACCCAATATTTCACAAGTTTAAATATTTCATAAAAAATCGAAATTCATGGAAGTTTTTATTCATTGGCCAAAAAAGAAAATCATGTTCGACTGCTGCAATAAAGCATTCGAGTTAGTCTGTGTCTGCTTTTAATATTCTATGAAACATAATCAAGTTCGTGTCTTAAATCTTTCGATGTTGTGGCTGCGCCACAGATGTTTGGTAATGTTTTATTTTGGAAATTAACTTCTAAACTGTTAGAGATATCTAATTGGAATTTAACATGATGGTAGCTGGGTGTTGCTTTCGAGTTTATTTATAACAGTGTGGGACTCATATTAGGATAGAAAGCGAATGTGCCTGTCAAGTCCATAGCTAGGATTTAGGTTTTTTTTTTGTGGGATGATCCAAATTTTTCATCAAACAATTTTGAAAAAGCAATGTTGAGAGTACAAGTAGATTCTCAAATTGATTGGTGAGACACAAAAATGCAGCGGCTGTCTTAAATGACGACTTTCAGTACCAATTTCCTTCACTTTATCAATGTTAGTTTCAATTAAAGCCGTTGATAGTCGACCAAGAGTGGGGCAAAACTTCCAACAAATCGTTTGAATTCTCTGTGCATTCCTTATTCACAACTTTTTGATAAAAATTGATTCACACCGTAAGCATTATGCGACATTTTCTTCAATTCGGTACAGAAAACTCAATTTGCAATACAAATTTTGAGAAAAATAACTTGTTCTATATATTTATTCATTATAAAAATCGCAAAACACACTTGAGATGGACTGACAAAATCGAGCACTACAGACAAACTAAATGATAGATCGCTCTCAACCTCTGCGCCAAAACAAGCAACAATTGTGGCAACTTAACGACAAACAGCCAACTCTTTAATCGGCTTTACAAATGACCAATTCCTGGTACTTCTTTAACAGAATGTAGGTAGGTAGACTTCTAAAAGCGGTTCAAAAACTAGCCGACTTGATGTACAGAGATGGTGCCACAGTAAGTTGAAAAAAAATTATTTCGGTGAAAAATGGCAACCATATGTTTTATAAAGAGTGTCCCAAAAAGAACGCAAGATTTAAATTTGGCGCCATTTGAAGTGTCATTGTTTGACATTTGAACAATTGTTATTGTTTGCTAGTAGAAGGTACGAGGTTAGTAAAAATGGAGCGCTACACGAATAAACAACGCATTCTCATTGTGAAATTGTTTTACCAAAATGGTGAAAGTTTTGCGGCTACAGTTCGCAAATTGCGATCAATTTGGGGTCACAATAATGCTCCAAAAGAGTCAACTGTAAAGAGATTAATGGATAAATTTGCCAAAACTGGGTCTGTTAGTGATGTAAAGACAACAACGCGGCTTCGACCAGGTCGATCGACCGAAAATGTCGCAGCTGTACCTGATGATGTCGCTCAAACTCCATCCACCTCAATTCGACACCGAGCTCAGCAAATTGGTGTCTCCAAATTCACTATGCAGCGAATTTTAACGAAAGATTTGCATCTTCATGCATACAAAGTTCAACTGACTCAAGAACTGAAGCCAGCTGACCATGGACAGCGAAGAGATTTCGTTAATTGGGTATTGGAGAGACAACATGAAAATGCTGATTTTGTCGATAAAATCATCTTCAGTGACGAGGCCCATTTCCATCTTGATGGCTTCGTCAATAGGCAGAATTGTCGCATTTGGGGTGAGGAAAATCCTCGAGTGATTCACGAGAAGCAAATGCATCCTCAACGTGTCACTGTGTGGTGTGGATTTTGGGATGGAGGAATCATTGGACATCTTTTTATGAAAATGAGGCATGGCAAGCGGAAAAAGTCAATGGTGTCCGGTATCGTGAAATGATAACCAGTTTTTTCGTGCCTAAAATTGAAGAAATGAATGTGGTTTCCACAAGACGGCACCACATGTCACACAGCCAGAGAAACAATGCAATTGCTGCATCATCTTGCGTTCTTGTTGGGACATCCTTTATGTTTTAAGTTTCAAGGCGCCACGTTGTTTAGTATTTTTATTTGGGCCATCAAAAGTAAACGATCTCAGTGAGTTCGTAAACATGGAAAAAATTGATCACCGTTATAAAATTCAATATTTCCATTTTAAAGACCTCAGTCCAAGCAATATTAAAGTTGAGCTAGATTCTACTCTGGGCGAGACTGCTCCATCATTTGCGACTGTAAAATATTGGTTAGCAGAGTTTAAGCAAGGCTGTACGAGTTGCCAAGACAAACACCGTAGTTTTCGACCAATTGAAGTGCCCACACCAGACACGGTTAAGAAAATCTACAAAATGGAATTGCATTATCGTCAGCTGAAGTGCTTTTTGCTGCAGCAAAAAGTGCTATACGAGTACATCGTATATTGACCGAAGATTTGAAGATGAGAAAGATGAAAAACAGTGTCGTGAAGATGTTTTAGTGGAGTGTTTGACGATGCTTCAAGCCGAATTTACCACCATGGGTGAGACATCACCACCATGTGAGACACCACTTCATATCTGATACAAAGGTCAAAGTCAAAGCAGTGGACTGGAATGGGGGAATCGTGTTCAAAGAAGGCGAAGGCAGTGCCATCTGTAGGCAAGGTCATAGCGTCTGTTTTTTGGGATACGCATGGGATTATTTTTATTGATTATCTTCAGAAAGGAAAAACTATCAACGGCGAATATTATGCTAACTTATTGCAGCGTTTAGGTCAGGGCTTCCCAACTTATTCAGACTGACGCCTCCCCAAAGGCAAGCGAAAATCTGAGATCATTGTCAACATCTAAGCAAGATCGATATTTCGTTTTTATATTTAAAAGGGAAGAAAAACTCTTTTCGCATAGGTACGTGGATGACAATTGAATAAGAAGTTTTAATGCCCATGTTGCTACATTCGGGTATATTTCCATGTATTTTAACCAAAATTCCTGAAGACGTAACAATTCAAAATCATTTTTTGCACAGTAGTCACACTTCAACTCGATTGCTCCTTCCTGTATCGTTTCAGGCAATGACGTCACATCTACTACAAATGGGTTTCTTTCTTATCAGTTTGCATTGCCAAGAATCGGTGATAGCATCTGTGTTAATACGGGGGATTGATCGGACGGTGTTTTTATTTCATATGAAAGAGAATGAGAAACACGGGGGTTAAAGAATGTATAATCCAAAGATTTTCATTTATTGGCAAGGTTTTTTTACACCTTTTATTTCTGGGATTTACAAAATGGAGATTATTTTACCAAACAGGGACTTTAAGCGCTCAAATACTTAGTTTGTACAGGGTGGGCCATATGAGTGCTTGCGATTTAATTCTTCAATTTCTCGGTAACACGCGGCGCGGGGTGGCGGGGGGATATGTTGTTCGCTGCGCCGCTTCCTGGAAATTTAGTCGCCATCGAGCCGTACACGGGAGTGCAGCGTGCATTTTGTGTCCGAGCGCATTACGAAAACAATAAATCAGTGATTACTGCACGACGTTTGTATCGGCATGAACACGGTTTACACGATTTAAGTGAAGTTTCAAGCGCCAATGTGATACGAAAATGGATCAGAATGTTCGAAACAACCGGCTCAACAGTACCAATTACGGTTCGTGGTCGCCCAGTTTCTGCAAGATCAGCCGACATTGTGGAGCGTGTTCGTGTTTCAGTTCAGCGAAATCCGCAACAGTCAACACGTAAGAGAAGTCAGTCTTTGGATGTCAAAAGAATAACTTTACGACGAATTTTGAAACGTGATTTGCATTTGAAGGCTTATAAGATTCAGATAGTCCAAGAATTAAAACCCGATGATGCCAATAACCGACTTAACTTTGTCAATTTGATGCTAGAGCGGTTCAACAATTTCAACAACGTGATTTTTAGTGATGAGGCCAATTTTCACCTTAATGGCCATGTGAACAAGCAAAATTGTCGGTTCTGGTCCGAGACTAATCCCCGACGCTTGCATGAACGTCCACTTCACAGCCCTAAGCTTGTCGAGTGGGCTGGGATAACGTCAACCGGTATTATTGGACCATACTTTTTTGAGGACGAAAGAGGGCATGCGATGACGGTTAGAGCGAACAATTATTGCAAAATGCTAGCAGACTTTTTGGTGCCAGCTTTGCAAGAACTTCAATGCAATACCTCGAGGATGTGGTTTCAACAGGATGGGGCCACATGTCATACGGCTAGGGTATCCATAGAGCTGCTGAAAAATGTTTTTCCTGGAAAACTCATTTCGAAAAGGGGGGATATTGAATGGCCCCCACGTAGCCCCGATCTCTCTCCATGCGATTATTTTCTATGGGGCTACCTCAAATCGGTAGTCTACGAGAATAATCCGACCAATTTAGAGCAGTTGAAGAGGAACATTATTCAGGAAAGTAACAAAATATCGAGAACAACTTTTCAACGAGTTTCCCAAAATTTGCGACTTCGGTACCAAGAGTGTCAAGCAGCCGAGGGAAGCCATTTGGACAACATTATTTTTAAGTCTTAAAAATTCCCATGCTTCTATTTTTTAAAAATACAAATATATTTTTTTTATGTTTCGTAGTTTTTTTTAATTGAATATTTAAACCGCCAACACCCTTATGGCCCACCCTGCATATCGAATGTAAAATGGGTACTGATGCTTGGGCGATCGCTAGCTGATAGTTAGAATACCGCTTTATTACACTGCTAGAACGGTGAAGTGAAAGCTCTTTCCTTAGCCGTGGTGGGCGTGTACTTAAAAAGTAAACATATAACTATCAGGGTAAGGAATACTGTCCACGTAAACAATCTGAAAAATACTTTTTGAATTAATTACCCAAAGCGTCTAAGTGATTCCCCCTTTTGGGAACGCCTGGTTTAGGTCATGAAATTGTGGGAAAAAAAGCCGCATTTGGCGAAAAAGAAAGTATTCCCCCCCGGTAGTAAAAGATTTGCCAACAATGAAAAGGTGGAGTCTGCGGTTGAATGCTGTTTTAAGGAGTTTAACAGTTTTAGCTATAAACAGGATTTAGAAGCTATTGAATATCGCTGAAAAATAAATTAAATATTTCCCACATTTGATGTTCTTCGGCTAGTTTTGGGACCGCTCTTGTATCATAAAAATGTCAGATTTTTGTTAGTAATTTATTACATTTTTTTCTTTTGGGCATTAAAACCGTGAACTCAAGGGCGATACAAAAGTGCGTGCAAGTTCACAAGAAGAATACTTACCCCCTCATTGGTATGTAGATATATAATAGTAGTTCTAGTAAATAAAAAAAGCGAATATTTTTGTTTTGTGTATATATCAATTTGTTTTATTACATTGTTTAAATTCATTCACAATCATATAAAAAGGTTAATATATATATATATATACGTATATATATAATTTGTTGTTTGCATTTACCGTTTGTTATAAGAAATTTAACACATTTGTAAGGGGATTGGTAATTTGTTTTCAGTTTTCTCTTAAATTTTATTTTGTTATAATTATATTTTCCATTTCTTTCGCAATTTATTTACACACAACTTATTAGGTGATAATAATAATAATAAAAAGTTAAGATGACATTGCTCCTCCTTCATTAAATAAATATACGAGTATCGGAATTTCGATTACAACAACTTACATTTTTTCATATATATAACATTATAATAAAATAAAATTATACAAATTACAGACTACATAAATTAAATTAAACAATTATGAATGTGGGGAGAGGAGGATAATTTATTTGCAATTGGATTTTGGACCTAATTACATACACATACACACATTCAACTTAGTTTATATTATGTACAAAAAAGGTTTTGAATTTGTTAAATTTTTAATTTTTTGTAATTACTTTTGGAGGGCTGAGAAAGCAAATTATAAACTAAATCAGTTTTATATGAAAACCCGGTATATCAATGGGCGGAAAATGGGATAACATTTCAAATGTCTTTACTGTGTTCAGAAATATTTTAAAAACTTAACTCATACAGGCTGCAAATATATACGCGATAAAAATGGCATTATCATCTGAATTTCTTTATTTCTTGTTGTTATATTTTTTTATGAAAAATGCGACACATTTATCTGATTGCATCTTAAGTTTAACAGTTAAGTTGTCGGTTTCTGGTGTTTAGATACGAGTATATTTTCAAATACTACAGTTGGTCCATTTTTTTTTTTGCTCTTTTTAATTGAAGTATACTTTGTTTTCTCCCTTAAGAGTACAAATTTAAATTTTAAACTCTGCAAGTCCTAAAGTTACAGGTTGGTCTTTGTACAGATCGATCTTATTTCTATAACTCATCGTCTGCTAAAATAAATTTGTAAAATTGGTAAATGTTTTTACTATTTGGTCAATACTATTTTCTTGCAAATTGAGAAAAATTGTTATAAAAATATATTGAATTAGAAAAAAAAAAATAATCGACTTTACCAAGCACCAATTCTTAACAACACAAAAAAAAAACAACCCAAAAAGGAAATCAATCTGTCTAAATACCTTAAATAGAATTCAGGAGCCGTTTCTTTACAACTGATAAGGACCACCCATAATATTTTAGTGATTAGGTTTTAAAAGTATGTAGCGGATCATGTATTTATCTAACTATTTAGTTAAGAATATTCTAAGACTTTCTTTAACTCCATTGAATACCTTTCCTTTATAATAGTAACCATATTGTTGTTAAGTAATCGCCAGTGTACGATTCTAGTTGTTAATCACCAATTCTGTTTTAAATTATGCTCTCGTTTGGTAAAGCTTTTAACGATAATTGTTTTCGTTCAGTTGCTTTCGTTTAATATTGACTACCTGACTAGCTCTCGCTAGGAGGGTACAAAAGCGGAGCACCAATCAAGAGAGATTCATTCTTACAATACAGGTTGGTATGCACGGTTGCTCCTATGAGCACGGCAGACAACACAAACTACGTGGCATTATTATGCAGAGTACTTTGTTGCAATTGTTTAATAATAGCGAAGGTGGTGGTGAAAATTCATCAAATTCATCTGATTCGGATGATTTATACGGCCCACAAAAGGATTTGGCCCATTATCAAAAACTGTTAAAATTAAACGAAAGTACACTCACAAAAAATGGAAGCCGTAAATTTTAGGAAAAATATTCTTTATTTTATTTATTTATTTAAATTGTAGAACATGCAACAATGCTAAACACGACAGGCATCCTCGTAAGCAAGAGTTTGGGGTAACACCAATACCAACACATGCGGGCGAGATGTTGCATATAGATATTTTTTTCCACTGACAGGAAACATGTCTGGATAAGTTTTCCCAATTAGCGGTCGTTCAGCCTATACCGTCTCGGACGATCGTCGACGTCAAGGGCCCAATTATTCAATTAGTGAACATTTTCCCGGACACAAAAACTATTTACTGTGACAATGAGGCAAGCTTCGACTCAGAAACCATAACCTACCTCTCCTTTGAATAATCATTTTCGGGTCGACGTTGTAAATGTGATTGAGTCGAAAGAGAAAAGTAATAAAAAACGCAAAAAGAAAACAGCGGACTCCGTGGAAAATGAGTACCTGGTTACTATTGATAACCTTGAAAAACAAGTCAGTGACTTAAGTACTAAATTGCATGACGCATTGGCTATGATTGATGGATACCGCGAATTTTTTGATAATAGTCTGGAAGGAAGGAGGATTCGCTCAATAAGCCGAAGGAAATCTGAGGAAACCTTGGTGGAACGATGCCGTAGTCCCCACTGATTGTGATATATCAATGAATGACAGTGGCGAAGAAGAAGAAAATGGAGAATGGAAAACAGTAAGCAGAAAAACGAAGAACACTAGGATACGTGACAGCCATCAAAGATCAATTGCCAATGGGGAACAATTATATCAACAACAACAACAGAGCAGCCACAACAACAAGGGCAGCAGCAAAAGAATGATGGAAAACATAAACATGTTGAACCAAAATGGACAAAGAGTAAGGTTACAGTGCACCATTATTTAAAGTTTACAACGGAAATGTTAAGGATCTCTCTTGGATGTTAAAATCACTACTGGGACATAATCTTTTTCTAATCAATGTTATTAATAGAAATTTAATAACTATTAAGGTGAACAGTATGGAGGACCACTCAAAAATAAGATCTTGCTTTAAGGAGGAGAAGGTAGCCTTTTTTTACTTATACCCCCCTAGAGAACTTAAACCATATTCCATTATTATTGATGGATTATTGGGCTGTTATGAAGAGGAAGACTTGAAGAGATATTTTACTGGACTTGATGTAAGTCTAAACATACTAAAAATAGTTACGCTGAAGGGTAATTCATCTTTCGAACGAGTCGGATATTGGGAGTTTTTTCTCCTTTCAATACATCTCCTTCATTGTAGGGTACGTATTCGCCGTTTTAGGCAACAAGGTCTGGTGCAATGTAGAAATTCCCAAAGATTCGGACACATCAACTAACTGTCGGTTAGGATATAGATGTGTTAAGTGTAGCCAATCGCATGGACCGGGAAAATGTTCTATCCCACAAAGTGAGAACAACCAGGCTGAATTAGCAACAACAGACCCAGCGACGGATCCACTCGTCAAAAGAATGGGTTTACCTGTTAGATGTGGAAACTGTAATATCGCTAGCTCTCGCACGTGTTCTAGAAGGGAGGAAATTCTTAGGAAAATTAAAGAAAGGAAGAATGGAAAAAGTACGATTCGTACAAATGCAGGTACTTTTGTTAATTCAATATGCTCGGGTGGTTAAGGGTCGTACCTTTATTAATAATAATAATGGAACAAGACCGAGTTTGGAAACAGGTTGTGCAGAAGAAGCATTTAAATTAATTGAATTTGATTGATTGAATTGAAAATTGAAATAATTGAAAATTAATTACTACAATAATGCTTACACTTGACTTTCGCGGACTTTGAATATCCGAGCACGGGGAACAGCAGTGCAAACGTCCCTAAGTAGCTGATGCAAAAGAGGATAACAACGTTTAACCCAAATACCTAAGGAGTCAGAGTTCATCAATGTTGGGAATTAGTTTAAGCTTATATTTGACACTCATATCGCTTTGCTACTCAGACGTACAAATACTCGAATGCTCAGCTAGTTACCATGAAAAAGGGAACCGCTAGAATACAAACAGGATACTTTAAAATTATTCACGAAATTGACATCGAAAATACGCGGACATAATGGAAAATGTTGAACGAACAATAAACTCATCGTTAATAAACAGAAACCCACATTATCCTTTTATATCCTTATTAATAATACAAATAAAAGTACATCTGAATAATTTGCAAGTTCAAAAGACTAAACGATCATTGGACTTTAAGGGTAGCACATGGAAATAGATAGCAAGAAGTTCAGATCGACAAGACCATAAAATCGTACTAAATAAACTAAATAATGTTCTAGAGAACATTAACAACCAGGTTCTAATAAATAAACTTACAATATCGTTAATATTGCATACGCGATACATTAGACGAAAGCCAATATAATTAACTCATAGATTTTATCCAATGATGAAATAAATATTGCAATGATGCAGCAAAATCTGGCTACAAATACATTATGTTCAGAGATGTGCTCTATTAATCGAACATCACTATGAATGCTATAAATTGGAGCATTCATGTAAATAGCGAGCCTTATGTACTTAAGTACACACACACATGCGTCGCTCAGTTGCATTCCTAACTGTTTGCTGCTATTGTCATTTTCATCACACATTCCTTTTCAACCGGCAAAATCTCGATGTGCAGCAAAAAGGAATGTGCGAAAAGTTCAATATTTTAGTCTAAGTTTTGTCGTGAATGCGTGCGCAGCTTATTCATCCGTGGTCTTAGACAAAAAAAAACAACAACAAGTGAACAAAAAATAAATGAAAATAAACCAGTAAAAAAAAACAAAACACTTCTCTTTTTTTAACCAACACAAATTAGAACATTAAACACATTATGTTGAAGAATTGTAAAAAGAAATCCATAACTTCATTTTGTGAAGCGTTGAGCCACAATAACAGTTCGTGTCTCAACAACTTATTGAACAAAAACACAGCAGCATAAACAACCAGCCCTCCAAAGTTGTTTCTGAAAGTTTAGCAAAGAATCTTCCAAAGGGTACATATTTTATAACTTTCGATATTACTTTGACTGTTAGTTTAACCTCTGTTAAATTTTCAGAAAAATCGCTTTTAAAAGCCCTCAGATTCCAATAGCCTATACTGTAAACATAACAGATCATACCACCTTATTGTCACTCCAGTATCTTCACGATTTAAATATTTAAAAATTATTAATTTTAAAATATGAAATTCGATAGCGTCTGCAGTTTTTATTTGAATTTCCGTTCACATGAAATGTGAACTCATCCTTGCTGACAGGAGTAAATCATTTTATGATTTTGCTTACAATTGTTTCAAACTGAAGTTGTGGAGTTCTTGGGAAATAAAAAGGTAAGTCAGTTCTAATTAGCACTCAAGCCCACATAGTGGGAATATAAAAGTGCGAGTTACCATCCTTAACACCAATAACAACAAAGCTTCAACGGAAATAAGTTCAAGTTACCAATACCAATCATCCCAATAATTTTCCCAGACTGCAAAATTAAATTAGTTCAAATAAATTTCCAGGAACAATAACAATATACTAGGTTAAAATTCCTAGGAATTGGAATAAGCTAAAATGCAAACATTTTATTTTGTAAGGCTATAAAAAGAAGTGAAAACTCACGCTTACCAAGACAAATTGAATAAATTTTGCTGGCATAAAATCTTTTGAATTTATTCGGAAAAAATCAACAGTCTGCGCCTCTGAAAAAAAAAAAACCAGACCACTAAAAGAATCAAAAAAATTGTTAAACCTTTCCTATTTACAAAAAACAAAAAAGCATTCTTGATTGTGACAAAACTACAAAGGTTAACAAAAAGACATCTGGTATAGTTGAAACATTCAATACAAAACCAAAACTTTATCACCGTTATAACGGTTAATAAAAAGACATCTGAAAACTCTGAGAAGTGGTACAGTCGACACTTTTAATTTCATACAAACTATTAAACCTTGAAAAGCAAAACTTCAGCACCGTTATAGCGGTCAACGAACAACAAGCAAAGACCCAAGAGGAGAAGACAACTCAAGCAACTCAACAACAACAAGCAAAGACCCAAGAGGAGAAGACAACTCAAACAACTCAACAACAACAAGCAACGACCCAAGAAAAGGAGACAAGAAACAAACAAGTAAATATAAAAGAAGAGGCGATTGCAGTAAGTACAAAAAAAAAATATGTACATATGTAAAGGGGAGAACAAAATTATTCGCGCAAACCAATAATATATTGTAAATGAATACTTGATAGACCCAAATTGGACTTTTTTGACATAATGGAATTAGAATCGCGGAAATAGAAAAATTTTTTGCAAATATTTTAAAATATTTGAAAAATTATTCCGATACATTTCGACCCAAGACGCATAATTTTGGAAGGCTCTCGCTAGTGGTCTCACGCTTACCAAGACAAATTGAATAAATTTTGCTGGCATAAAATCTTTTGAATTTATTCGGAAAAAATCAACAGTCTGCGCCTCTGAAAAACACCATTTCGCTTGAGACTCTAATCTTTTGCCTCCTTACGCTAT
This sequence comes from Philornis downsi, assembly GCA_019455685.1. Taxonomy (NCBI): domain Eukaryota; kingdom Metazoa; phylum Arthropoda; class Insecta; order Diptera; family Muscidae; genus Philornis; species Philornis downsi. The sequence continues at coordinate 1,181,387 of JAHXMU010000048.1, read as the reverse complement.
CACCTAGGCGAATAATAACCAATACCTTGTTTTTGACATCTTGTTTATTGGAAACTTAAGGATTTTGTTTGTCAAACGAAATTTTTTTATTTCGGATTTTGGAAATCAATCCCTTGAAAGTAATTTTTTGATTTTCATCAAAACAAAATGGCGAAGGAAATTGCTAACAGATTTATGAATTGGGTTAACGATCTGGCAGACTTCGAGAGCATGTGCATCATTAAAGGGGATGAAAGCATTCATGCGTTGGAAATATATAGGGTGGAACTAAACTCCCTATGGGACCAAGTGAAAAAGGCTTATTTAGATTGTCGAGATGTGGTACCTGCTGAAGGAGACAAGCCGATAGATCAGGGTAAAGTCCGCGCACACTACAGAGAAGCTCTTCTCTGTTATAAACGCATACTGAGCTCTCTTAACGAAAAGATTGAAACGATGTCGGAATACAACGCGCAGGAAAAATTGGAGCGAGTTTCACAGACGATGCCCATCAACAATGAGGTGGACTTAGCTCCGGTCTTGAAACTTCCACCCTGCGATACGGAAACATTTCTTGGAGGTTATCAAGCATGGCCGAGCTTTAGGGATTTGTTCTCCACTCTGTATATAAAAAATCCAAGGTTGAGCAAAGTCGAAAAATTATTTCATTTAAAACATAAAACAGCGGGAGAAGCACGTGAAATAATTAGCCACGTACCCTTGACGCACGATGGTTTCGACATTGCATGGCAAATTTTAATGGATAGGTTTGAAAACAAGAGAATGCAAGTAAATGATCAGTTGAAGAGTCTGTTCAATTTGCATAATGTTTCGGCAGATTCGGGTTCTTCAATTCAGAAATTACAACGAACGGTTAAGAGTTGCATTCAGACTTTAGAAGCATTAAAAATAGACACCAAAGGTTGGGACCCAATCCTAATCTACCTTTGTTCCACAAAATTGCCTAGAACTTTTTTGGAGGAATTTGAAAATGGTTTGGAGGATTGCTCATCGATCCCACCTTGGACCAAGTTCGACGAATTTTTAACGCACAAATTTAAGACCCTTGAATCAGTGGGCAATATAAAACCAACTTCTACAAAAAATAGTCAGTCTAGATCTGACTATAGCAGAAATGGAAGACGATTGAGCACTTTTCAAACAAATGTTGCTCAAAGTACACAACCCTCAGGGGTAAAACACAATAATGCAATATCGCAAAGGGAATGTCGTACTAAAAATGAGCAAAGCTGCCAACTTTGCAAACAAATTCATTTTTTATGAACATGTCCAAAGTTTATCGAGAAGAACGTGAATGATCGCATTCACTTCGTGAAGGTGACGCACTCATGTTACAACTGCCTTTTATTGAACCACGGAGTAAAGGATTGTAAAAGCCGCTATTGTTGTAGATATTGTAATCAAAGACATCATACTTTGTTGCATAAGGGTAACGAGACCCAAACTACAATGCAAGTCCCAGTTAGAGATGAAGTACGCCCTAGTACCAGTGCTGCAGCTCTAACTACTCTCATACAGTCCACATCGAATTTAGACCCTCCTGATACCTTAGCCTTGACACTTCAGGAGGACAGTGTCAATAGTGTTCGACCTCATACCACTTTGTTATTCACTGCCATAGTACAAATTGAGTCTAGAGGACAAAGATATGACGCTCGGGCGATTATTGATACTGGTTCACAATCCACTTTTGTTTCCGAGAAACTCAAAAATCGTTTAAAACTCCCGACACGAAGAAATCTAGTTCATGTTACTGGCTTAAGTCAAATCGTAGCTGAAACCAGTACCGAAACGTGTCTTTTCAATTTGTGTTCACCTGTGGATCCTAGTTTTGAGTTGGAAGTTTGGGCACCTGTCTTGAAGACCCTTCCTTCCAACTTACCCTCACAAACTCTTGAACAGAGTCAACTCAGTTTAGCTGCAAAACTTGAACTAGCAGACCCTACTTTCTACGCAAGTAGACCCGTTGATATTCTAATTGGCATGGATATAGGACCCTTCATATACACTGCCGGCGTTCCAATGCAGTCCCTCGGATCTCTTTTGGCCCAAAAAACAGTGTTTGGGTGGATCATTGGGGGGCCGGTTTATCAGAAGAATTGTAATGACTGCCCTATATCGCTTTACAAATCAATTTCGATTGAGAACATCCTCACACGCTTTTGGGAGGTGGAGGAGACTCCAAAAAATGTGTTACGATCAGAGGAAGACATTTTTTGCGAAGAAAACTTTAGAAGAACAACTCGTCGGAATTCAGCGGGAAGATACATCGTAACCCTGCCCATTAAAAAATGTGAAGACCTGGGGAATTCCAGAAATATTGCCCTGGCACAATTCTATAGAATGGAGAGGAAGCTGATGAAGACACCCGATATCAAAGATCAGTATGACTCAACCATCATGGAATATTTGGAGTTGGGACACATGAGGAAAATCTCGGCACAGGAAATAGATGACAAGCCGCATTATTATCTGCCACATCATGCCGTCATCAGACCGGATAAAATAACGACAAAGCTCAGAGTCGTTTTTAATGCCTCAAGTCCTTCATCTAACAGAAAGAGTTTGAATGACAATTTGTTTCCAGGACCCGTACTCCAGCAAGATCTTGTCCTACAAATTTTGAAATGGAGATTTTTTAAGTACGCATTTAACGCTGACGTTACAAAAATGTACCGTCAAATAATCCTGGACCCCACTCAAACTAAATATCAGCGAATTTTGTTCAGAAAGTCTCCAAATGACCCGGTAGAAGATTTTGAATTACTGACAGTAACATTTGGAGTGAACTGCGCCCCATTTCTTGCCATTCGGACACTTCAGCAGCTAGCAGAAGATGTAGAAGAATCCTATCCCTTAGCCTCTAGGATTATTCGACAAAATTTGTACGTAGATGATATCTTAGCAGGTGGTCATACGGTGGAGGAGGCAATAAAGTCTCGAAAGCAGCTAGTTAATGCCTTGAATTCAGCTGGTTTCGAACTAAGGAAATGGGCGTCAAACGAACGTTCGGTGCTTCAGAATCTATCTTTGCAGTCAATCTTGCCTGTAGATTGGTTGAACTTATCGGAAGCTTCCTCAACGAAAACTCTTGGCATTCGATGGAATATTTCCACCGATACATTTGCACTTACATCTCCTGTTGCTGAGGAAAGAATCTTACCTACCAAACGAGAAGTACTATCAACAATAGCCAAGCTCTTCGATCCATGTGGATGGCTTGCCCCAATAATAGTAGTAGCAAAACTAATAATGCAACAAATTTGGCTGGACAGAATCGGCTGGGATGATCCTTTGAAGTGTACCACTGCACTAAATTGGAAAAACTTTGTTAAAAACTCTCCTTCAATTAACACCATAACTGTTCCCAGATGGATTCACTTCACACCAACAAGCGTGGCTGAAATTCATGGATTTTGTGACGCATCGGAGAACGCATATGGAGCAGCACTCTACATTCGCCTAGAACATGTTGATAAGTCAACCGATACTTTCTTGTTAGCTGCTAAAACCCGTGTTGCGCCTATTAAGAAAATTTCTTTACCCAGACTCGAGCTATGTGGAGCTGTTCTACTATCAACCCTAGCAGCTGCGGTGATTCCAAATATCCAAATCTCGAATCTATCGACACAATATTGGACAGATTCCACTATTGTCTTAGCTTGGCTCAAGAAACCTCCTTGCTCATGGAGTACGTTTGTTGGAAATCGAGTCTCCGAAATTCTAAACAACGTGGGGCATGGAAAATGGCGTCATGTTGATTCAGGAAGCAACCCAGCGGACATTGCAAGTCGAGGATGCTCACCACATGATCTAAAATCAAAGCCTTTGTGGTGGCACGGTCCCCACTGGTTAAAACTCCCAAAAGATCGGTGGCCAATTTACGAAGCTGGAGAGGACACGGATTTAGAAGCAAAACGAATAAAAGTACTCACAACGACAACAAGTGAGGATTTGTTGCTTCGATTTTCAAAACTATCGCGAGCTTATGCGGTTTTGGTTTTTGCGCTACGATTTTGGAAAAACACTGGCGCAAGAAAAGCAAAATATTGCCTCAAAAGTACATCGATAACTGCTGATGAAATTGGAGATATTAAAATTCGACTTATTGTTCTAACTCAAAAGATTTATTTTGCAACTGAATATCAATCTTTGACTCAGAAAAGCCGAATTTCGCCTAGTAGCAATCTTTTAACTCTTAATCCATTACTAGACCCATAACGAAGGTCGTCAAACTATTTTCGGACTGACTAGAAATTTGCATTTTAATTTCAATCGCAAAACATTTTAACAATAATGTTT
>JAHXMU010000048.1:1135029-1167085 GCA_019455685.1 Philornis downsi | reverse complement strand
TTTTCGTCCTAATCAACTTTACAACTCAACAGTAGAAACAACTTTTTCGTCCTAATCAACTTTAAAACTCAACAGTGGGAAAAATATTTTCGTTCTAATCACCTTTGGAAATACGTCCTAATCAACTTTAAACAGTATCAGAAAGTAAGAATTTGACTAAATTAACTATATTTAAATGTATGTAACTGAAAAGATAAGCATAGAGTCAGAAATTGAAAGAAAATTACTATATACGTCCAGAGAACAAGAAATTAAAAAGCTGCAAAACTTTTTGCATAAAATAACCTTGATAAAATTTCAAGCAGAAAAAAATTATTTAAAATATAAAAATAACAGAGAAAAACGCGTTCGCGTATAAAAAAAAGAGAATTCAAAGGAAATAAAAATGGCAGTACAGGCTGAAGATTCAATAAATAGATTATCTATAAACCCTTTGAAATACCTAAGCAACTTACCTGAATTCTATGGCGACTCAAAAGATCTACAGACATTCACTACACTTATTGACAGAATACACCCACACTTACGAACATATGACGAACTGTCTCAATTAGTTTTCTCTGATATAATAAAATCAAAACTCAAAGGAAAGGCAAGGCAGGCAATTGAAATAAACTGCCACGCGATTTCTTGGACAGATATTAAAAATACACTACAAAATAATTTTGGAGACAGACGTTCCAGCGAAGAACTTTTTGACGAATTACGAATTACGAAGCGTGACTTTTAGAACAAGCACCTTAGATTTCTACAACGATGTGAAAAACAAGCTACACAGATTAAATAACCAACTAGTAGTTATTCTAGGAGAAACCGAAGCAACTAGACAGAGTGCGATGAACAATAAACGCACCGCCCTCAACATCTTCAAAAACAAAATCCCTGAGCCAATGAAATCCATTCTATTCTGTAGAATCCCAGAAGACTTAGAACAAGCTATAGATATACTGTTTCAAGCCGGGTACGCACATATTGGGAACGATAACGGGAATAGCCCAGAATTCAAAACTCAGTCAAATAACGGGAATAGTAACCAATATGGAAACAACATACAATACAATAAAAAAGATAGTACTCGAAATTGAAATAATATACAATACAGGAACCCCCCACAACCATTCCAAAACCAAAGAAAGAACTTCCAACCAATGCCCCAAAATAACAGAAGAGACTACCAACAGCCATTCCAACAACTCCGCCCATACCAACAACCATTCCAACAACACCGCCCATTTCAACAACCATTCCAACAACACCGCCCACACCAACAAGCAAACACACAAAACCCCAACCTTCAGAATTCACCATTCCACAGACCAAATTTCAGAAACCAACCAGAACCTATGGACATAGGAAAAATAGAAGTAGCTGAAAATTTTCAGGAATCAGCCTCAGGAATAAATGAGGAGTCGTAGAACAAAACGTGGCTTTTTACATTTTTTTACAAAGTGGTTTTTTGATGTCATTTGTTGAATTTGGTTAAGTTCTATTGGAAAAAATCTTACTTGGATACTTTTTCTCATCTGATCATAGAAAACTTTGATGTTTAAAAAGTTGATGTAGAACAAAACGTGATTTTTTTTTTGTATTTTAACAAAACGTACTTTTTTACTCTTATTTTAACAAAACGTGCTTTTTTATAACGCGAGTTACGAAATTATATTGAAACACCCATTATTATGCATATCTATTATTGTTCAATATTCATTATTACTAACTTCTTTGCAATACTTGTATTTTTCTTTATTGCTTCATCCTCTTTACTTTATTAATTATTCTGCTTTCTTCTTACTCATTAATAATAAAATTATCTCTGACACTACCATTGTATTATTAGATATTTACCGTTTAGCTTAGCTTGTAAGTCAGAATTCTTTCTGATTAACGTTTCTTGCTTTCAGTAATTGTTCCATATTGAAAGTAAATGGTTTAATCTAGTATATCTATTCGTTAATTGCAATAATTTCAGTATTATCTGTTATTTGAGAGTTATTGAAAATAACACAGCACATTGAACGATGGAAGAATTACAAAATACGGTGAAAGTTCTAAATACTGGAACACGCAAGAAGCAAAAACAAAAAAAATCTCAAAAGCGGTAATATTAAACATTTTTGGAATTAAATACACGTTTGAGTATTTAAGAGGATTCGGTTTCGTTGCAGGGTGTATAAAGATTCTAACACTCTCTGTGGCATTCACAAACATAGTTGCAGTCATAAGGGAAATAGCAAATTTCAATGCATACATTTTAGTGAAGTCGATTGTGTAAAAAATCGACGAATGTTATATAAAAATGAACACAAAATACCACAAGATATTTACTTAAGCAGACTAATATACACCAAAAAACCTCGTCGAAGCCGCAAATTACTTTTCCAATCAACAAAGCAGAACAACATAACATCTAAATATTATTTGATTAAAAATGGTAAAAGAGAATTAGTTTGTAAGGCATACTTTATGAAAGTGCTTTCAATCACTAAAAGAAGAATAGAGTTTATTCTTAAACGCATTGTTAATGGTGGAATACCATCAGAGCGAAGAGGCGGAGATCATCGCTCCCACAAATTTATTAAAAAAAAGGAAAGTGTAAACAAATTTATTAATTCCTTTCCTGCAATTGAGAGTCATTATAATAGATCTAAGTCAAAACGAATATATTTGAATAGTAACCTAAACATTTCCAAAATGTTTTCCATGTATAATGAATCTGTCGATGGTAATTTAAAAGTTAGCCAAACTTTATTTCGACAAATTTTTTTGAATAATTTCAATATTGGGTTTTCCTCACCGGCATCAGACGTCTGCACTGTATGTCACTTTACGCAAACTAAAATTAAAAACGAAGTTGATCCTCTGAAGAAAATTAAACTAATGACAGATTTAAGGATACATAAGCTTAGAGCCAATGCATTCTATGGGTTAATGAGAGAGAAACCTGCAAATACTTTGACAATAGTTTTTGATATGCAAAGTGTTCAAATGTTACCAAAATGTCCAATTCAAGAAGCTTACTACTCTCGTCAAATTGGCTTTTACAATTTATGTTTTGTAGGTGTTGATAGTAAGAATCCATCATTTTACTGCTGGACTGAAAACCAAGCAGGTCGAGGATCAAGCGAAATTGGATCGGCCTTATTTCACTATTTAAACACAGTCTGTTTAAAAGAAATTAATTATATTAGACTCTTTTGTGATGGCTGTGGCGGTCAAAACAAGAACTCCCATATAGTGCGTACTATATTATTTTGGCTCCAATCGAAATCACCCTCTAATTTACGAAATATTACCATTACATTCCCAGTAAGAGGACACAGTTTTTTACCGGCTGACAGGGTTTTCGGTCGTATTGAAAAAGATATTAAAAGGCATGATATTATAACAACAGTAGAAGAATATTGTGACATTTATTCCAGACATGGAAAAATTTTATTGTTGGAGAAGGATTGGACCATTCTCAATATAAAAGACCTTGAAGTAATGTATAAAAAAATTGAGAAGATTCAAGATATAAAACGGATAGTATTTAATAAACATGTTTCGAAAAATCAGACTACAAAGTGTCTAATTAAAACCATTAAGCATTTTAAAGTTGAATTAGACGAAGAACAAAATACTAATTTAAACCTGCTAAAACGAGGGAAAACCCCTTTTTCAATTTCACTTACAAACGTTACAACAGGCCGTTTGATTAACGCCGACAAAATAAAGGATGTGACAAATCTTTTGAAGAAGCAGTTTGGGAACGATTGGATACAAAACAAGGCTTTACTATGGTACAAAGAACTCATTTATAATCAAAATGACAATATCGGAAACAATACAGAGGAAGATGTTCAATGCGGTTGCGTTGAAGAAGATATTGGAAGAAAAGTTTGAAAATTTTAATTTTTGCTAGATATGTTAAACTGATTGAATTGATACTTAATTTTAACAATATATTAATTTATTTAATTTTATTGTTTTTTTTTTTGGTATTGAATTTGCGGTAAAAAAATGTAAATCGCTCAGATAAAAAAATATACACAATAAAACTGAATTTCAATAAAAGCAAATTTAAATCTCAAGTAACAAAATTTAATTTTTGTATTTTAACAAAACGTACTTTTTTACTTTTATTTTAACAAAACGTACTTTTCTACTATTATTTTAACAAAACGTGCTTTTTTCATATTAAAAGTCCTTTCATTTCATACGTCCTTAACATTTATTGTTGCGAATTTTTGTGGTATAATGTATTTTCATATAAGGAAGAAACTTGGTATATTTTGTGGATTCATGCTATATAATAATCCGGTGAAAAAAGTTTTCTTCGATTTCCCAACATTTTGAAATAATCAAAAAGGCACGTTTTGTCCTGCGACTCCTCATATGCTAAGTCCATTGGAAATAAAATTGAAAACTCAGCTAAATTATTTGGAACCACACATATGATTTCAAATAATTTCGTACAGTCAAATTATTACAACACATTTTTTCCATAAAACTGACTAAGAAAATAAAACCAAATTATTTGGAACGACAATATTGCGATATTCCAAATAATTTCTTTACATCCAATAATAATAAATACTTACTACACTTTGCTTACGAATCGAAATAATTATTACACTGTTCGTTCTCAACTACAAACAGGAAACGAAACAGACAGGCAAAAGCAATGAAACCTAAATCATGTATTGTAAGTGATTTGATATAGCATAAGTTATTATTAAGAACCAAAATGTAAAATTGAAAGAATAAAACAGATCAGAAATAATCTCACTTCCAAATCGATTGGTTGTTTTCATTTGAGTTGCCCTCACGAAATAATCGGAGGGGGGATCGCAATTCAATTTTTTTTATTTTAATGTAGTTTTGAAATAATAAGTGGCGCAGTCGGTAGGATCCGCGCAAAGGACCCTTGGTGTAAAATAATTAAACCATAACTTTTGTTCGTTCTAACGCATTAACGCGGTAAAAGGACTTAAACTGCATTAACTAAATTAAGTGAATCTGAAAGTAAAGAAATAAATAAGCAAATACAAATGAAAGTGAAATGAACTGTATTTACTAAATTAAGTGAATATCAAAATAAATATTTTGGAAAAAAAACTGTTGAATGAAATTAAGAATATGAACAAAAGATCTTTATTTTAAACAAAAAACTCAAAAATTTGGAAAAAAAAAACAAAAATAAAGTAAAAGAAAAGTATTTGAAAATTGAAACAACCGTGAAACATCAGTGAAATCCCAACTAAAACCAATAAAGACTAAGACAGGAAGAAAAAGTGACTACATACATAAGATACCAAAATCCGATCAGTGAAGTAACCATTAAATCAACCCCAACCTTGGCAACCGAGGACATCTGAAACAAGCTCCCCAACAATCAACAAGTAACGAAATTTGAAGACGATAACGAAACCAAAGCAGAACAACATTCTAAGTATGACTAAACTTAATTATATATTTAATTATCTGCTTCTATTTATATTATAAAAGCCATTCTTAAATTATATAAAAATATGAACAAAATATACATTGAAAACTGTGAAAGAAAAGGAAATCAGATAAATTCATTAAGATAATTTTTTTTTTAACTCAATACTGCTGCGGTTCCTACGGGACCCTCCAGTAAGGAGAAAATAATTGAAAAAAAAAAAAAATATAAACAAACACCGTATTAAAATAAACAAAGGAAAATATCTTTAAACAAAAACTTTGTATACATTTTTTTTTTTTTTGAAAGTGATTAATTTGCTTCTCTCTTATTCAATATTTTACTTCAAAATAACAAGTGAAAGGACACATTCGACATTACTTTGGACAGAAAGAAAAAAAAAAGAAAAAAACAGGAAATTTGTTTTTGCTTCATTATAAACTGTTTTCTTGAGTATACAATATAGCTACTGCTACTCCCACTGACACCGCCAGTACACCTCCTCTATCTATCAGAATTGATCCTCTTAAATACCTAGGAAACCTTTCAGAATTCAGTGGAGACTATAGAGATCTCCAAACTTTTATTAACTTGATAGACAGAGTCCACCCTATCTGTTTGCTTAATGCACATAATGCTGACTCAACTCCATGGGATTTGTTAATTCATGAAACCTAATTTTCGGTCATTACCCCATTCATGTTGTAATAAAATTCAATAACTCAAGCAATTGGTCATTGGTCTGCACAAAGCAACAAGTAAGACAAAGTAAGCAAAGGTTCCCGGTTTGACACAGTGAAATGACATGAATTAACATTCTTACCAAATAAGCAGTTTTCAAATTTGTACAATAATAAAGTAGAATAAGCGATTCAATATAAATGCAACTTAGCAATAATTTAGTATTTAAGAACAAATTTATCAATAAAAAAAACAAGAAAGTCAAAATTCTTCAGATGTAAAACATCATTTCTTTTTCTCCGTCTTTAACCAAGTTCAAGTGCTTGAATTAAAAACAAAACTTATCTTGATGATACTACCTTGATAAAACAATAACCACAAATCTATTGAAGGACAAAATAGTCCAACAATATACATTTGGTGACCCCGACGTGATAATAGAACTAAAAAAAAGAACACGAGACAACAACGCGCATCTTGAAAATTTTTTCCAGATCCTGAAACAGGATCAAAGAAAATTTTGTTTGGCTACATATTGGCAAGCCAGGACGACAGTTCCAGATTCCAGGACAATAGTTCCACAAGGCAGGACTCCATTCAGTCCACGCATCAAGCTCAAATCACAGAAGTTTGTAATTTACAGTCCTTCACACAGGACACCGCAAGCGATAGAACCATATTCAAAGGTCTTATCCAGCTCCTGTCTTAAAAGGCTGAAACAACGCCACAACATATAAAAAAAGGGGAAAAATCAACAATAAGCTAAATGGCAGAAGAAAAGGCAACTATGGATGAACTAGGCAGAAGCCAGAAGCAAACAGGCGAGACCATAGAAGCCATTATCAGAAACGTCAAGAAGGATCCCTCCGAGCGGAAAAACGCGGATTACTACAGAGAACGTCTTAGGTGGCTAAATAGCGCATGGTCAGATTTCGAGAAAGTCGACAACAAAATACGCTGTCTGGAAAAACCGGCGTTGGACCATAACTACTTCACCAGCGGATATTACAACAAGATATCAGATCTCTCTGAGAAGTACCAGGAAATGCTTGAGTCAGAATTGATGAAAGCGACAACTAGTGTTGTTCAAACAATGCGGACATCAGCACCAGCTGGAGAAGCACCGACTAACTCGGGAAGCAAAAAACAAAGCGTTGGAAAAACCGCAACTACAATACGACCTCCAGGAGCACTCTCAATCAACTCAACAATCAGAAGGCAAAATGTTATGATGGCCTCTCTAAAACGAGTCCTCTCGGTGGATCAAACGGCTACAAATATGAATTTAAAAAAGAAGCTGTGGGAGCAGATACAAGAGCTGCATTTCTCAATATGGGAAAACAGCAGCGATCCAGAGGGAGAAGGATACAAACAACATGGAGTTCTACACTACTCTGGAGAGCATGGTGGTGCAAAACTTCAAAACACCACCATCGTCCATAAAAGAAGGAGCAGCATTTGCACAAACCAATGTTTTGCCACTACCGAAAATGACAATCCCGAAATTCAATGGGGACTACCTCAAATGACCAGCATTCTTTGACCTGTTCACACAACTGGTAAACAGCCAGCACATTCCCACAGTGCAAAAAATGTGGTACCTAAAGTATAATGTCACAGGTGTAGCTGAAATTCTCATCAGTCACCTTTCGGCTACGGCCGAAAACTGTGATACTGCGCTGAAGGCACTTCAAGATCGGTACAACAACAAACCAGTACTGGTCGCGTCGCTTGTCCAGCAACTCATTGATCAGCCACCATGCGGATCCTCAGCCGCGTCTATTAAGCAGCTGCATGACGTCACACAAGAATGCGTACATGCACTAAATAACTTGGGAGTCGACACATCATCTTGGAGTCCAATGGTACTCCACCTGCTGCTGAAAAAGTTAGATCGAAGCATTCATAACGATTATGAAAGGTCGATAGCCAACCTAAAGGAGTTACAACGGTTGAATCAATTTCTAGGTTTCCTTGAGACCAGGTTTCAATCAATGGAAGCAATTGGGCAAAAGGGAAAGACTGCAGCCAAGTCATATGCAGCAGCGGCAGCTACAAATCAAAGAGATACCACCTGCATGATATGCAAAAATGGCAATCATGCGTTATTCCAGTGTCAAGGCTTTCGAAAAATGACACCACCCGAACGGCTGAGCTTCACTCAAAAACAACGGTTATGTGTGAACTGTCTAAAGTCGGGACATTCATCGAAACAACGCACATCACGCTGCTGCTTGAAATGCAACAAGAAACAAAAAGCAGGAATCCACAATCAAAAAGGACACTCGTACGGCTTCATCAGCTGCTACAACGGCAGCCATTGCAGACACTCAAACACCAGACAACCAAAACGTAACTTCATTAGCGGCTGCAAACGAACAGCAAATCCGTTCATACGTTCTACTAAGCACAGCAGTAGCCAAAATAAAAACAAACGATACTGAAGTTGAATGTCGGGCTCTACTTGATTCAGGCTCACAGGTGAACTTCATCACGGAACGCTTGGTAAGGCGACTGGGCATATTAGTTAACAGCGGCTAACCTCGTAACCACCTAGTTAAGTTATTATTCACCTAACTATCATACTTATCTCATATCATACCAAACGTACTGAGTTTGAATCTAGGCTCAAATTACTCCAGTCCACTGCGCGTGGCTGAAATATGCTAAGTCGAGATTCATGCAAAGGTGCATTCCACCCATATTGAAGGCACTGCATTCAACCTGTGGGAAAATGCTGACGGAGGTAGTTTACACATTTAGAGTTAATGCTTTGCTTTGTATCTTACGTTTAAGCAATGCTTTGTACTTGACCAAGAACATTAAATAAAGGCAGAATTGTTTCCACGACCACATAGTACGGTCATAAATTCTCGCGTTTTTACTTGTGGTCTGACTACGGGTCTTAACTGGCGCCCAACGGGAAAAGTTTAAAAAAAAATTCTTTGTAAAAAAGAAAAAAGTTAACATCTAAAAAATTTTTTTGTAAAAAAAGAAAAAAAAAGTTAACAACAAAAAAAAATTCTTTGTGAAAAGAAAAAAATTTAAAAATAAATTCTTTGTGAAAAGAAAATAATTAAAAAAAAAAATTTCTTTGTGGAAAAGAAAAAAAACTTAACAACTAACCAAGAGAAAAACCCTTAAGAGAAAAAATCTTTGTCAAAAAAGAACAATCTAATAACAAATTTTTTTTTGTGAAAAACAAAAAGTTAATAACCAAAAAATTTTCTTGTGAAGAAGAAAAAGTTAACAACGGAAAAGAAAAAATTCTTTGTGAAAAGGAAAAAGTTAAAAAAAAAAAAAATTTTCTTTATGGAAAAAAATTTTAACAACTAACCAAAAAAAACCCCTTAAAAAAAAATTCTTTGTAAAAAAAAGAACAACATTCAGAACCTGTTTTAAAAAAAAGGAAGTAAAAGTTAAAGCTAAAAGTAAACGTTTGTGAGAAAAATAAACGAAATAAAGAGACATTTAAATCAAAAAGCCAAGAAAAAACAAGAAGAACACCTAAGCCAAGAAAGAATAAGAAGATACCGAGAACACCTGAGCAAAAACCAAAATAAGAAGACAGCGAAAACACCTAAGCCAAGAAACAACAAGAAGAACATCGAAGCCGAATGGAGAAGATTAAGTTAAGCATGACTCTAAGGAAAATGTTGTAAGTACCACCTTGTTTTCTAGTATGTGGAATAGAGAAAATTTAGACTAAGGATCGTAAATAAAAAAAAAGCAAACCAAAAAAGTGCCCGTATTTTTGTTCTATCTATCAAAAAATAAATAAGAGTGAGTCACGTCTCTCCGTTTTTGCTGGCGTTTGTTTTTTATTCGCGTTCATCATGTCAAATAGGGAAGAGTTAATGAGAATTATCGAAGCATCGGTAGAGGTGGTGACGCACGATTTAACAAGGCAAGTAGCATCCTTAACGGAGCAATTACAGGGCTTGAGGCCTCCAAGTGTGGAAGCTTACCAGCCTGCAGTTTTAACGCAGGCAAGGGGTACCTCTTTAGACCTTATAAAATCGCTGCCCGAATTTGGGGGTGAAACAAAAGCGTATCCGGCATGGAGGGATGCTGCCAAATTTGCTATCGACTATTACCAAGAGGGTACGGAAAATTACTACATAGCGGTAGGAATTTTCAGAAATAAAATTACCGGCACTGCCAACGATAAGCTAGCTGCTTTTAACACAGTGCTTAATTTCAACGCAATTATTGCTAGGTTAGACCAATGCTTTGGAGACAGAAGGTCACTCCAAGCCCTCGAAAATGAGATGAGTATCCTTAGGCAGGGGGATAAGTCAATCTCAGATTTTTATGATGTCGTTGATCAACATCTAACTTTAATTATAAATAAAAACAAGATGAGTTACCCGAATAACGACGAGGTGACGAATGTCCTGAATGACCGCGCTAGGGAAAATGCGTTACGCGTTTTTATTTCAGGGCTTCGACGTCCTCTAAGCGACATACTGTTCGCGGCAAGGCCAGGAGACTTACCAACCGCACTGGCGACCGCACAGGAGCTGGAGGCGGACCAAAAACGGCAGGAATTTGCGAAGATATTTGCGGCCGGCGACAACAATAAATCAGCCCGTTCCCAGAGGTCAACAAACACACCACCTCAGACATCTCACCCATCATATAGGCGAAACGTACAGAAAACAAGCCAAGGGAACTTCTCTAGTAATGCGAACAATGCAGATCCTTCCCCCATGGAGGTAGATCCAGGTTCATCAGTTTTCAGAAGGACCACGAATTTTAAGAGACAGAATAATCAGAGCACTCATAATACAAAAAGGGAGTTTCAGAATAACGGATCCGGCAGGAGTGCCCCAGCCGATAAGGCTCAAAGAGTCAACCACATTGAGACAGATGGTCAGGACGTGGACGACAACGACTATGTTGATGACGACGAGGACGTCGGCTCCATAGCCAATTCTTCGAGAAGCGATGACGAAGAATTTGAGCTGCGGAGCTCAATTTTTTAGATTAGGTCCCAAACTCCCGTTTATAAAAAAATCTATTAGGGGTAGGGAGTTAAGGTTATTAGTCGACACCGGCACCTCTAGAAACTTTATAAAACCTATGGAAAACCTTGTAGGGGTTGTTCCTTTAAAAAATAAATTTAATGTAAGCTCTATAAACGGACGAAATCTCATTAGCGAAAAATGTAGAATGGTAGTTTTTGATTATGTTTCCACTTTCTATTTACTCCCTTCGTTGAAGAACTTCGACGGTATTATTGGCTATGATTTTTTAAAAGAAATCAACGCGAAAATTATTACTGAAAATAACACTCTATTGTACAGAAAAAACAAAAACACCACAATACAGCAAAAGCGGCAGGAAATAAATTTCCTAGAATTCGATAAAAGTTTTATTCCGGACTCTGCTAGCAAGGACTTTGACAAAATCTTAGTAAAAAAATAGGGAAGCATTTGCAGACCCAAACCGTGTGCTCCCATATAACACAAGTGTAGAAGCTACAATTCCGACGGCTAATAATGAACCGATCTACTCCAGATCATACCCATACCCGGTGCAGATGGCCGAATTCGTAAACTCCGAAATTGAATCCCTTCTCGCGGACGGAATTATCAGAAAGTCGTTTTTCCCTTATAACTCACCGGTACTTGTAGTACGAAAAAAGGGAACCGATGACAAGGGTAATCCGAGCCATAGGCTAGTGATTGACTTTAGAAAACTTAACGAAAATACCACCAACGACAAGTACCCTATGCCAGAAGTCCCGGTTATTTTGTCGTGTTTAGGAAAGTCAAAGTTTTTTTCCACATTGGATTTGAAGTCAGGTTATCATCAAATTCTATTGGCCGAAAAGGACAGACGGAAGACCGCGTTCAGTGTCAACAATGGGAAGTACGAATTCTGTAGGCTGCCTTTCGGACTGAAAAACGCGCCCAGTATATTCCAAAGGACCATAGACGACATTTTGCGCGAAGACATAGGAAAAATTTGTCAGGTCTACATGGACGACATAATAATTTTTTCCCCTGACGAACGGAGCCATTTGGAGCATATCGATAGAGTTTTAGATAAAATAGAAAAAGCGGGGATGAGAATTTCGGTAAAAAAATCAAAATTTTTCAGATCGGAGATAGAATTTCTCGGATTTATAGTGACCAGGGAGGGCATAAGAACATGCCCAAACAAAGTTAAGGATATCGAACAATTTAGAGTGCCACAAAACCTAAAAAGCCTTAGGTCGTTTTTAGGGCTTTCAGGTTTTTACAGACGATTCATCAGAGACTACGCCAAAGTGGCGAAATCTTTAACGAGGTATCTTCAAGGTGACAACGGAAACGTTCTAGCTAGAAAGTCTGCAAATGTAAAAATCAACTTGAATAAGGAAGCGTTGGAGGCTTTCGATAAGCTTCGGAAAATCTTATCTTCCGAGGATGTTTTGCTATCATACCCGGACTATGGAAAGACGTTTGAACTTACAACTGATGCATCGGCGGTTGCTTTGGGTGCAGTGTTGTCCCAAGAGGGACGTCCTATCACAATGATATCCAGGACTTTGTCTAAAACAGAGTGTAACTACGCCACGAACGAGAGGGAACTTCTCGCCATTTTATGGGCCCTAAAAGAACTACGGCATTACCTTTATGGGGTCGCAAATATCCATATTTACACTGACCACCAACCACTTACTTGTGCTATGTCAGATAAAAACCCCAACACGAAAATGAAAAGATGGCGCTCGTTCATCGAGGAATTTGCCCCAAAATTCTTTTATAAGCCAGGGAAGGAAAACGTTGTGGCCGACGCGCTATCAAGGCAATATGTGAATATTCACACGGAGGAATCGGAGACCGATACAGTTCACTGCGAGAATTCTCTTACTAGAACTATCAGAACCATAAAATATCCTGTGATTCAATTTAAAACCCAATTGGTAATTTCGAAGGGAAAATCTTGTTCTAAAACTACAAAGATACTATTTCAACGTTTCATGCGCCACATTATAACGTATGATGATATCGACAACTTATCAAACCTGCTTATGACGATTGTTAATCCATCGGGAACTAATGCGATCTATTGTGATCTCCCAACATTAGCCGAAATTCAGGACCATGTCGTTACAACTTTCCCATCAGTTAGGTTCGTTCATACCGAAAAGATCGTCATGGACGTTATAAGGGAGGATGATCAACTAGATATTATAGCGACTGAGCACAACCGCGCACACAGATCGCTAAAAGAGAAATTCGAACAGATCCTAAGTGAGTATTACTTTCCGGGCATGAAGAAAATGCTGAAGTCAGTTATAGAAAATTGTAAGATTTGTAGGGAAAACAAATATCAAAGAAGACCTGCTAAGGGAGAAGTAGCCCCTACGCCAATTCCAGACTACCCAGGCCAAATCTTACACATAGATATCTTGATTACGAATAAATCACACTTCCTAACTTGTCTCGATAAATTTTCAAAATTTGCCATTACTATTCCTATTGCTTCGAGAAATAGTCTAGAAGTAAAAAATGGATTGCTCCAGATTATGAACAGATTTAAAAATGTAAAAACGGTTGTTTCCGACAACGAAAGAGCATTCCAATCGAGCTTAATCAAAACACTCCTCAGAGACCATTTTGACACAGATCAGTTTTTTGTCCCACCGTTGCATAGTGAAAGCAATGGCCAGGTTGAGCGATTCCACTCAACACTTTTAGAAATTGCTAGATGTGTTAGAGCTCAACAACACATAGATGAAACCGTGGATCTACTACTTTTGTCAACTTTCAAATATAATAATTCCGTGCACTCCGTAACACATAGAAAACCAATTGATATCTTGAACGCTCTATCGCGAGAGGTACTAGACGACGTAAAGGATAAACTGACGGCAGCCCAGCAAAGAGTATTACAAAATTGTAACGCGGAAGCGTCACCAAGAATTTTTCAGCCAGGAGAAAAAGTATTCGTCAAAAGAAACAGACGGCTAGGGAATAAGTTTGATAAATGGTACGTCGAAGGGACGATACAGAAGGACCTAGGGACCACTGTTTTGATCGACGGCAGGAAAGTCCATAAAAGTAATTTAAGATAATTTTCATTTTTTTTCTAGGTTGTTCATGCTTTTTGCAACTTCCGGTTCATCAAGGGTCATCGATTATTCAGACTCTTACTTCATTGCAATTTCGGACGGATATGTGGCAACATACGAGAACTACACTTACCTCGTTCACAGAACCAACTTGACGGATTATGACAGGATAATTCAGGAAAATAACGTACTAATCGAAAACCTTACGGACCCCAGAGAAAAAGAGATTGTGTCGGAACAGAACAGACAAATTATCAGACTGTTGCAAACTCTCCACATTAACAGGCGTCACGCGAGGTCGTTAGATTTTATTGGGTCAGCACTGAAGTTTGTCGCAGGAACCCCAGACCATAGTGATTTCGAACTGCTGCTGACTAAGGAAGACTTGCTCATTCAAAACAATAACAAACAGAGTAACATCAATTCGGTTCTACAAGACAAGATAAATGAGCTGACCGAAAGGATAAACGAATTACAAGCCAATATGAAAAGCTCAAACGCTGTGGGGAGAGACGATTTAATTCTCCTCGAACTCATAACAACGAGAAACGGGGACGTAATTTTTTTTTCTGAATCAGCTAGCTTTGTCAATCACTCTGGCAAAGGCTAATATTGTAAATCCATTAATTTTAAATAACATTGAAATCAACCACATACTCGGAAGCGAAGCGGTACCACTTAGTTTAGATAATATGCTAAAAGCTAGTGATATAAGTATTTTTCAAAATTACACTACAATATTCTATGTTATTAAAATTCCCTTAATTTCAAGCTTTTGTAAGTATTTCAAGATTCATCCAGTAATTCGAAATAACTCGGTAATAAGACTCGACGTAAACGAATCGTCCCAATGCGATGGTTTCAACACCCCAATTACAAACTGTGTCAGAGCTGGGGAAACGAAAATATGCAAAGCTGTTCCCAACATCTGTTTGTCGCACCTATTAAACAATAATTCAGCCTCGTGCGTAACAGAATCCGCCGACAACATACCAGGTGTCCAACCGATAGCGGATGGAATGCTAATACTGAATAATGCCTTTAATACTAACATAACTGACGATGGAGGTGTCCTAACTATAAAGGGTACCGTGCTGATTATCTTCGCGGGCAATATAACTGTGAACGGCACAATTTTCACCAATGCAAGAAAAAAGTGGGATCTTATGGAACCCCACCCACCAAAGACTATTAATGTGAGGAATATTGGCCATGATGTGAAACTTTCTCTACCATACTTACACAAAATCTACCTGAAAAACACCGATTACCTAGAGGCGGTCAAAACCGAGATTTTTACTCACAAATTATTGGCACTGGTATTCGTAACTACGGTCCCGTTTATCGTTTGGGTAATTCACATCCTACGAAAACGCAATACATCAAAACCGTTAAGTATGGAAGAAATAAGAGCAACAATAGGTCGGAGCGGAGACGCACCGATTCAGAGGGGGGGAGCAGTTAACAGCGGCTAACCTCGTAACCACCTAGTTAAGTTATTATTCACCTAACTATCATACTTATCTCATATCATACCAAACATACTGAGTTTGAATCTAGGCTCAAATTACTCCAGTCCACTGCGCGTGGCTGAAATATGCTAAGTCGAGATTCATGCAAAGGTGCATTCCACCCATATTGAAGGCACTGCATTCAACCTGTGGGAAAATGCTGACGGAGGTAGTTTACACATTTAGAGTTAATGCTTTGCTTTGTATCTTACGTTTAAGCAATGCTTTGTACTTTACCAAGAACATTAAATAAAATCAGAATTGTTTCCACGACCACATAGTACGGTCATAAATTCTCGTGTTTTTACTTGTGGTCTGACTACGGGTCTTAACTTATTCATGCAGAACTCAAATATAAACATCAACGGGATAGGCGCCACCAACAACAAAACAAAATATCGAGTGAATGTGGCCTTGAAATCACGCATCAACAATTACTCATCTAGATTTGAAGCATTTGTGCTACCACGGATCCTGTCTCCACAACCATCCCAGTTCATCAACATCGAAAGCTGGTCACTACCAAAGAACCTAACACTGGCCGATCCAGCCTTCAACCGTCCAGACAAGATCGACATTCTACCAATTGTTCGTTGTAGTATACCGAATCGCGAAACTAATATACCGAAGGCATTTTCAATTATTCGACGAGCGCTACTTAAGCGGTAGGTAAAAATGCGTTGCTGATCTGTAAGCCCTGCCTGTGAATATGGCTTCAGTAGGTGGTCCGATAGTTGGAAGGCATCATCCTCAACGAAAGCATATGGCAGTATTTTATCGCTCATGGGGAGCGCACAAGAGTCTGGCAAATTTAAAGAGTTTTCAGAAAATGCTTTTCCAAAATTTGTGGCTTAGGACACCTCCATCGGATATTCTTCCGTTGACGCCTACATCTACCATTATGAATTCATAATTAGCGTTCACGACGGCCATGAGCACAATACTAAAGAACTTCTTATAGTTATAATAAAAAGAGCCAGAGCCAGGAGGCTGTTTGATTGCGATATGTTTGCCGTCCAAAGCTCCTAAGCAGTTAGGGAAATTCCAACGATAATAAAAATCGTCAGCGATCTTTTTCCACTCTTCTTTTGTTGTAGGCATCTGTAAACAAAATAAAACCAAATTTTAATATCTTAAAAGTAAATTATATCCCATTCTATTTGTAACCGCCACAGTCTCCATCACCGTTTAATGCAACCCTCTACATAGTTGTTAAAGCACCCCTTTTACAGAGTTATAAAGTTTGTAGTAAAATGAACTCTTTGACAGTTGCCTATCACTACTCTTTCTCATACATTTACGTACATTCATTTACTTTAAATTAACTTCGGAGAGCTAACTTCCTTTTTCCGTTTTTACATCAGTTGGTTGCACATGCAACATTCATAAATTTGTAAACATCTACATTTTGATGGTTTCGATACTATAAAGTATGTGTAAATTAAACTAAAAATCGATTTAGCTAATTGAATTAAATTGTATTTTTTAAGGAATTTAAACACTAGGTTGCGCCATAACTCGGCAATAAAGAAACAAATATACGTCAGTAAACCATAACCTGTATTGTCAATTTGGTCAAACCATCGGGAACCAACTGCTGTGAACACTATTTTTTTATTTTTAGAACAATGAAACGCCAAGGAAAAGAAAAAAGCCTGATCCGTCTGAAGACTTAATCACTTTTGAAGCGCCTTATGGAACCGAAGGGCGAGTTCAAAACTATAGCAAACGCCTGGGCAAATAAATTGAAAAATCTTGATAATGCCCAACGTAAGTTTGCCGAAAAGTTTGTAAATGACATACTTTTTGAAGCGGATATGGGAACTTTGCATCGAAATGCAATGACATTACATTTGAACACTCGCTCCAGTACTCCATATTCATATACCCCAGAGTTTACATACTCAAACTCTGGAAATTCTTTCCGCCGATCATCGACTGTACCAGTGCCTATGGTATCTGGCCTTTCTTCAGGAGACGAATCAGGCAAAACATCTACACTGTCTCCACGAGACACAAATTGTTCGTGGGATCCCCCACAACCGCAGGCACAGCAACAGGAAGCAACTACGAACACAGCTCATTATTTTGCCAACTTTAAATGAACTTTTACAATAATATTATATATCGTCCGTATTTTGCCAATTTTTAATAAACTTTAAAAATATATTAACCCATATCGAAAAACTGTTAGCCAGAAAATTGTTTATACAGAAAAAATAAAAAATTGCATTATATAAAGAGTATAATAATAAGTTATTAAAACCCGAAAATTGTGAAAGTGGAAATTTTTACATGTTTACCAGGTAGGCAGCCTTTGTAGGCAAAAATAAAATTTAAAAAATTTTCTCGAACAAGAATTTATCACTGCCAAGGACTTTTCGTGTCCGGTTTGAAATTTTTCCCAGTCCCTTGTCCCTTACGGGGAGTTTAATAATGCCGGATACAATTGAGGAAATAACTGAAAGATTAGGTAGATCCCTAAGCATGAGCCAATCGCAGAACTAGTTCAAGCGGACTGACCCAGGCTCAGAGGAAGGAGATAAGATCTATAGTTTTAAAAACTTTTAACCGCGACGTTAGTGAAAAATGCGAGGATCAACCAATCGGAACTGTTAAAATAGAGGAATTGGAGAAAATTCCTGATATCGTGAAATCGTTGAGAGAATTTTCTGGGAAACCTAGAGAATTCGGGTCCTGGAGGAAATCCGTGGAAAGAGTCTTAGAACTATTCAAAGGAATAAAAGGCTCTAGTCGTTACTATGCTATAATCCATACCATTAGGACGAAAATAGTGGGAGAGGCAGACACTGCGTTGGATTCATACAGAAACCCATTGAAGTGGGAAAAAATAAAAAATGTCTTATGATGCACTATTCCGACAAAAGTAACATTGGTACTTTAGAGTACCAGATGACTACCCTATATCAGGGTAATAGGCCGATAACCGATTTCTATCAGGCGGTATATCAACATTTGTCCCTCCTACTGGATAAGGTAACCTGTCTCGAGTTGAACGAGAACAGCATAACGGCTATGACCAAGGCCTATATTAAGGCCGCGACTATTAAGCGTAAAAGACCCATCATCTCTGCCACAGGCGTTACACATCTGTCTCAAATTTTACAATATGTCCTACAGGATGAACTATGCTAATTGGACAGATCCCAAGGACATATGGCCGTGAGGGACAAAGACCTCAGGCTACCATAAGGAATAGTTTTTTCCCGGAGCTAGCCTATGTGGGAAGGACAACAAGACTCGGCTTACCACTAAGGAATTTCCAAAATTGGCAGCAACAGAATAATCAACGAAATCCGAATCCGCACTACAAAAATTTTATCCGCAACCAACAACCGAACTATCAACAAAAATATCAAATTTCAATCCGAGACCAGAGCCTATAGATGTCGATAGATCAGTTCAGACTCGACAGGTAAACTACGCGAACAGGCCTAATTTTCAACAAATCCAGGGATTTAAGAGGAATTTCAATGGTTCATTCCAAGGGCCAAACAATAAGATACAAAGAAACTTGTACATGAGGACGGAAAACACGCAGGTATCAGAACATCAGGAAACCCCGGAATATTATGATGAAGCAGATTCTCCCGAGGGAGCGGTTGGAGGATCCCGGGACGTGAATGACTACGTGGACATTGCCAAAGAAGAATACATAGACGAGTCAAATCATAATTTTGGGAAGGAGGTATCAAACGATAATATTCTAAATGAATACTGTGTCGAAGATCTTAACGCTGACTTGAATTTTTTTGGCTAAACAGTTCCTCGTTGTCGTATTTTAAAATAAACAATTATTATAAAAAATGCACACAATAAAAAACTCATCCACAACTGTGATGATAGAGAATTAATGTTGAATGGAAATTATATAATATCATTCTATACATATAATTGTAAAATAGAAATAGACAATTATGTATATTTAAACAAAAATTATATGGTATTTGACAAATTTATTTATGAAGGTGGTATTAAAGATTTCGCAGAAAAGTTAAACTTATCGTTTAAAAAGTTTTCATTGGAAAAGAACTTTGAAAACCTAAATGAAATTACGGAATTAAAATTACACAAAAATATTCACATGGCGAATGTTATCCGGCAGTGCTTTACTTTTTCTGCGGATAATTTCTACAAGCTCATGGAATGATTTGAAGGCCAAACTATGTGCTGAGTTCGACAAGCCAGTAAGTGCCAGGGACACATTCCGAAAACTCGAATCTCGTAGCTGGAAAAAAACGGAAGAAAACCTACATCACTATGTCCTGTGTATGCAGGAAATCGCACGAAGATCTCCAATAACTGAGAATGAGCTGGTGGAGCATATAGTGGAAGGGCTTCAGGACAGGTCAGCAGCCGTGTCGATATTTTTTAACATCACAACGGTTAATGAATTTAAAAAATTAATTCCACGCTATGAAAAGATAAAAATGAAATGGTAAAAAGACAACAGCAACATTCGCTGTTACAATGGCAACCTGTTCGGGTTCCTGCTTCAAATGCGGAGAGACCGGCCATTTAAATGCTAACTGCCTTCGAAGACTGGTAGCGGCCGTGGATGAATTCAACAGTATTAATTATAACGCACAGAGATTTTTTTACTAATTTTTAATATACACTTATGTATATATGAGGAGTTCGACTAAGTTTAGTTTTTAAAATAATAGTTGTAATCTCGTGGAAATAAAACCTGAACCTTGTAATAAATCTGATGATATAACCAGTGGCTCAGTGGAACTGTATACTAATGAAGCTGAAGATTTTTCAAGGATTTGTAATATAGATATGGAGGAAATACGTAGTAGACAAATTGATATTAATCTGGAGTTACCAGCTGTAGTTGCTAAACTGGTAGAGGAGATCGTTGAGAATGACTATTTTGGAAAGTTAAATATTGAAGGAAAGATAAGTGACTATGAGGCGGAAATTTTATTGAATTGGAATTCCACTACTTTTTGTTCTCCCAGAAGGTTGTCATACGCGAAAAACATTCCAAATTAAGACATTGATAATTCTTTGGAATTACATCGTACCACTTCTTTTCAATATCATTATGAAATATCGGACCACAATACAAAACATATACACATTAGCATATGTACACTTGCATATCGACGCGTGTAACACTTCCGTCACAGCCCCAATCGACCCACTGATAATTCATTGGAATTATTTTTGCCATGAGAAAGGTTTGCAAAAATTAAAGTAAAGAAGTCAACGCGTGCAGCGTTTCCGTAGTAGAACGGGCCAATCAACTGATAAATTCTCGGAACTGTATCAGACCACTGAAAGTTCCTCGTAATTCTGTCTGGCCAAAATAGTTGCTGAGGTCTCTTTTTCATTAATATTAAACATAAAATCTTTTGTAATTACTATAAATAATAATCATTGATCATTAAGTAGTCAGTTGTAATCTTTTTACTTGTCACTGTGCATTACCACAGCTGACAAAAGAATAAATAAATCGGTTAAACTCAAATCGTGTGTTTTATTTTTTTGTTAATAAAAATAACATACGATTAATTGTTAAACTGTGAAAATTCAAGGAATAATCCTGAACAATAAAAAAAAATTTAAAAAAATAATCCTGAATCAAACCTATAACTGTGAACATTCAAAAAAAAAAAAAATTAACCTAAAATTCGAAACAAAAATTTTTTTCAAGAAATCATCCTGAACTAAACTCATAACTAAAGCTGTGTGTATCGCAAAGAGGAGCCCAGACAGGAAATTTTTTTTCTTCAACACCAATTCAAAAACACCGCTGCAACAATAAAGACAACTTCAACTTCAAAAAAAAGGACCGCTGTAACAGAAATTAACATCACAACGCCCAAACAACAACAATTTGAGACCAGACAACAAAAATAAAGACAACTTCAATTCCAAAAAGGGACCGTTGTAACAGAAATCATCATCACAACGCCCAAACAACAACAATTTAAGACAACGTTGGAAGACCAGACAACAAAAATAAAGTAAGCCTAGTTTAAGCTATCAGGCTATTTTTCCGATCTAGAAATAGAAATAACAGAAATTGTAAGATATCTTCCTGATTCAGGGTTTGACTCGAACGACGGATACAGTACTGACGAATACGAACCCATTAGACAAATTAACAACCCTAGACCTCGAATAATTAGAAGGAGAAGAACGCATAGACAATAATTTACGAATCCTTAATATTTTCCGACTTAATCAAAAGTCGTTTGCAGGGCAGAGCAAGGGAAGTAATTGAAATAAACTTGTACGTACAATCATGGACAGACATAAAAAACGCATTAGTTAATAATTTTGGTGAAAAACTTAGTGTTGAGGAACTGTACGACAAGTTAAGGTCAGTAATACAGTATTTTTCGGTTATAGTCCATTCCGCTTATAGTCCATTTAGTTATATTGGCCACTTTATATACTTTATCTGCTAATTATAGGCCAGTTTCATACAAAATTGGCGATATAGTCACATTCGGCATATATGCCATCTATATGTGGCAACCAAAACTATAATTAAATGCAAAAAATGAGCTATATAATCACAAAAAATAGTTAATTCACACACCAAAAATAAAGTTCATGCAACACTGTATTTATGCAACACTGTTTATGTTTTGACGTTTCTCTTTTGTAGACATAGTTGATCAGGTGCTTTGAAATATCTATCAAACAAACATAAAATTTAAGAACAATGAGTAAACGCGTTAATTTAAGTGTAAAACAAAAAGTTAATTTTTGATAAATGATTTCGAAGATAAGTCATTAAAACGTAGAGTTAAGCACCAAATATAAAATAGATGTATCAACAGTGAGTAAAATAATAAAAAATGAGGAGAAAATTCTTGAACTGGCGCCGGAGTTACATATATAAATGCCGACAACTCCACCGATAAGTTCGATGACTTTATTAAAAGCATTGCTTAATTAAAGTAGGTCAGTTTATTGAACTGTTGATAATTTAATGCATTGTCAATCCCGGCAATATTAATGCTGACTTAACTATTAAGTAAACAATAATAAGTAAGCCAAATTATTGAACTCATTTAAATGCATTGTAAGATCCGGTTGCAATTAAGCTGACACTTATAATAATCAATAAATACAGAACTTAGATGGTAAGCTTAAAGAAATGTTTAGTTGAGTTTTAGTTCCTTATTTAAAGTAATAAAGTTCATATTAATAAATTGTCTTTTTTTTAAAAACTTAAATATTCGAATAGGATATTTAACTCGGGCGTCTAACTTAAAGTCAAAGCGACAGAGAAAAGGAGATCACCCAAATGTGGAAAAGGTTCTCACAATGAGGTTTAATGATGTGCGTAGCAAAAATGCTGTCGTAACAAGTTTAATGCTTTAAATGATAGTCGCGGCCTATCACTTGAGCAGTACGGTTGATACCTACCTACCTACCTACAATGTCAAAAATAATTTGCTCTGCTTGTTACAAAAGCATTAATAGAAGCAGTGTGATTGTTTGCAATATTTGCCAAAAAAAATTGCATAAGTTCTGTGCAAATATAGACAATGATGGTGCGATCACTGCCCTTTCTAGCTTTGCCAACATTGTCTACAATTGTGATAATTGTTTAATATCTGCTAGTGATTTGGTGAAGAAAGTTAGCTTGTTGTCTAATCAAATTGATGAAATTAAGTTGATGCTCTCTCAATTCATTCCTGTTAATACTGTAAACAACAATGTTCTCAACCAGTCTCATCGGCGTTCTTCTTTGCATCAAACCGGTTCTGAGTGTGTTCCGCGCTCTATGACCGATACTCTCTCTGCTGTAAAGAGTTTAAATAATATGCCTTTGACTGATGGATCGATTTGTTTTGGTGTTGATGATGTTTCTGCTGCATGTTCTGCTAATAATGGTTCGCTTGCTGCTACTATGAATAATGGCTCGCTTGCTGCCTCTGTGAACATTCCTGATGTGGGTGCTGCTGATGCTGTTGTTGATGTTGTGTTAAATGCAAATAATGATGCGTCATCTTTGCCGAATGACGATGTTTTCGCTGGCGCTGTTGGTGACGTTGCGCTAGCTGCTGGTTCTGCTGCTAACATGAAGTGGACTAATGTAACGAAAAGAAAGCAGAATAAACGACGTGTTGTGGTTGGCATGAATGCCAATACAGAGCTGGATGTTGTCACTCAGATGAAATGGGTACATTTATCATCTTTTAAAACAACAATGACTGCTGATCGTTTGATAGCATATGTGGGTAATCATTTAAAAATTGATAAGGATTCTATTGCTTGCTATCCATTAATTAAAAAAGATATGATTGTTGATCATTTAAAATACGTTAATTTCAAATTAGGAGTGGCTCCTGAGCTATATGATAATTTGTTTAAATCTGAACTGTGGACTGCTAACATTAAGATTCGTCCTTTTAAGTTTTTTCCAAAGAAGAAGCCTCTATCTCACGAAGCTTAGTAATGCCATTAAATTCTAATAATTCGCCTTTGAAAATTTATTATCATAACGTGTCTGGTATGAGGACAAAATCTATGTTAATTTTTCCATTTACATCTCAATGTGATTATGATGTCTATGTATTTGTTGAAACTTGGCTTAATTCGGATTTTTTTAATGAAGAATTTTTTGATACAAAAAAATTTAATGTCTTTCGTAAGATAGAGATTGTGTTTTAAGTGGCTGCTTGAGAGGTGGTGGTGTGTTAATTGCTGTGAATAGTGCCTTCGTTTCGAAACAATTTGAATTAAGTGATGGCAACTTATTATTGGATCAACTTTGTGTTGAAATTCAATCTATTCAAGGAAATTTTTTTATTTGTGCCTCTTATATTCCGCCAAATGGTTTGGATAGTTTGTATCAGGCTCACTCAAATAACATTTTGTATATTTCAGACAATTTAAATAGTAATGATAAAATGTGTATCTTAGGTGATTTTAATCTAAATAATATTGTTTGGAATGAAGTTCATAACATTGATAAATTTCTTCCATGTAATGTTAATAAGTCGTTTGAAATTGAATTTATTGATGCATTACTTAGTATTGGTCTGCAACAAATTAATAAAGTGTTTAATAAATTAAGGCGTTTGCTAGACTTAGTTTTTGTTAGCAATGACATGTTATTTTCGGTAGTTAAATGCAATTTTCCTGTTTCTCCTGAAACGGTTCATCATTCTGCAATTTGTATTAATTTACAATTTTATAATTTTTCGAAGTCTCACATTCCTATATTAGGTAATGATTATGACTATAATTCCTGTAACTTTGATTCTTTAAATGAACTACTTTCAGATATCAATTGGCCCGATATTTTAGATAGTAATATTGTCGCTATTTGTTATGATGAATTTTTAAAAATGACAAATTTTATAGTCGAGCATAATATATCTCATATTAAGCCAAAGGTTTATAAATTACCTTGGTACACCAAAGGATTGAAAAAATTAAAAAACTTAAGGAATAAATTTTATAGTAAATTTATGATTTCTAATTCCCCGATTGATGAAAAATATTATATTCATTATATGCGTGAATTTAATTGTTTAAATAAATTTTTGTATAATCAGTATATACTATCGTTTAATGAGTCTTTAAAGGATAATCCAAGACGGTTTTTTTCGTATATAAAGTCAAAAAAAAAAACAATTCTTCCATCCCTAAAGGTCTAAAACATAATAATATTGTTTCAAATTCGGCAGAAGAATCAGTAAACTTATTTAAGAATTTCTTTGAATCAAGTTTTACAAAAGATAATACTGTAAATAATTTTAGTAACTTCGACAATATTGTGCCTTGTGTTGATATTGGGTCTATTGACGTTTTTGATGAGGACATTCTGTCTGCCATTCTTAAGCTCAAAAATTCTTTTAAATCTGATCTGCATGGAATCTCTTCTTTTCTTCTTAAAAAATGCTCAACAGCTTTTTTAGTTCCTTTAAAAATTTTGTTTCAAAAATCACTTGATTCTGGATATTTTATTCATAAATGGAAAACTGCAACAGTCTTTCCAGTTTTTAAGTCGGGAGATAGAACCTTAGTTACTAATTACAGGCCTATTTCTAAGTTGCCTAACATTGCTAAAGTTTTAGAGCATATTATGCATGAAAAATTATATTTTTTAATAAAGAGGCATATTAACCCTAATCAGCACGGGTTTTTTTCTGGTCGTTCCACAACTACTAACTTAGCTATTTTTAGTAATTTCTGTTTAAATGAATTTGAAAGTGGTGTTCAAGTAGACATGATATACACGGACTTTTCTAAAGCTTTTGACAGAGTTCGCCATGATATTCTCTTATTTAAGCTTCATAAATTCGGTTTCCACTCCAATGTCTTAAATTGGTTGAAATCGTATTTGGGTAATCGGGTATGTACTGTTTGTATTGATGGTTATTATTCTAGTGCTTATTTTCCTACCTCTGGTGTTCCACAAGGTAGTATTCTTGGGCCTTTATTGTTCAATATTTTTGTTAATGATATTGGCATGTGTTTTAAAAATTCGAAATATCTTATGTATGCAGATGATCTAAAGATTTTTAAATCAATCTACACGTTGAATGATGTTACGTTGTTGCAGGAAGATTTAGATAGGATTGCTATTTGGTCTAAAGCTAATGATTTACCATTCAATACTAATAAATGTTTTAAACTGACATTCCATCGCTGTAGAAATACAATTAATTCATTATATCATATTTATCATGAAATCTTGGAAGAAATTTTTGAATTTTCTGATTTGGGGGTAGTTTTTGACTTCAAATTTACATTCAAAAATCACCTAGATTACATTATACCAAAAGCTTATGCAATGTTTTATTTTATTCGTAGAAATATGTATAAATTCTCTGATCTTTATACAAAAAAAGTTTTGTTCTCTGCTTTTGTACGTTCCAAACTCGAGTATGCATCGGTTATTTGGAATCCTGTTGCATCAATTCATTCTATGCGGATTGAAAAAGAACAGAAAGTGTTTTTAAGGTATGCCTTGTCGTCACTTAACCTTACTTCTCCTTTACCGTCCTATGAAAGGCGCTGTGCATTCATTTCGTTGCAAACTTTGGAGGCCAGAAGGAACATAGCGTCTGTTATGTTGCATATTTTGGTAACAAACTTGAAAAAGCACAAGGCCATGATAAAAACAATAAACTAAGGAACTCTTACCACTACCAAAATAATAAACAAAGGACACAAACAAAACCTCGATACAGACCCAATTTAATTCACAAGAAAAGTATCCTAACAATTACCTATATAATATACAAAGTCGTCAGTATAGATATAATAATAGTAATTCAAGTCAACAAAGACATTTTTCAAACTTCCAGAATAGACAAAATTTTAATCCAATCCACAAACAAGGAACAAACCCAACTCTTCAATATGCAGAGATCTAATTATAACTCTAACCAAATGAGAAACTTCCCAAACTCTTACAATAGAAATGATCAAGAAGAGCCTATGGACGTGAATGCCATTCAAAACGTTCATAAAAACCAAACATACGAAAATTTTCTGTTTCCAGCCTCACATGAAACATAACCCATATAATTATAAAAACCAAATTGAAACTCCTAAAGTTCCTGATCGATACAGGAGCTTCACATTCAGTTATTAAGCCAGGCATATGTCAACCAAAACGGTAGGTATATACCTATAAATGAAATAAATATTAAAACTTTACAATATACTGTTAAAATAGATAAAAAGTTCGCATCCCTTTTTTCGAAGAACTCGGTAGTAAAGATAAGTTAGTTGAATTTTTTTAATGTAATTTCCGCGATTTCTATGACGGATTGATAGGAAATAGTATTTTAAAGTCATTAGGGGCAGTAATAAATCTAAGAGACGAAGAAATAATAATAGGTGAAAATAATATACCATTAACGTTTGGACAACAACAGGTAGAATACTATTTTGAAAAACCGGGACTATATGAAGTCAAATTGCCAGTAAAATGTAAAGAAGGGTTAGTGTACAAAAATCAGGAGTTTTTAGATAATAAAAGGCTTGAGATATTAGAAGGCGTATACGAGGCAGAAAATTTTAAAATCAATGCTTGTGTTCAGACATTCACATATGCTTTAAACCATTTGTTTGCTTAATGCACATAATGCTGACTCAACTCCATGGGATTTGTTAATTCATGAAACTTAATTTTCGGTCATTACCCCATTCATGTTGTAATAAAATTCAATAACTCAAGCAATTGGTCATTGGTCTGCACAAAGCAACAAGTAAGACAAAGTAAGCAAGGTTTTCCGGTTTGACACAGTGAAATGGGAGACATGAATTAGCAATGCCATGAATTTATGAATTACTTAAGTTACATTCTTACCAAATAAGCAGTTTTCATATTTGTACAATAATAAAGTAGAATAAGCGATTCAATATAAATGCAACTTAGCAATAATTTAGTATTTAAGAACAAATTTATCAATAAAGAAAAGAAGAAAAGTCAAAATTCTTCAGGTGTAAAACATCATTTCTTTCTCCGTCTTTAACCAAGTTCAAGTGCTTGAATTAAAAACAAAACTTATCTTGATGATACTACCTTTATAAAACAATAAACACAAATCTATTGAAGGACAAAATAGTCCACCAATATACAGCTTGTATAAAATTAACTGGCAGGCAATACACCAAAAAGAATACAATTTGATACTCGAGAAACCTTTAAAGTAACTGCCAATGACTTTGGAATATATAATATCGAAGACGAAAGCCCAAAAATTCCCATTCCGGAACAAATACGGATGAGTCATTTACCTATAAATACGGAGGGAAAAGAAAAACTCCTACACGTAATAAACAAATTTAAACAAATATTTTATACAGAGAATAACGATTTAACTTTCGCCAAGGCAATAAAACATGAAATTAGAACTACAAATTACATCCCAATTAATGCAAAAACTTATAGATACCCATATATTCATAAAGAAGTGGGTAGGCAAACTAAAGAAATGTTGAATAATAAAATAATCAGACCTAGTCATTCACCTTATTCCGCTCCAGTATGGATTGTACCGAAAAAACTGGATGCAAGCGGAAAGAAAAAATTGAGATTAGTCGTCGACCATCGTAAATTAAACGAAGTCACAATTGACAACAAATACCCAATCCCTAACATTCGACGAGATTTTGGAGAAATTAGGAAGGTGCCAATATTTTACGACCCTTGATTTGGCCAAGGGGTTTCACCAAATAGAAATAAATGAAAAAGATATTCCAAAAACCTCGTTTAGTGTAGAAGGCGGCCATTACGAGTTCCTTCGTATGCCGTTTGGACTTAAGACAGCACCAGCTACTTTTCAAAGGCAGATGAATAATGTCTTGGGGGATTTGATTAATAAAATTTGTCTCGTGTACCTCGATGACATAATATTTTCAACCTCTTTTCAAGAACATTTAGAATCAATTACAAAGGTGTTAGGCCTCTTAAACGTAAACTTAAAGATCCAGTTGGATAAAAGCGAATTTGTGAAACGAGAAACTAGTTTTTTAGGACATATAGTGACCGAATCAGGTATAAAACCAATTCCGGATAAAATTTTATGTGTACAAAAATTCCCATCACCATCTACCCAAAAACAAATTAAACAATTTTTGGGTCTTGCAGGATATTACCGAAAATTTATTAAAGATTACTCGAAAATTGCACGTCCCATGTTTCTTCGTCGGAGCCTCAGGCTAACGGTGGGGGAATTACGATATCGTCAATTCTTCCACATAAAATAACGATATAAACATCATGCAAGTTAGCCATCAGCACATATCACACAACACTACACACACCTATAACAATAAAAACAAAAGAATTGCCAAATTGCATTTGACACATGTAAAACTAAATTTCTTTAGAATTGAGCTAAATAAAACACAATAAAAAAGAAACAATAACAACAATTATATTTGACATATTTAATACCAAACTTCATTGGAATTGAGCAAACACAATGTAAACGAATAACTTTAATTTCTTCAATTTGTTACCAACAACAACATTTGTATTTTAGCTACCCAATTTCATTGGAATTAAGTAATAATAATTTAAACAACAAATCACCTCAATTTTTTTATTTTTATCAGTCTGTTTCACTTCCTGAAACTTTGATTACTTAGTAACTGAAAGAACATGTGTAATAACCCAAAAACAGAAATGATTACTTAGCAATTAATTAAAAAGGTAACTATAAAATTGATATACAAAAATAAATTCGGTTAAGTTCAGTCGCAACAAGCAACCTTGTCGTTTCTTTTTACTCGTCGTCATTTCGGACTAGATAACTTGCATACATACATACGTGTAAATACACTAGAGTTTGAGACATTTTTGTTTAAATCCCTGCAAACATTTGGAAGTGCGTATCTATCTTCCATTTTAAGACGTCACTACTTAGTCACTTCTAGAAGTTCGTTTGCAGATAGAATAAAATTTTACAACAACAATTTACATTACAGTCGCTATTTAAACTTCCAGAAGTGTGTTAGGAAGAGTGTTTACCGTTACTTGAAATGAGAATATAAGAAATGTGAAAACAAAAAGAATAAACAACATTGTGCTGGTCAGTTGCTTCGTAATTTGTGTAGTGAACAGTTGGGGCTGAGAGTGTGTAATATTTTTTATTGTAATTAGAAAAATAAATAAAATTGTGCTTCGTTTTTTAAAATAAATATTTGTTGTTTGTGAATTGTGTTTTTACACATTTTGTCAAATTAAACCCAAAAGGCAAAAATGAGTGCGGTGACAGAAAAAACATTAAAAATGAGGAATAAGAGAGAGGCAGCCAAACTGATTGAAAAAATATTTCAAAGTTCATCTGCCGGCAATACAAATGTGGAAAAGGAAAAAGAGAATGCCGATAAATGTTTACAAAATGTAAATAAAAAATTTGGAAGTTTAGAAAGTATTAGTGCATTTAGATTTGAAAACCAACTTCAAAATTAAATAATTAAAATTAAAAAGGAAGTTCGGAAAAGTAATTATGTGTCAGCTCAAATATATAACAGGCAGGTTGAAAAAAGTTTATTGTTACATCGAAGTAAAATAATACAAGAAATAACTTTCAGCCGCAAGAGACCTCGTACTGATTCTGATTCCTATTTTTATGTAAAAAGTAAAGATTTCAAATATTCTATATATGAGCCAAATAATTTTTGCTTTGTTGATGACGAAGTTGTCAAGATTGAACAAATATTTAATGTAAATAACTTGCCCAGTTTTAAAGGGAAAATTGTTCAAAATCTAAAACCATTATTTTATGAACCTCTCAACTCCAACAATTTACAAATTTATGAAGTAAACGAACTAATTGTAGAAAAGGAAATATCGTTTGCAATTTCTGATATACAAACCAAAGCAGTTGTTTTAAAAAATAAAGAAAATACTTCAATCGGTATATTGCCTTTTATTTTATAATGGCATCTTATAAACCAGGTAAGATATTAAAATATTATTTATTTAAATTGTGTAATTTATTTACTTTTTTTATAGACGATATTCCATGTGAAAACATTCAATATGTGAATTTATCCACATTAAATCAAGCTATTATTAAAACATATATTTGCGACTGCATCTCATAGGCTATTAATCTAATTATTCATATAGTGATGGCAACAAATATAGGTACTGAAGCTCAATCTATGGCTGATCTCCTCAATGAAATGCGTTCACTGAAGTTGGAGCTTAAGAAGAGGGATGAAGCTAGCCAGAAACTTATTTCAGTATTGACAGAGGAGGTCATAGCACTCCGTACAGATGTTCGGAAACTTAACTCACTCCATTTTAATGTTGAGTCCACACTTTTACCAAAGCTGCCATTTACTTCGCTTTCCGAATTTAAAGAGTTCGATGGAAAAATCTTAATAGAGGGCGACATGCGAGCTGAACTGGTACATTAATCATTTTATGTTATCCTATCTATGTAAATGATGCGCTAACTTTGCACATTATAATATTTCAGAAACATGCTATACAGCGATTAGGAGGACGTGACCTGCCGTCATTTCTTAAAATGGCTATAAGAGCCATAATATCGGACGAATTGGGTATCGATTTGACTTGGCATGGAGCAGCTGACAAGCCGAGCATTTAACAATTCAATTGTTTCAACAAAATAAAAGGTTTAGTATTCTACTCAAGTATGCAAAATTTATATACCCAAACAATTATTTTGTCTTTTTTCAACAGATATATCCATTTCAAAGTTTAAGAGTTACGATAACACCCCACCGCACACTCATTTAATAAATGATTACAGCTAAACCCCACCTCTGTACTCATTCATTAAACGATTACCTTGCAATTTTGAATACTTTAAAAATATTATCTTTTTTTTTGCCTCCTTATGCTGCACACGTTTCCTGTTTCGCACTTGC
>JAHXMU010000048.1:1097858-1115029 GCA_019455685.1 Philornis downsi | reverse complement strand
TAAAACTAAAAACAATCAATTTTTGTTCTCAATAAAGAATTTTTCTAAAAGGAATAAATAAGTACAACAAAAAATACAGCAGTATGAAGCGTTGGACACTGCGAGAGACAGTGACAGAAGCCACCTTCCAGGGAGAAATATTTTTAGCACAACTAGGTAACTAAAATATATGGCAAAACTTCAAAAACAATCAATTTTTGTTCTCAATAAAGATATTTTCTATAGGATTAAAACAATAAATACCAAAAAAATATAGATGTAAATTTACAATCTAAACAGCTGCAATTATAAAAACTAGGGTTATGAACAAAAACAGGCAATTCCTTTTTTTTTTTTTTTGATAGAGGAATTAAATTCAATGCTGTATCCTGTAGGGTTGTATTCCAAGCAAAGGTGTTGGCGAAATAAGAATTTTGGATGAAATAATGACGAAGGGAGTCTACTTGGATATTTGTAAGAATTGTAAACTGAAATAGTTAAATTTCCAAAGAATCAACATATTGTAAAGTATTTGATTACTTTATTACTATATATATATATTATTACTTTATTTATTATTATTACTTTATTTATTTATTGTAAACAAAATAAATTAAGTATAAATAAGAAAGTTTAAAAAAATAAAGATTAGTATTGAACTTAACCAAAGAAAAACCCAAGGGTTTATTTTTATAAAACAATCAGGTAAAAACCTGTTTTTCAAAATCCTACAAACTAGTAAAAACAATCAATTTTTGTTCTCAATAAAGAAATTTTCTATACTATTTTTTTTTTTTTTTTTTAAATTGTCTCCAAGAAAACTTGGAGGGAAAACTTGAGGGAAAAACCCAAACATTGCTGGTGGATACACCAAGGACTCCAGAGAAGCTGTAGGTGTATTTTGGGCTGGAATCGTGAAGGAGTTAAATACTGCAGGACCACCAATAAAAACGTTGGCAGAATGGAAAAAGGAAAGTATAGATATTGAACTAAATCAAATTTATTTTGAGTGCAGAAAGCCGTATGGCCTTGTGTATCAGTGCGATTAGATTGATATTTTGTATTTAAATGTTCCCATATGTATGCAGGTGTGGGTAGACCAAAGCGCCATATACGTAAGAAGGCTGCAGAAAATTGTCGATATAGAGAAGGCACACGTGGTGGGCCCCCCAAAAAAAGTCGACTATCTTCAACAGAAGAAATGATATTTGAAATTGTTAAGATGAAAGAGTCTGTTGAGGGGGTTGCAGATTCCAACAAATTTGGTGCTCCATTGGTACACTCAGTACATTTAAATGAGACGATCAATTGTAGTGTGTTTTGTAGTCGGTTTCACATGGTAGTATTTAAAACTACTATTTGTGCATTTGTATGACTCCATTGCTGGTCATCGACTTGTAATTGGAGATCTTCATATTTGTGCATTTGTATGACTCCATTGCTGGTCATCGACTTGTAATTGGAGATCTTCATATTCCATCATTTCAGCTTACTGCAAAACATGCTGACGCAATAGTTTATTCAACTATGTCACAGTAATAATCATAATTAGTAATAAGCAAAATTAACATTATTGACAACAACAATAATGTACAATTATAATCAATAAAACCATAATGTAAAAATGTAACAAGGGCAATCAACCAAAAACCAAATAAAGAGACACTACTCATTAAAATAAAAAAAAAGAAGTGTTAATAAATTTTTGATAACATTATACAATATTACTGAAATAGGCGAAGATCCCAATGATGATTGATTGAAGATATTCTGACGGATTTGCCAAAATGTCTTTGTGCTAATCTTTTCAAAACGAATCAATTTTTGTTCTCAATAAAGAAATATATGTATACGAAGAAGTAGTCTGTTGTTCAACAGAATATAAGTCATTCTATATTAATTATTTAATCATTTTTTCCCTAATTAGGAACCTAATTAATCGGGAGGTTTATGAACTATTTTATTTATTTTATAAATACGAATGCAAAAGTTCACAGAAGAATTTACTATTTGAATATACTTGAATAATTTAATTACGGTTTACATATTGTAATACTACAGAGTGGCCCAGAATGAACGAAGTGGTGTGAATTCCTTATAACTTTTTTATTATAATTTTTTTTTTTCTTTTCTTTTTAGCATTTTGTAAAGAAGATTTGGAGAATTTATAATGGAGCAATATACAACTGAACAACGTGCCCAAATCGTTGAAATTTACTTTGTAAATCAACGGTCCATTGTTTTGACTCAGCGTGCATACCGTCGTCAATTTAATGTGCGGGTTGCACCCACTCAGTCAACAATAAACCGTCTTGTTGCAAATTTTCGAGAACAAGGAGCAGTAAGGAACCTTCCAGGTGCTGGCAGACGACGAAGTTTATGTTAATAAACCCAGGACTATTGACGAATTAAAATCCAATATTCGAGACGAAATTAACAACATAACTCCGGAAATTTTGCGAAAGGTCATGGAAAATGTGTTGGAAAGAGCATATTTGTGCGAAGCAGAAAATGGCCACCACTTGTGGGATATCATTTTTTATAACTAATCTAAAAATATTCCCCATAAATTTACTGTATTTAAAAAATTTTTTTTTTTAAATATGTCTTAAATAAAAAGTTATAAGCAATTCACACCACTTCGGTCATTTTGGGCCACCCTGTATTTACCATATCCGACAAGGTACCGAAAAATTCTCCGTTTTGTTGTAGTTAACGGTTATGGTGGTATCGTTAAAACTTTACGTTCGTTAAAGTATTTTGGCTTTCTGCCTTAATATTTCAATATAACTAAGTTTTGCAGAGAGTTGATACATGTTATAGCGATTTTACTTTTAATTCAGATACAATTAATTTACAGACTTTAACATCAAAGACTTTGCATGCAATAGAGAAAATTGGTATGTGCTAGAATTTTGTAATTAGCCCAATGCAATTAACCATGGTAATTTAATAACAAACCAATTATGGCTTGAACCAACTAAAGCTAAAAGCTCTCCCACCAAAAAGGGGTTTTCCGACAGATTGAAAGTAATTACAAATTATTGCGTAAGGACTTTAACAACTGTAACATATTTTAAAGAGGAATACATACGGCTACATCGTATGCACACGTTAAGCATTTATGTCAAAATCTTATGACCATTATACAATAGAGCAATTTAGTATAAGTTTTCAATTTAGTGGATAACCAGATAATCATAATCAGCCTAGAAGGTTCATTCAGATGCGTCCGTTATGTTCCATTATATTTAACGAACAATTACCAAAATGACTCAAAATGACGCTAGACCTAATAACACATTTTTGGGATTTTTGTCTGGGGGGTGAGTCATGTTTTAGAACGTCAGTAAAATATTGAAAAATACGTAGTATAAATAGGTGTTCATTGTTCATTTTTTGTCATTCATTTTGTCATAGAATATGGAACTGTGCAAGCCAGATATAAATAGCTTTTGCTACTGCTGCGGTCAATATGTCTCAAC
This sequence comes from Philornis downsi, assembly GCA_019455685.1. Classification (NCBI taxonomy): domain Eukaryota; kingdom Metazoa; phylum Arthropoda; class Insecta; order Diptera; family Muscidae; genus Philornis; species Philornis downsi. Next base: position 1,111,565 of record JAHXMU010000048.1, on the reverse strand, counting down.
ACATAAAAAAAGGGGAAATTTCAGTACAGCAGGTTACAAACGGCCAATATTATTCGTGAGCCTCTAGTACCAAAGGAGAAGATATTGCTGCCTCCACTGCATATTAAACTTGGAATTGTTAAGAATTTCATCAAAACTATCGCCAAAAGAGATGAAGTTTTCTTGTGTTTGAAACTAATTTAACCGAGACTCAGCGAAAGTAAAATTAAAGAAGGTAAGTTATAATATCACATTCATTTCCCATGATTTTCCATCTTTACAAATTCATTTTTTCCAATCAGGCGTACTAAATGGTCCAGATATACGAAAGCTGATTAAAAGTGACGCATTCAACAATATTTTGATTGACGCTGAATTGGATGTGTGGCAACCTGCGAACGACAACCAGACAGCGAAAAAATGGTATGGCAACCTTGATATAGAAACGAACACTTGAGAGTTTCAGTGAACAAGAGTGGCTGTGATTTTATTACAAATAATAAAATCTAGAATAATAGTGAAAGTCTAGTAAATAATAAAAGGGTTATTTTATTTAAATAAAGAACAGATTAAATCAGGTTACCACAGGATGCATGGCAGGCAATCAAAGAAGTAATAGAAGGCTTGTTGGGAAAGCATCGTTCTACCAACTACGATGTTTCTGTCGCAAGGATGTTAAGATCGTTCTCGAAAATTGGTGTCCACATGTCCTTGAAAATCCATTATTTACATCATCATCTGGACTACTTCAGCAAACAATTGGCTACCGAATCTGAAGGACAAGGCGAACGCTATCATCAAGTTGCTATGCCATTTGAAATGGTGTAGGGTACTCCAATGTGACCCGATTTCTATATATTCGTACAAATCCGAGTCCTGGTATTTTCACTTTTCGTGCTCGACAACGGTAATTTGTGCCTTCTCTCTCAGTCCATATTGACACATTGAACTTCTTGCAGTGGCCCATCCCACCCCAACCGAATATAAATCATTTTTATAGATACAGATATATTAAACGTGGACTGGGGGTTCATTAATAACGCATATTGGCTCGATTTTAATACGTTATTAATGCGATCCTTATTTTTTACTTGGAGCTCTAGTAAGCTAAATAAACTAGATTAGTTTCTTCCGTTGGCAACCCCGCCACGTCTGTTTTCAAAACAGGTTATTAGTGGACTTGCGACAGATTTTTTTTTTATTATTTACATGTTGTTATCGTTTTGTTTGTTTTCACATTATATGTTCGCGGGCAACCCCTTAATGCAATTTATTAGCATGCCAATCTGGCATTACCATGACATGAGACGCTCATTTTGAATTCTTTTACTTTCACAGCTAGTTCTACCAAGCCAACGACGAGCTCTCACGCTCACCTCTGAAATAAATGTTAAGTTACTATTAATTTAACTAAACGTCTTTTATTCAATATAAAAGCACAACATTATAAAAAAAATCTCTTTATATTATGAAATTTGCCAAATTTTTAATTTTGTTTCTATTTTATAGTATGTAAGTTATCGTGAGAAACCCTTGCGATCCCATGTTCACACAATTTGGTTGCACCTAAGCAACCAAACATCCGACACGAGCGGCTAAGTCAGCACATTCAACATTCCACAAGTTGGTTGCACCCAACTAAACAAGCATTCTACACCAGACGCTAAGTCAGCACATTCAACGTTTCACAAGTTGGTTGCAGTTGAGTAGCCAAATATTCTACACGAGCCGCTAAGTCAGCGAAATGGGGGCATTGGCAGAGCAACAGCAGAGCGGCTTGATGTGGTGGCTTTAGTTTTAAGTAAACGACTATTGTTCAGTCAGTTATTAACTCACCCTCAAAGAATAAAGAAATAAATTCGTTTGATTTGTACAAGACAGTGAAATTGTTTATATCTCAATTGAAATTGAGAACCTTCAAAACTGACAACTGAAACAACAAATAACAACTGAAATTGACAATTTCCATTTCGAAAATGATAAGTGTCGTCAGAATTAGGCAATCTCACTTTAAATTGTTCTTTTCTCAATGTATAAGTTATGGGCACATATTATTTTACCTTTAAAACCAAATGCCTACACATGTAAAACAATCAAAAGGATCATATTGCATCATGGGAGCGAAAACAACGAAAACAAGATGATAGGTGTGTGCTTCAAGTGGAAAATGCTTTCCTGCTGCGTGTGCAAGTTACGTACCCTAGCAATAATGGCCAACCTTATCCTATTGTAAACAAAATAAATTCTAACGTAACCTCAATATTCCCTCATTATCAAAATTGCACCCTCTATGCATAAAGAATATTTTGTTTGCATTATTACACCAGTTACATCATTGGGCCATCATCCATTGTCCACTGATGATCTCATTACTCATCCAAGAGCAAAGAAATGAATCTAATATTTTGGCATGGCTTCAATAGTATTTAACACGTTGACTGACTGCCAAGGCCATTTTCAGAAAACTGGCCAAAAATGACATTTTGATTTTTTCACATTATGTTACTAAAAACTCTATTTCTAGATCATTGGTATCATCAAAAATCAAAAATTATGTTTTTTAAAGGAGAAAAAGGACCTACGAGTTACCTCGTAGTTAGCGTCTGGGAAAGAACTCGCAACGAATTATCTCGTAGTTGACTTCTGGGAAAGAGAATTACCTCGTAGTTGCTATGCAGAAGCCAAATACAAGTTCATTCGTAGGTCCTTTTTTCTCCTAAACAACATCATTTTTGCTTTCTATAGTATTTTGTTTTATAGTTATTATTATTTATTATAATTATCATAATTTGATTATTATTTTCTTTCTTTTTAGATTTATAAACATTCTCTAAAATTACTGTTATAATTATCAAGAACCCAATATGGATACGAAAAGGTCACTGAATCAAAGTGAAATTGTGTACAACGCAAATCTAAGTGATTCAGAACACGATTTCAGCGATGGTAGTAACGACATTTATGAGATTTCTGAGAATACAAGTGATAGTGAAGATGAAGTCATCTCCGAATCTGAAGACATCTCCGATTCTGATGATAATGACGATGATTTTCACGCAACAACGTCAAATGAGAATGATGATTTGTGGACAGAAGTTCAACACAATCCTGAATTAATTCTTTTCGAAGAAAATGTTGGTGTGAAATTAGATACATCAAATTTTACTGGTGGATTTATTTTTTTCGGATGAGTTTCTTGCATTACTGGTAGAACAAACTAATTTATATGTTGCGCAAGAAATTGCAACATGGAAAAATCATGGGAATCAAAATGCTACAAAAAAAATCTAAAAGGATATCAAATTGGCAAGACGTAAGTGCTACAGAGATGAAAGTTTTTATTGCACTTTTATTGCAAATGGAACCTTGTACTTTTCCAACAATAGAACATTACTGGAATACACAAACAAGCTATATAATGTAAATTTTTGCCGCAATCGATTCCAGTTGATACTTCGTTATTTTCATTTGGTTGATAACTCACAACCATCTACCGATGGTACTGAGTGATATACTGCGACTCATTATATGGCCGTGTAACAGCCTTAACATGAAAAGATGGCTTTCCGTTTTTTGTCATCGATCAAATGAACTGGGAGAGAGAATCCACTTCCTTCAATTCCACTGCCAAGAATTTTAAGCATATTGCAAAAATTTCATCCCATTACAAGCTTGCAAAATAATTAAGCACTTTTTTAAGCAAGCAATTAATTTTGATTTGCTCCTACAAAGGTTCGGTGTCAAATTCGTGCATTCTTAGTGATTTTAGGTATTCAATTAAAGTTTAATGTTTTGCTGTGCCTTACTCCTAGAAAAAAATGATAATCTTACCACCCCCCAAAACTCCCTTAGAGTATAATTAATTTTTCTTCCGTCAGTAATGATGTTATAAGTTAACGAATAACTTATCGAAAATTCCACATACATCGCAGACATGGTGTCAGCAGAAGGAATCATATTTCATCGTGGCGTGATTTCTTGTTTATTGTCGTTCCCACAGTCGGTGCATCGCGCGTGGACTACGTCAGCACTTTTTAGTTGTTAAGGAATGCTAAGATGTTGTTTGTAATTTAGTCTAAGATTTCCACTGAATAAAGTTAGTCGTGTTCACGGGAACACGCAGCCTTTTTTAAAAACAATACAATAAAATAAAATTGTTAATTTATATAATATTTATTTTCACAAATAGGACTTGTGTTGTTATTATTTGAATCATAAATTCTCGTATATATAAGACGGATGTGTAGCCTGAGATAAAATAACCTCAGACTTTATCATTTTATATGTATTACTATTGCAAAGGCTCATACTGACATGATTTCAAAACACTCAATAGCACATAGCATTTATTAACAGTAAATTGCCGATCATATTGATCCTGCGTTTCTCCTGAATCGTGTTCCACTGGAAATCTTATGTCGAATACGAAGCGCGCATTTTGTAAATTACTGTTAAGCTAAAGACAATTTTGTATGCTAAATACGTACCCTCTAGATACTATAAATGATCTCAAATAAGAAATTTTGCACGAGGATCTCACTGGGGAAAGGCTGGAGGTGGCGAGAATGGGTATGTTATATCTGCGATTCGTTTTGTAATATCTTTACTTCTAAAACTCATTACTTGTGCTACAATGTATATTGCGATGGTGTGTCACATTCGAAAATTGCTCAAAAGTGACGCGAATAATAAAAAATTAATTAAGACGCATAGTCATCAATATTATAATTTTCTTTTCATTCATTTGAAAATCAAATCATTAATTTAGCACATAGCGTTCAAGTGTTCACACTCAGGAAAATTATAGAAAATAAAGTAAGACGCGTAGTCGTCAATATTATATATATTTCTTTTTATTCATTTGAAAATCAAATAATTAATTGGCGATCCTGCCAGGAGAATAATTAAAGCTATTCTTCTAGTAAGCGGACCAACAGAATCCTGGCTTTATATAACAAGGATTGAATTAAAAAACCTTCATAGGACACATCAAATTAATAAGATCCAAAAAATATTTCCTGTTACTCCCAAGGAACAAACTATTTCCAGTAACAGAGGTAAGAAGTAAATGAATTTTAGGAAATTGAAGGGAGCAGTTACCTTTGACAAACACCGCCAAATAAAGAACAAAATGACAGCCAGATAAGAACGCGTATCAGCCCTCACCGCAAGGCTTAATGAGATGGAACGATATTGCCAAGCACTGACAGAGAAGGTAACGAAGGTATACGAATCAATCCATTGGTGGATACAGCTACGGTAGTTAAACTCAGACATAACTACAAATTATAAAGCTCCCTCAGATATCTCCTTGGAAGTTTTTTAAGTCCTTCCAACATCTGATTACAACCAGGCGGTATATAGAGCTTGGAGGGAGTATGCTTCAAGATTAATAAGCGATATCAAACAATTTGAGGGACATAGTCGCTATTCGAAAGCTTTGTCCATTAAATTAAACCATAAATTAGAGGTGCAGCATCAGATATTATAACCAACAACAGCACACCATTCAATTTCGAAGCCATTCAAAATAGACTGGACTACATACATGCTGACATGCGAGTTAATTCATGTTCAATTTTATTATTTATTGAACATAAGTAATGAGCCCTGCACCCGACTCATGGCAACTGCAAGGCTCATTACTTAAGTTCAATAAATAAGTTTTATAAATAAGTTTAATAAATAAAAAGTCAAATAAAAAACTGGAAAAATAAATAAAACAAAAAAAGGATTAAATCTCTTTTTTTTTACGAGGTAAAAACAAATTAACCTTCTAACTGGCGCCCGAGTAAAATAAAACGTGTCCACGAAAAAACAAATCCTGAAAAAAACAAGTAAGGATATCGTGAAAAAAAAAACAAATCCTGAAAGAGCGAAAAGAATATCGGAAAAAAGTGATATTTAATAGAAGAACTACAATAAAAATTATTAATACTTGAAAGCGATTGTGAAACATTTAAAAAGTGACTCTAACAAAAAAAAAAACATTAAAATAATCAGAAGGATACTGCGAATAAATGACTTTAATCCTTTTAAATGTGATGCTTAATTAAAAGTGAGTCTGAAAGGAAGCGATCCCTAAAAATCCTAAACGATTAAAAATCTAGTGCGCGGCATCTCGTAGTAGCTACGGCAAACCAAACGGTATAACGTACCTGCCCACATTAGTAAACAAACAAATGCTGCCTGAAGAGTCACAACCAGAAGAAGTAAAATCTAAAGGGGTGTCATCATTTGGAGTGCTGCCCATAATCGAACAAGCAAAGATATCAGGGATACGAATAACAACGGAGAACATAGAATACTGTAAGAAAGAAATTTATTATAGAGTAAGTCATACATTTAACTAAGAGTTGTGAAAACTTAACTAAAATAAAGGCCATAGAGCAATAAGGAATTTTTCTTAAAGTTAAGTAATAATAATAAAAAAAATGTCAAATCCAAACAATCTGATCCGACCACCCGTTATTCCTGCAAATCCTGCACAAAACGCTCAAATGAACATGGAAGACCTAACAGCGCTTATTTCAAATTTAGTCACAGATATTTTTAGACGGCAAGGACCGGAAATGGTCCAAGCGGCGTTAAAAGCCCTGGTATAGATAGACAGAACGTTAGGGACCAACAGATCACGTCTAACTTACATACAGACCATTAAGCAGAAAATATATGAGGGTTTGGGTCATGTATAGAGTATGCGACCACACATGGTGTAGCGCACCAACGCACGAGTTATATAAACATATGTACAAACGTACATAGTTATATATATGTCGCATCGTGCATTTCATATCTTTCATTAAATACCATCATTAGCATTTAAGTACCATCTCTAATGTAATATACCATTTATAATAAACGAAGAGACAGTTGCGGCGTATTCTTTATGTTTGTTATTCTTTCGATCCTCTTGTGCCTTTTGTTTTAAACGAACACGCGCTTTTTGCGAGCCCAACAGAGTTGTCTGTTCTGCGTAGCCTCGGCCCGACAATGCAATAGAGCGAGAGAAGTATAGTGCGTGACTGAGAAGCTTCTGGATGGCGTGTGCCAATACTGTGTGTATGTATTGTGTGGGCATATTGAAAAGACTCAATGCATTCGAATAGAAACGCTGAACAAAGAGGTTGTAAAATGTCGATGCCGAGGACGCGCAAGGCACGCGCCACGATAACGAGGGCTCAAGAGGATGGGTTGGTTGAAGTAGATAATCATTCTACGACATATATAACATACATATATATACACACGTACATATATACATATGCATTACAATTTATTAGTTGCCCTACATTTCACAAGAGGTGTCTGGATGACATCCGCTACTTCATTGTACAATAAAACATATTTGTAAATTCGACACATTTAATGCAAACACAATTTGACAGCATAATTACTATTTAACTTTAATGATTATAAAGTTTAATGAATGTAAAATCAGTTTTGTGAAATTAGTTGAAACAATAAAGAACAAGTCTCGGAATAAAAATTCCAGTGTTATTATTAACAGGAAGGATATAACTGGCGCAGTCGACGGTCCTACCTATAAGTGCTGAAGGAATATCAGCCAAACGACCCAACTACAAGTGCTGAAGGAATATCAGCCACACAACTCACAACTCAAGTGCTGAAGGAATATTAGCCAAACAACACAACTACAAGTGCTGAAAGAATATTAGCCAAACAACACAACTACAAGTGCTGAAGGATTATCAGCAAACAGCACAATCAACGTTGCTGACGTATTACCAACTACCAACAACCCACTGACGGATCATCCGACGTGAATAAGCATTAGCAGGAAGGATGAATTTAATACCCGTTCATTTGATCACCATATCTATACTATCATCATGGGCTGAAATTAACATAATAGAGTATTCTTCAAACTTTCTAATTCCAATCCATGAGAACCCGGCAAAAATACGAGACGGTACCCACCGGATAATCCACCACATCGATATCTCACAATACAACTCCTTTTTGGACACTGTGAAAGAAACCACCAAAATTATACCACATGAAAACACTTTATCGCCACTTTTAGAACATGAATTTTCACAGACACTAAAACTAATCGAATCCATAAAACCACTCATTTCTGACAAACGACACACAAGGTCTATTGATGCTTTGGGTACAGTTTGGAAGTACATAGCTGGTACTCCTGACCACGAAGACTTCGAAATTGTAACACAAAATATGAATACCCTTAACCAAAACAATAGCAAACAAACGATCATAAACAACCAACTAAGTAGCCAAATAAATAAGCTAATCTCTGTAACTAACACTATAACGAACCAAATAAAGAAAAATGACAATATTGAAATAGAAATAATAATGAACTTACAAACAAAATTAAGACTCATAAAAGAAGAAGTAATAAATGTTAAGTACGCACTGCAATATGCAAAATTGAATATATTAAACTCGATATTGTTAAATAGACAAGAAATAAAAATAGCTCTTGAAGATTTTAAAAAAGATAATATACCCTTTGAAACTCTAGAAGAAGTCTTAAGTTTATCTGAAGTAGCGACAGTGTACAACAATCTACAATCTTACTTTACATCATAAAAATTCCGGTTACAACAGATATCACATACGAAGATATATTATTAAAACCCGTTAAGAAAAACAACAAAATTGTAAAACTGCCCTCTAATGAAATACTAAGATTCCAAAATATAACTTATGGTATTAAATCTAAGAGTAAGACATATAATTATGTAAACATTTATGATAAGAACTCATTAATAGACATAAGTAACACTAAATGCATCCCTAAAATTCTGAACAGTTTAGACTCCTCTTGCGACTTTACCACTGCCTATCATTTATCTGAAATTGAGATCATAGCCCCCGGCTTAATACTTTTGAATGATTTCCACGATGACATAATAATTAAGGAAGAAAGGAAAAGGTTAAATGGTACATACATAATTAAATTTAACAACGAAACTATCATCGCTAAAGGATCAAAATTTTCAAATTTTGAAACAACTCACTTGCAAACAAAGCCTACATTGTATCAGCCGACCCCTATGGAAGAACAAAATATAAAAATCCTATCATTGGAAGCAATAGAAGAAATGCATTTGAATAACACTCAGCAAATTCAATTGCTAAAAACTACTACGAATGCTATTGGAATTTCCATCATGACATTTATATTGGTTGCAATTGTAGTGTTAATTGCTATAAGGTGTTTGCAAACGGAAAAAGTTACGTTGAAAATACAAGAAATTACCAAACCAATTTCAGAGACTCATACCAATGCTCCACTGTGGTCTTCACCTCAGACTAGGGGGGGGAAGAGTTATATAAATATATGTACAAACGTACATAGTTATATATATAACATACATATATATAAGTTATCATGAGGAACCCTCGTGTTCCCACATTCCCACAGTTTCGTTGCAATAAGCAACCAAAAACCCCACACGAGCCGCTAAATCAGCACATTCAACACCTCGCAATTTGGCTACAGGTGAATAGCCAAATATTCTACACGAGCCGCAGTGTCAGCAAACAGCAACATGTGCAATGGTAACGTCGGCAGAGCGACAACGGCGCAGCATGATGTAGTGACTTTAGCTTTAAGCAAATGAACAATTGTAAAATCAGTTATTAACTCACCCTCTAGGAATAAAGTTGTATTTAATTAATAAACAACATAATTCGTATAACTTATACACACGTACATACAGTCAGTCAAAAAAAAAGTTGTACACTATCCGAAGTCAAATAAGTTGAAAAATAATATGAAAAGTATTAAGTAAATATTAATTAATTATAAATCAAATTAAAACTCGAGATCGATCTTTAAACTTAAGTCACATTTGTTTTTTAATACTTATATGTAGGGCAGAAAAAAAAACAAAAACCAAAATATGCCAATTTCAGTATGCCAAAAAAAAAACTTGTACACTTCTCTCTTTCTTAATGGAGAGAGTCCCGTTATAAAATTTAAAAGGGAATATTGATAATTTGGAATATATGGTTAGTTGAGTATCGTTTTTCATAGTGATCGCATCATTTCATATTCGTAAATAGATAAAAGATGGCGAAAAAACAAATTTCAAAAGATTTGAAAGAACTAATTATAAAACTATGGAGTGAAAAAAATTCAGTGCGTGATATAGGGAAAATAGTTAAAAAACCACACACTACTGTTCATTATGTAATAAAAACATATAAAGAAAATAAATCATTCGAAAGACCCCGTGGAAGTGGCCGCCCAAAGAAGATAAACACGCCCCAAATTGAACGCAGAATACTAAAATTTGTTAAAAAAGATTCAAAAGTTTCCGCCGTTCAGATCGCAAAAGAGCTTAAAAGTAGCAACATAGTTGATGTCAATCCACAGATTATAAGAAATTTCTTGTAATCAAAAGGACTGCATGGGTGTTTCTGAAAAGTGTTTAGAATTTATAGAAACTAATTCTTAAATGCACAAAGCATCTCGGCAAGACATTTTTAATCAAAATCGTCAAGTGGACGACGAAGCAAATACGGAAGAATAAAAGGAAAGTTACTTGGAGCAGATTCCAGATTTTATAAATTATAACAAAAACAATTTTTCAAGTAAACTAACTTTCAACGATATAGTTTTAAGTAATTATAAAAATACTGAGAATATTAAGGAATTAAAAAAGCACCAACAGATTTCATATTCACTAATTGTAATTATATCTATATCGATAGCGACAAGTTTAACAATAATATGTTACATTTTTAAAGGAAAACATGTAAACATTAAAATTAACGACAGAATTCAGGAGAATCCTGAAACAAAAGGGGGAGGAGTTACGTACCCTCACCCTAATCTCGCCATTAATGCTGATAACGACATCAACATTATTCTGCAGAAATACTTAAAACAAGAAATCATTTAAATTGGAGCAATAACCAAAAATAAACAAGTAAGCATAATTTCAGAGTTCACAAATAGCAGCAACAATATTTATCGATTATTACAACATTGTCGCTGTTTATGTCAACTTAGCATTTCAAACAAGAAAGAAAGAATCAACGACAGCGTTTCACAACAATGTCGCTGTCCCCAGCCAACTCAGCATTAAGTGTGTTGATAAATCAAAAACAATAAACAGCAACAATGTACACAGCACTGTCGCTGCCTCAGTGAACTTATCAATCGTTGTATCAATATATATGGGGCATTCCAAGTCAAATCGGACAGCATGAAGAATTTTTTTTTTGATTTGTTTCATTTTTTACTATGTTTATGTCCCTTTTCAACAGCATGCCTCAGTAAATTTTCAGATTTTTAGGGCTACTGGTTACAGAGATATTGAAGTTTAAAATAATCGCATTATAAGGAAACTGTGTTCATATAAATACTCATAACTTTTTCAATATTAGTCCAAATAGAACAAAATTTTTTTTAAATTTTTTATTTCTTGGTCTGGTCTCTATAGCTAGAGCTATGTTGTGTTTTTACTTTTGTTAGTATTATAGCTGAAGCTAATAACCTCAACACTTAACTCGCGTGTTCTTACTACCGGAAATGCACCGACCCAAATACCCAAATGAGCCAGACGCTGACGGTAGATTTGACTGGAACTGGAACAACAATAAGCATTAGCTGGAATTGGCAGGCGCATCAAAATACCAAGTAGCAATAAGCAAAACATTGTAATAATAATTCAGTTCTGTTTTTGAATTCATTCAATAAGGTTTGTTATTTTTTTCGGTCTCGCGGCCTTCAAAATAATAATGTGTATCCTCTTTTCTAGCATGTAAGTCAGTATCATTTATAAACTCACAGAGTGAAGTCATATTGTATTCAATAAAGCTGTTATAAAAACAAACTGCGCAGTAGACTTTGTCATCAGAATAAACAATAAAATTACATTAAATAACGTGTCTCATTCAAGCAGAAACTCGGATAAAATACCCACAAATTGAGGGCTCAACCGGGATTTGTTTTAAAAAAGTGACAAATAAATAATAACAAATAAATAATAAGTGACTAGAAGTGAAAAGAAATAAGAAGTGAAGAATAATAAGCGAAGCGCAAATTTTTGAAGAAACTATTATCAAAAAACAAATAGGTTCAATCAGTGCATTCAGACAGAAATGTGCATTTTCGTTTAGCTTAGAACTAAATCAGAGCAGTTGGAAAAATACTGGAAACGGACGCATACGAACACTACTACATATTGGTTGTAGTTGACAGTTTTTCCAAATTTGTTTGACTGTACCCCACCGAGAGAAGGAGGTTATAGATAGGTTAACGAGACAAGCGACTGTACTTGGTAAGCCTAGTCGTTTAATAACGGACAGAGGTACCGCTTTACATCAGGTGAATTTAAAGAGTATTGTGATTCCCAGAGCATCCAGCATTTTTTGATAACGACAGGTGTTCCAAGAGGGAACGGTCAGGTAGAAAGGATGCACCAAATAGTTATTTCTGTGCTGACAAAATTATCTGTAGGCAGTCCGGGTTATTGGTACAGGCATGTCGATAGTGTTCAACGTGTGATGAACAACACCCCACCGGGAAGTACAAAATTTTCCCCATTCAGATTACTAACCGGTTTAGAGATGAGGTCGAAAGAGGACCCCAATATTCGTGATTTACTTGCCGAATCAAACATAGACGAACTTGATTGCGACCGCGATTATTTTCGCAAAGAGGCCAGGGAAAATATTCTTAAAATTCATCAGGAAAACCGTAAACAATACAACCGTAATAGAATTCCAGAACCATCGTATGCTGTGAATGATTTGGTAGCCATTAAATGAACTCAGTTCGGTGCCGGAATGAAATTGAGGCCGAAATTTCTAGGTCCCTATAGAATAGTGGAGAAGCTGAACCATGGTCGATACAATGTAGAAAATTGGTGAAACTGAAGGTCCTAAGAGGACTTCAACGATTAGAATTTATGAAGCGATGGGAACATTCGAGATCGAATGTAGGGTCAGGAGGGCCGGAGGTGGGATCGGGTCATGCATAGAGTATGCGACCACACATGGTGTAGCGCACCAACCCAAGTTATATGTGACACACACAATACACATATAGACAACCCAGTCATTTTACCTCCGTTCCATTAACGCATAAACAAAGTATATCTACGATACCGCAATATCCCTTTCAAACTTTATTCAATGGCATAAACAAAAGCCTTCACTACTCTTCACTAAGAAGAATTTAATCAACTTTTTGTTTACAATATTGCCAGTGCATTGGTTGCCCAGGGATGATCCCATTATCGCATCTACATATGGCCCACCAATGATCCCTTTTGCTGACACCGCGTATGTATGACAAGTACAGTTAACAATTTCTATGATGCAAGTTGCATCTTCGATGATGAAATTCGCAATTGTTTAAAGTGCACAATATCGTTTTTCTTTTCTCGCAACAAAGAACTATTCTAATACATTCTTTGTTCTATTGAGTGACACAGCATAATCGATAGATGCCCTTCCAGTGCCAAAGTAACTTCAATATGAGTTGAAGTTTAATTGTATCAAAGACTCAAAACTAAGAAGGTGTTAAACCGGAACAATAAAGTAAACCCAGTATTAAAAGTTACGGCCACACCAATCTTCACAATATAAAAACATACAAACATTAACATACATATGTATGTTTGTATGTACCCTTATAACTTTTATATTGGCGTGTGCAACATTTCAAATTAAGACATTGATAATTCTTTGGAATTATATCGTACCACTTCATTTCAA
>JAHXMU010000048.1:1085079-1097848 GCA_019455685.1 Philornis downsi | reverse complement strand
TGCAGTTGTACACTTGCATATCGACGCGTGTAACACTTCCGTCACAGCCCCAATCGACCCACTGATAATTCATTGGAATTATTTTTGCCATGAGAAAGGTTTGCAAAAATTAAAGTAAAGAAATCAACGCGTGCAGCGTTTCCGTAGTAGACCGGGCCAATCAACTGATAAATTCTCGGAACTGTATCAGACCACTGAAAGTTCCTCGTAATTCTGTCTGGCCGAAATAGTTGCTGAGGTCTCTTTTTCATTAATATTAAACATAAAATCTTTTGTAATTACTATAAATAATAAGCATTGATCATTAAGTAGTCAGTTGTAATCTTTTTACTTGTCACTGTGCGTTACCACAGCTGACAAAAGAGTAAATAAATCGGTTAAACTCAAATCGTGTGTTTTATTTTTTTGTTAATAAAAATAACATAGGCTTAATTGGCGCCGTCGGTAGGATACGCGGGAAGATAATACTCTTCTTTTAATTTTAATGAAAGTTATGCGAATCTGTAGCATTCGAACCTTGCATTACCAAGGACTAAGCCGTGAAAAATAGTCGGAAAATCCTTACAATACTAAGGACCGGATCAGAAACCGCCCTTAAACAAAAGGACTAAATACTAAATAAGTGCTATCCTTAAGAATCAGAAACCCTAAAATAAAATAAATTTAAAAAAAAAAAAAAACAGTAACGATTCGATCTGAAAATTAAAGTGATACCGAAAACATAAAACAATATCTTGAGAGACATTTATAAACCAGAAAATCCAAATCAACAACAGTACGAGGCTGAACCAAAGAAGGAAGACCAAAGTGAGCAGTAACATATCCTTATAAACAACAAAAAAAAAAATAACGATCCAGTGAAAGTGATACCAAAAACATAAAGCAATAGCTTCAGAGACATTAATAAGCCAGAAAATCTAAATCAACAACATGTTACATAAACTATGAAGAATTTGGTAGTTGATCTCAAAACCAAGATTCAATTATAGAAATTTCTAAAACTACCACATAAAGTTATGATGTTATATGAAATTATTGTTTTCTTCATAGCTAATCGTCGTTTGTATGTAATCAAGTTTTGTTCTTCTTTTCAAATAATATAATATAAGAACGTGAAGTGCTTATATAAAAGATATTTAAAAAGAAAAGGTCATACAGTTCCTCTAAAACTATGAGAACGTTAAAGTACTTATAAATAAAACTTTTTTTTTATATAACGAAAGGACATACAGTCCGTCTGAAATTAAGATAATACAAAGTGCTGTGAACAAAAGGTTAAAACTCGCAACACAATAAATATGTCGTTAATACTGTCTGAATGGCACTTCAGACTATGCCTTAAGCAGCTACATTCGAGATGTCACCACCATCCTCTCATTGGTCGAAGACAACATGAAACCAACCATAAAAGCAGTTCTTGCCAACAGACTCCAAGGAAAAGCCCTGAAATGCATAGAAACTCTCTTAAATCCAACGTGGGAACAAGTTCTACAGAAACTAACCGCGGAATTGGGCGTAAAAGAATCCTTTTTCAAATTGAGGACAGACGCGATCAATGTAAGTGCCGCAAACCACGATGAATTAGTCAATAAGCTTATTAGCATTTTAAATTTAATGAATACTAAATATACCTTAAGCCCACAAAATAACGATACATTCTCGCCGGACATTAATGAAAAAATAATCACCCTTATTCTGATTGTCGTCGTCGTGTCAATACAACGGCATCTTGCGACGACAGTTGATATTTGGTATTCATGAAGTCGTTTTCGATAACTATTGATAACTATTGACACAAAATCGGTATTCATGAAATGATATTGACGTCGATATTGTATTGAAACGACTCTGATTTCGTCGTCGCAAATTTTGGTAACGACTTTGAAAAAAGAAAAGAAACGGAAAAAATAAAAAAAAAAATGAAAATTACAAACTGCGAGCAATTTGAAAAACTGGTGTCAGAAATGGAGAAGAATCCGTCCTTAGCAAAAGGATTTAAAAAAGGAACTGTTCCAAACAATTTTAATAAGGAGTGGGAGAACATTGCAACGATATTACATGCATCTGGGCCACCGAGTAGAGATGCTGATGGTTGGCAAAAGGTTGTAAAATATATTTCTTTATTCTGACAGATTACAACAATTTTTATTGTTTCAGGTCTGGAGGGACTTAAAATTTAATGTAAGGAAGAAGATGGCGCACAACAAGGCAGAGTGTAAAGCAACAGGTGGTGGGAAAAACAAACAGCATATGCTAAGTTTTGCAGTTTGATAAACAGCTTAGCCCTAAAGGTTTAGACCAAGGCGTTGACCCAGTAATGGAAGACTGGCAAGCAGTAGTTAAAGACGTTGATATTGCCATACAGAACGTGACAAGTTTTGATTTGGAAGAGATGATCTCAGAAGAAGAAGAAGGGCCATCAATTTCAACAACAATAACAACACCACCTACAGTTGCAACTTCTCGAACTGCAATGACGCCAGCAGCTATAACTCCGTTCAGCAAGAAGAAATGTTGCAACCGGCAAAACTTGCTAGAGAAGCATAACAAGATGCAAAAAAAGTTCTTAAGGAAACTAAGGAAGTAACACCATCCTGGCTTTCAAAATTGTACAAATATGGCTGTATGGCTCTTCACCTTATAACACTAGCTATCGCAAAACCCAAAGACCGCGATTCTTCATGGACCTTCGCAATAACCAGTGCTGCACAAGGATTTATACTTGGAATAGATGTGGATTCATTGTGGATTCTCCGCTTTGCGAGCTTGATAAGAAGGACAAAAAGGATGGACACTGAGGATGTATATTGAAACCAAGAGTATGGTTTTCATTTGCCATTGGAAAAACTCAAGGTAGCTTACAGTGTAGAATCTGCAGACACTGAGGATGTATTTTGAAACCAAGAGTATGGTTTTCATTTGCGCAAATTGTGACAGTGGTTTGGGTGACAATGAAAGTGTGGTTGCACAAATTCCCAACTTAAATAAGAAATTGGATGGCTTTATAAACAAGCATAACGCAGAGCAGTGCAGTTTGGATAAAAAGTTGGATGACTTTATCGGGAAAAACGATGAAGATAAATTGGCTTTAAAAAATGCCTTTCTTGATGCTGTTGCTAAGGTCAAAACGAAATGAGCTCTTGCATTAACAATATGAAAAAAGATATTATTGATGGCAACAAGCTGATAAATTGTATTGACTCTTCTACAACATCCAATCGTTGCATCGTTGGAGACTGAAAACAATATACTTCATCGAAGACTAAATCGTGGTGACATTTGTATCAGTGAGTTGCCCGAGGGTCTGACAGATTTGGAGCGTATATAATATTCCTGTTGCTCTGAGTGATATTAGCCATGTTTGTTATATGAATGGCAGGAAGGTGCTTTTGGTCAAATTTGGCAATGTGATGACCCGGGATAGAATAATGAAGGAGTATTTTAAAACGAGATCTCTTAGGATCTGTGATCTAATTTGTGATGGTCGTTTGGGTGGTGATTTGCAGAATCACGTTTATTTGAATGGTCACTACTCTCCGGCTGCCAGCAATCTTAATGGTGTCCGTAGGAAACTTTTACGCAATAAGATTATAGTCAGGTACTCTGGATGAAGGATGAACTCTGATAAATTGAGAGCCAAGTTCAGTCTAAAGGATGGCAAGGACGTTTTCTATGATGCAGTTGAATGTGCAGATTTTTTTCTACTGTTTTTTAATTCGGTTTTTTTTCCATCTCTTGTTTTCTTTTTTACTTTAAAATTTTTGTTGATTTTTTTAATTTAAATCTAATTTTTGGTAATTACTTCTGGTGTAATAATAATTTGATCTCATTTACTGCTAATGAATAGCTGTTTGATTATAAGACATGAGTATGATAGATATTTTTGATTTCGGAAATATTATCAAATTTGTATTTGTTAGTTGGTTCCCCACCATAATTTGTATGCTCAACTTTGATGTCTTTTAATGGAAATATTTTTTGGTGTAGAAAAAACGCTAGAAATATTGTTGGATTCCACACCCGATGATGAGCCTAAAAGCAGCGGTGTTAATAATGAAAAACGCCCCAAAAGCCACCTGCAAAAAAGTTGAACCTGAACTCCAAAGAGGATCCTAGCGAAGTTTTGGCATTGTTACCGAGTGATACAGAAACACCGTCAAAAGCACCAGTAAATATATTTCAGCAAAAGCCAAAACAAACGTTCACTACCGACATTCTCAAAGAGGAGATTGGTATTCAAAAATAAATGCTGGAGGTGATGAAGGAGCAGCTTCAGAGCATCAAATAGAAATATATCGCTCAATTGATCACCTTTATGCTTTAAAGAAGGCAGAGCTGGAGGAGATCAAACGGCACAACTTGGTGATGGGCAAAATGAGGCTGAGAGAAATCGAGGACAAAATTGGAAAAAACCGTAGTCGTCTTTTAGAACTAGAAGAGCTTAAACACTGAAGGCAATTAAATGAAATCAAGTACCTGTTACTTATTTCTTTCTTTAATTAAAAAAATGCATATTAGATTTATGAATTCATTTTAATTTTTTATTTATTTAGCTTTAAGTTTTTTTTAATAAAATGTGATGATTATTAAACAACTCGTTAGTCTCCAGTGATATAGTTCTCTCTCATCCTAACTTAAAAAAATGTTTCGAGTTAGCGACAGATGCTTCCAACTACGCAATTGGCTCAGTTTTATCGCAAAACAAAAAGCCCATAACCTTCCTTTACCGAACACTGGGTAAAACCGAAGAAAATTATGCCACAAACGAAAAGGAAATGTAGGCAATAATTTGGTCATTAAATTCATTGAGAAATTATCTGTACGGATCGCGAAAGGTAATCATATTCACAGACCACCAACCTTTAACATATGCTCTTAGTAGTAGAAACACTAATAGCAAAACGAAGAGATGGAAAGCCATTTTAAACGAATTTGATTATGAACTCAAATATCAACCCAGTAAAACAAACGTGGTAGCAGATGCACTATCTAGGCCACCATAGATAAACTCAATGACAGCGACCCAACGTAGCGACGAAAGTTCATCAGACAATAAAATACCAGCTGCGGAATGTCCTATAAACGTCATATTTTAATAGACAACCATGATAACTACAAATTTGAAATTCCCTTTCCAACTTATCACAGGCATATAATAAAAAAACCTGTTATACCAGAAATATATTAATTTCGAATATCTTAAGCCTAGCGTAATTAATGGACCGATTACTACTGAACCAATCATGGCTGGGTCAGTGTACCTACGTAGCAGAGTTGGCCTTGCTTACAGTTGCGAGGCCCGCGACGAGCTCGTCATCGCCCAAACGGCGATTAGGGGGAGAATACTTACGAAACAAGCCCTTCTCAAATTAAATTTTTTTTCCTTTATGCAACCTACATGTCATCAGGTTCTGGCCGCATCTCACCATCTTCTGACAACATTCCTTATAACATAAATATAATGTGTTCTGCTGCCAGTGACTGAGAACCAAGAGTTAGCAAAAACAACCACATATTTCCGCATAGGAAAAAATGCAACGTTAGTTCAAAACCCATTGACACACGTTCGTCATTTCCTTGGTTATTAATGTGCCAATGCTCCCATAACACATTCCGCATAGGGAAAATGCACCGTAAACATTGACCTACATTAATTACTTCAGTTTTGGGATGTCGCAACAACAGGGTAATTTGCTGCGATATCAAATTGATTCCCATTCTCAAGTGACTGAACCTTATAGCTAGCAATAATATGACACCTTACAAACGACTTGTCACAACAGTATAATAATTTGTAACGAAAAGCAAATAAAGAACATTTCAAATACCAAATCTGGCAACGCTATGCCTGAGTAGATGAGAACATACATCAGCTGTTCATTATATCGTATTTCTCTTTATCTAACAACTGTTTACAAGCAAAATTGTTATCAAAAGCTATTAAGCAAATTGAAAGGCTCACGGATTTATTAAAGTTCATCCAAATATATCGAGAACTTTATTCAATTAAAAATTTGTATGCGGTTGGCGTATTGCTTGTGCTGCGGTACCTTGGTAGCTGCATTTGCAACGGTGATTGGCCTTCTTTTCTGTACCTTTTAATCAATATGCCGAATGTGAAATCAACTAAATGTGGATCATGTAATGAATCGATTGATAAGACATAAGGCTGTGTTCTTTGCAGAATATGTTCCCAATGGTTGCAGCACTCCACTTGTGCTGGCAATGAAAAATATTAAGTCGAGTGCGTTCATTTGTGCTTCTTGTGAATCCAACCTAAATAACAGAGGCTAGAAGTTTGTGGCAGATGAAATTCGCGACCTGAATAGGAAATTTGATTCGTTTGTAACAAGCAGTTATGCCGAGCGAGATGCCATTAGAACTGCTTTGGGGGAAATTAAATCGAAAATTAAATCTTGCCTGAGTGAAATGAAGACTGACATAATAGAATGCAACAAACGTATAAACCAGATTGATTCAACAACAACCTCCAAAATTTTAGTCCTGAAGTCAGAGAATAATGCCTTGCATCGTAGACTAAATCGTGCAGACATTATTATTAGCGGCTTTCCAATGGGGATGGATGATTTGTTATCTGCAGTTAAAGCTCTGTGTCAGTGGAGGTTGCTGCTCATGATATCAATCATGTTCATTACAAAAACTTGTGTTGGAGAAATTTAATAATATTTATATTCTGGATGCTATAATGAAGGAGTACTTCAAAAACCGTTCGTTGAGAGTATGTGATGTTTTTAAAGGTATTGGTCCGGATTTAACTTCTAGGGTATATTGTTACGACATCGAAGATAGAGATCATATAGAAAACCCAAAAGTTAAATAAAATTGAAAACTCAGCTAAATTATTTGGAAAGACAAATGCGATTCCAAATAACTCCTCATTTTAAATATTACCACATACTTACTACATTTTGCTGATCAACCAAAATAATAATTTCAACATTCAATATTGATAAATTTACACTGTTCGTTCCCAACTACAAACAGGAAACGAAACAGACAAGCAAAAACAATGAAACTTAAACCATGCATTGTAAGGGATTCGATATAGCATAAGTTATTATTAAGAACCAAAATGTAAAATTGAAAGAACATAATAAATCAGAATTAATCTCACATCCAAATCGTTGGGACGTTTTTTTTTGGTCAAGTAAAACTTGTACTATATAATTGGCGCAGTCGGTAGGATTCGCGAAAGGAATAAATCCTTTAACGTTTTTACGGTTTAACGCGAATCAAAGTTTTAAAATAAATCTAAAAAACTTAAGAACCTTTTATAGTGAAACTCTAAAAGTGAAAAAAAAACCAAAACTTAAAATACTGCTGCGAATCCTACGGGACCCTCCAGTAGCAATACAGAATTAATCTCACATCCAAATCGTTTGGACGTTTTTTTTGCTCAAGTAAAACTTGTACTATATAATTGTATATCTCAATGACCACCTTTCTCCAGCTTGCGCCAAGCTAAATGTCTTATGTAGAAAACTTCTACGTCAACGAATTGTTACAAAATTTAAAGTTATTAATTCCTATAAACTCTGTGCTAAGTTGACGCTTCCAGATGGCAGATTAATTGTTCAAGACGTTACAGAATGTGCCTCTATGCTTGATGTACCTGAAGGGGTTTTTACTTAATTGTTTAAAATTGTTATTATCTCACCTTCTACGAGACTTCATTTTGTTAACTCTTTGAATTACATAACTTGTGGTGGTGTGTTCAGTCAGTGAACCAGAAGGAAAAATAAACGCTTCCCAGTGTTATATTTTTCTCCTGAAGGTACATGAATTTCTTTATTCAAGTGCGCGAGCCCGTGCGTTTATCAAAATACGCAAGCGGATATCACAGTTACGATAACACTCAACCGTATCTTGTAATAATAAGTACATTCCCACACTTATCACTTTTTGCCAATTCAAGGTATTATTTGCACGCGCTTAAATAATTCATAGACATAAAATTGCAATTCCCAAGAATCATGTTACAATTGCAAAATATAATACCTATAATATGTTTCTCAATCGCAAACCGGAAACACAAATACACGCGCTTTAATTTCGTCTGTTGGGCCTCATTCAATCAAAAACCAAAAGGTAAATAATGCCTCGTTGACAAAAAGTGACCAAAAGAAACCAAAATGAAAAGCAAATTCAATAGCTATAAGTATTACTAAATTTCTGTAAAACAGTTCAGTTAAGAAACTCATTTAAACAAATAAACAGCATTAGCTGTAAAATAATAATAAAACATTAGTTTTATTTAATAGTTAAAAAACTCATTCAAATAAATGAAGAGCATTAGCTGTGAAACAAAAAATAAAACAATAGTTTTATTCAAAAGGTTTTATTTAGTGAAGTGACAAAATAAAAAATAGAGCTTTTTTTTTTTTTTTTTTTTTTTTTCTTTTTTTTTTTGATGAACTCCACTATTGAAAACTTATCTGTTATAACCGCCATAGAAACATTGTCCGAAGACAATTAACAGTGGCTTTTGAAAAATAGATTACTAGATTACGAAATAAAATTAAAAAACGCCGGACGAGACACAAGCACAAAAGTATTGCAAGCTACGTGCAACAATGCGAAAAATTAAAATAAACCTAAAATAAATATTTATAAAAATAAAAACAAATATAAACCTATGTCACCTTTTATATACGTAGACGATAAATTTTCTAATTGTGTCTGTCCTGGCAACCCTTTTTAGTTTGTCTATGAATTCCTTTTTTATTTCTTTTCTTACTGCCTACGAGGACAACACACATGACAACACATTTTTTGAGTTTGTGTCGAACATCAAAACTGACCAGACCTTACGAAGTTCGTCTCTCGATCGTTTTTAACAATTTGTAAACATACATACATCTGAACACATTATTTTCGTATCAATAAACGTTTAATCAACCCTTTTAAATAATACTGTCGTGGCTCATTATTATCGAATACAAATCTCGGTGAGGTTTCATCCTCCCACTCGCCCATCCGTTCCTGACATCTATTAAAAACAATTACAAAACTAATCTAAAATGCCACCACTGTGGAAGAAATGCACATTTTAAAAAAACCTGTTTTTATTTTAAAAAGTCATTAATTGAAAAGAACAATGAAAAGCAAGCCCAAGTAGCAGCGATGCAGCCCGAAAGAAGTTTATCATTTATTCTGGACTCTGGAGCGTCAGACCATATGATCTATATATATAAAAATGGTGTGAAAAATGTATAACAATTCATCAATTAAGAACGACTGGGCCGATTTGGCTCAAATTTTTTTCCAGTTGTTCGTAATTGCCTGGACAGAAATTTTTGGGAAACCCTAATTTTGACCTAAACCTAACCTAAAATTGAAATAAAATTGGAATTTTGTGTGCAATTGTTCCGGGGGGAGGCCTTTTCGATTGACAAAATAGAAAACTCTTAGTAGAAACCTCGGAAAATTCCGGAAAAACATGAAAAATGTCAATATGTTTCGACGAAACTTTGCATTTTATCGCATGATTTGATGATTTGGGCTATGAAATTTATTGTGATAAAATATGTTTTGCGTGAATTTTGGGTGGAGAAGTTAACGGACAAATAACAGCTGGCGCTGCGCCGCGTTCAATGCCACAACCCCGTAGATGGCGTTATACGTTAACTTAAGTTGAGCGCAATTTGCACTTTTCGCATTGTCATTTTCTATTAAACAAATGTGCTATATTTCCTGCTGCAATTGATTCGAGTTTTGCGTATTATTACACTGATTTCGGAAAGTCATATATCGCGTATCACATCAGTAAATGGTACAAGCATTACGATCAATTAAAACTCAGTGCAATATTTATCAATTCGATCATTTTTTCAGAAAATAAGTTTGCGTATAAAAAGTAAGCTTTTTTTTGAAAAGAATTTTTTATAATAGGATTAGTCAAAAACGACTTTATTTAAAACGACTTTATTTCAAGGAGAGTTATTTGCTTGACTAACGCCACTTATTAGACGATCAAACCTTGGACGTCGTACACATCGTGCAATAATTAGTCAGAATATCCGTGATAATCAAACGCAAGAGGAATGCGCAGAACAAAATGAATGGAGACGTGCCCATATTGCACAAGTTCGCGTTGCACAATCACCACCTCACACTGTCGAAGGAGGAACTCATCACCAAACTGTTCCTTGGCATTATAAAAATTTCGATAGGATTAGTGAACGGGCAATACTAGCAGCGAAGAATAAGGACGTCGATAGCTTGAATTTAGTTATTCAAAGTCAAATCGCTGGAAAACCGCATACGTACAAATCTATTGACCGACAAGGATGAAACGACAAACTATCCGAAGGAATTTTTGAACTCGCTTGATGTGCCACAGGAACTCTGCCGCATAATTTACAGCTGAAGGAAAGATCGATCACACCCATGTTGCGGAATCTGAATCATCCGAAATTGTGCAACAGTACGCGATGTCCATCAAGAAACTGATGAACAATGTAATTCAAGCGACGATCATCAAGGACAAATTCAAAGGAGAGGAAGTCCTTGATAAATGATAAAAATCTATTTGTTGATTACATCGATCTGGAATCGCCGGCCGAGATTTCTGTGGCAAAACGTGGCGAAGACATTTATGCTACTGCAAAAGGCAAAATGAGACTCAGAACCAAATTTGATGACCTGACTACACTGGAAGACGTTTTATACTTAAAAGACATCCCGCATAACTTGCTTTCCGTCCGAAAAATGCAAGATAGAGGCATGGCCATAGAATTTAACTCAGGAGGTGTGAAAGTCTCAAAGAATGGCAAAATAGTTATTGAAGGTATGTATATGCAAAATATACCAATTGTCGAATTCAAATTATGCCACAGGGCATATGCAATACGTAAAAAGGAAAATAAAGAATATCAATTGTGACGTGAGAGATTAGGCCATATTAGCAAGGGTAAATTTTCAGAAATAAAACGAAATAATATGTTTGAAGATATTAACCTTTTAAAGGTTATTCAGATAAATGGCGATTTATGTGAAGCTTGTATAAACGGCAAGCAGGCTAGATGTTACGACATCAAAAATAGAAATCACATAAAAAAACAATAAAATTCGAAAACTTAACAAAATTATTTGGAACACACAATTCCAAATAATTTCGTTCTTTTATTTAAACGCATACAAACATTGTATACCAATAAAGTAACAAGACCAAATTGTTTAATACAACAATGTTACAACCCCAAAATATGTCAACATAAACACAAGTATCGTATATTGCTTATTAATAAAATATTTAAAATCCCATAGAATTCAATTGCAATGTTTTGTTCCCAACTTTAACGAGGGCAGCAAACAAAACAGATTTAATCAAAGAAATAGAAAACCAAAGTAATAAAACCAACCACATTAATCGCTTAATCCAACACTTGAAAATTCACAGAATTTAATTACACTGTTCTGGTCCCAATAATAAAGACAGGAAACGAAACAGACTAATGAGTAAACAAAACTACTTTGTAAACAATATTGAATAAGAATAAGCTTATGTTAAGAACCAATATGTAAAATTAATAATTTCAATAAAGATAGAATTAATCTCACATCCAAATCGCTTGGGCGTTTTTATTTTTTGGGCAAGATAAACTTGTACCATTTAACTAATAATCAGTGTAACAACACAGTGTTGAAGAATTATTCTTTAACTCAATTTAAGAAAATATTACCAATAAAGAAAGGCGCATCGCCTCGAATAAAATATTTTTTTATATTCAAGAAAAGACTGTTTTCTAAAAAAAATCTTTGGCAAGTATGTTGACAACCATTCGCTGCCCAAATCCCCAGACAAAATTGTCAATTGTTAATTGCTGTGGAGAATGTCAAGTACGTTTGCACTACAACTGATCTTTGGTCTGGAGGTTGTAATTTACATGTAAGTATTGATAAGAAAAATTAAAGAACACAAAAATGATATGTTTATTCTTTTTTTTATTTGCAGGATGAACACACTCTTAGGGCCGAAGACTGTTTGGGCTTGTCTGTGGAAATTGATGAAACGTCTCCTGCGCAGCCACGCAAAAAGTATCGGGCTAGCAGTGACACGCCGCAGAAAAGTGGCAGCATGACCGGAGAGGATTCAGCCCTGACGGCAGCAGCGTCACTACAACAGCTCGCCTCCGAATCTCATTCGGTGCCAGAAGGCAATAAAATCACAAAAAAATTTTGCCAGTACCTTCTGGTCGAACTGGATGACGCAGAAAAGTTCGATAGGAACGAAATGATGGCATAAAATTACGATGGTCATCCTCGAGCAAAAGCAAAAAACGTAGATTGGCAAGAAACAATTTTGAGAATTTTGATGTTTAAAAATTAATTTATAACCACATTTTGTACTCCAATTTTTTTTGGTTTTGGCTTACATCTGGTTTTGGCCTTAAAGCGGAATGGAGCGAAAAGCACTGTATATATATATATCTGTGGTGTACCCACAAAACACCTCATGGGAACGCAACATCTTAGTTTGTAGTTTATACCTTAAATTACATCTCTGTAACAGATTTTGATTGATACCAAAAACATCAAAGCTGTTACAGCTGATGACAATAGATGACTAGAGTCGTTCTGAAAAAGAGAAGCAAAAAAAGTCTTTCTCTTGCTGATCGACGCTGGAACAAAAAGGTTCAACTTCTTAACAAAATAACAGTGAATTAAATAAAAGTCTTTAATTCCCTACATATATATCTTGTTGAATACTCCTATTCTAATTGTTGAATACTCCTATTCAAGTATC
>JAHXMU010000048.1:1054687-1070079 GCA_019455685.1 Philornis downsi | reverse complement strand
ACCAACGTTGGCTCCCCAACCGTAATTACAAAAAGAAAAAAATAACATTAAACAAATTAAAATGAAAGTTATATCGATCCTAATTAGGATCGTATACGAAGTCATGCAGTTATTAAATTTCCATTGAAGAAAAGTGTGCAACGAAAAATATTGTTAGAATAAGAGAATACTTTTAAGTCATTAGGCAAAATGGTTCCAATATCGAGTAATCCTAATAAGGAAAGATCTCTCAAATGCTGAAATGTTTATTGTAGGTACAATGATTTATATATTTCTTGTCGAGCGTGAAAACTGAAACAATCCATATACCTTAGTGAAACAGGCACTCCACTTTTAACAACCTTACAAAAAGTCATTAAATTACGATAATTCACAAAGTTATTAAAAGAGCAACCTAACAATCTTTTCACATATACGGAAATGTGTTCACTCCTACGTACACTGCAAATTAATCTTGCAACTGCATTTATTGTCAATTTCAATTTCGAAACATTCAGTGATGTTGTTCCCGATACCACTTCTAGCCTATATATAATTTGAGGCATTAGAAACGCCCAAGCCAGTCTATATTTGGCCCTAATCGTCAGATAAATATTAGTTGAGTAGAGGCTACGTAGTACTCCATATACTTTGGAGATATGAGTTTCAAAGTTCAGCCTATTGTCGATCACAATACCTAAGCATTTAAAACTATCAACAAACTCAATTCTTCTGCGCCCCAAATATATGTTATATCCTGCATTACTACTCGGACAGCCAAACGAAATAGCTTTAGTCTTAAACGGAATACTCACTAATGAATTGTGGACATTCCATTGCACAGTGCAGTCGAGGCAATAATTTATTTTATTCTCCAGTGCATCAGGAAAATCCCGATCACCATTAAAGTACAGCAAAATGTCATCAGTAAATAGGAAAGCAGAACAAATTCCATTATCTAAATAATCCATTAGGTCATTAACAATTTGACACACGAAATTCCATTTGTGATACCAAATAACCGATCGCATTCAAACTCCGCGTTAGAGTGGAGAGGACAGTTGTGCCAACTTAGCGGAAAAAAAGAAATTCGACAGTCTCTTTAAGTACAGAATGTAGTTTCAGCCACTTTTGTGGTTTTAGTTACAAAATCGTTTCAGTAATAATAATATTTTAATAATTTTAAAGCTTGCTATTTGCATAACTTGTATAACATCTCCGACAGTTAGCATTCTATGTCAAACAAGTTCAATTTCTAAAGATGCTGTACAATCATGTTCTACTTTAAATTTGACGATCAAAAGAATGCCATATTGACATTAACTGTGGCGAATGTTTTTGAGCCTGTTGAAGAGAATATTTTGAAAAATGCATTTCGGCTCATGTGTAGAAAGAAAGCAATATTACACCCAAAAAGATGCATATGAATGTAATAGTAAATGAGGCATCCACAACAAATTTCCGTTCCAATATAACGAAATGTACTCAGTAATTTGTTTATCGGCAACATCACATACATACATATTGTTCTAATTTTATAGAGCGCCCATTCAACCCCCTCAATTTTGCGTTTCAATTTCATTAGATGTTTGACATTGCTTTGCTGGCGATTAGCTTTATCGTCGCATTCGGTAAGGTTACAGCATATTTTTGATGGAATTCAATGAATTACTTTATGCTAGTGATTGATCAACAACTATCAAAATATGTAGAATATAGTAGGACCATAGTAGAAGCTAAAGTAGACGGTCTTCCCTTAGCGCCTCATTATAAGTACACATAATATTCGACACCTTAATAATTTTGTTGGCATGAATTATTTTTGCTATTTATCATTAAATGAACTATGACTACGAGACAGACAACATTTGCCAAATGTGTATATTCATAGATCATAATGTCTTCATATTATCATACAGGATACTGATGCCTATTCTAATTAAAGAAGACGGCAACATGTGACAACTATAATTGCCAACGACAATTGCCGTAAAATTGTGCATTCGCTAGAAATGTTGTTAAACGGTGCGAAGAGATATGCCCTCTTGGACGATCTATAATCAAGGCAGCACATTTGACAAATGAAGGATGGGCACAGATGAACAGCTTAATAGTTGGCAAAAAGAAAAACCCCTTTCCTCTCCTAATGTGTAAAACATTTTAATAATTAGCCAAAAAAAAATAACACTAAGCTGTTGAAATGAATGCCATTCTATAGGTATGCGAAAAAAGCTATAGCATTTTCAAACATTTTCCTACAATGCAAAGACAACTTTAAATTTATTTCCCAATCATAATTCATTTCCAATGCAATTCATTCTACATCGATGCATATCGACCAGCCGCATTAATACACGCATTATTTATTGTATTCGACATTAGCTGTCGCAACGTTCTACAAATTAGTATTTGAAATTTTAATCACAAACAGAAGAAAGCTAATTATAGTGAAATACATTGAGATCAAAACGGAACAAGTCTGTATTTTATTTTCGTACAAAGCACACATTTTTGTCCCTGTCCTTAAGATATGCCTGTCGCCTTCATGTAAAAGTGAAATTGATATCTCTGCTTCAATTATTTTTTTTTTTAACTATATATCTATTTCAGTATATTGAAACGATAAGGGAAAAAAGTTGTAGTTAAGTTACATACAGATAAGTCTTGTCTTAAGAATTTTCCCACAAAGAATTTAGTGTGCCGAACACAATCCAATGTGAAAAAATACGTTCATCAATTGCTGTCATATGTATGTACGTCGTACATGAAATGAAGTATTTCCACATGTGTCTATACCTATAGTGTTAAACAATAAAAAGAAAAATCCTATAAATACATCATGACGAGACAGCAGCAAGTTGAGACTCAATTGACACTAGAGTTCTGAAAAAATGTGGCAATTGAGTATCAACAACAATGAATGCAATTCGTGTGGTCCATTTCATTCTAAAAATGTCATTTTGATGGGAACTGAGCTAGCTGATTCGTACAGTATACGAAAATATTCCCTAGATCACCGTCTGAAGAACCTTGCAGAATATCTTCAATGAGTCACATCTAGTAAATGTTTTACTTTGTGTAAATTGTTAAAACAAAAGTATGTCTAGGAACGCACACAAAATAGTAAAAATAACGCATGACAAATATTTCACACAGTCTGTAAGTGAAATCAAAAGGCACAGACACTAAAAGCCGTACAAGTTTATTCCACAAGTTTTTTCCACAATAGGGAATTTATATAAAATTTATTACATACATATATTTTATAAATACCGAAAATACATTTTATTTTATGTTTGTTACATGCATGAGCAAGTCTATTTCGAATAGGACGAAAAATTTTTTAATTTAATTTATTTACAACGTGAATTGAATATAGAATTACAATATGTAACTAAAATAGTTTAACGTATTTGAGGCTTATGCAACTTCTGTACAAGGGATGAATATAAACATAAATGATATCAAAATTAATATAAAAAATATACAAAATATCAATTAGAGAAAGAAAAAACTAATTATAAGTTTTCAATTCAAGAGAAAATAAAAAAATCATATGAAAATGAAAGTCACATTAGGTTCCCAATATAGAAAGATATAAATAAGAAAATGATCAGGTATGTTCCAGATTCTATTTTGAAGTAAAAGTAGTTTGTAATCACTTCAATTTGACACTTGGGTGTTCTGGATTTTACTTTTTACTTTTCATTTCTGTTTTGTTTTCGAACATCAAATCGTAGTGAATTGCGTTGTTCTGGAAACTACTTTTAGGCAAAAAGAAGTGGTTTAAAAATACTTTGAAATTTTATTGAACAAACATTTTTGCAAATAAACATGTAAGTATAATGAATAAAAGTGATCAGATTCCTTTCAGTGAATAAAAACTACCCTTGTTTGAAGGGAAAAACACAAGAATACAACGCAAGATGCAATAATGCTACGTTTTATGCAAAACAATCCAGACCTGGAAAAAGGGGACCATGTAAAATTGGAAGAATTGTGGAATCTTTTTGCGGCTTAATAATTTCCACATGAGTTCCATCAATGCATCCTACTACGCCGGGAATACCAAATTTTTGCATGAAGTGGCGCTTAGACAAATTTTGTTCATCAACTGTCATTTTCAATTTAATCCACCTAGGACAAATATATTTTTCTAGAACAATATGCACTCGATTTAAAATTTTACAGGTGGTGCTCCGTGCTAAGGCCACATTAGTGTCTTTTCCGACCCCTCGTTGAAATCCTCCTTCTGCTAAAAATCTTAATGTGGCAGCAAGCTGTAGTTCTGCCGGAATGGATAACTTGGGCAGTCTTAATTTTATGCAATGTAAAATGTTACGAAATGCATCTTTGTTGATGCGATAATTTTGTAAAAACCTTATAGTTTTTATTAAAAGTATATTGAATGTACTTAAGTACATACATGTGTGTACTTACGTAGTGTCGCCCATATCCAGAGGATATGAGTGATCCCGCAAAATCCGCCTTTGTAATTTTGCCCTTGCGTATTCATTGGTTTGGCATATAGTGGACACTAACACCGCATTCATTATTATTTATCCTTTATTTATTTATTTGCCTTTATTATTTATTAATGCTTTAATTTTATGCAAAAAAAAAAAATCACAAATAGTAGTTTTAATAACTAAATTTTATTTTCAAGTCAATATCAGCTGTTTACAACTTCTGTTTTCGAACTTCATTTCATATGAGAAAATGAAACAACAAACCACTTCATTTGCAGAACATCCAAAACGAAGCGTTGACTTTTAAAATCGTATTTTACTTTAATTCCACTACTTTTTTGGAACATACCTGGATATTATGTTTCTAGATTGTCAAACAAAAATATGTCAATATTATTCCCTCTAGACCTAAACCAACCAAATCGTGAACCAGCAACGATAGCAGCAGCAGCGATACCGCCCAATGATACGCAACTGGGTAGCTACCGATACCAAGAGGAAGACGCGACTGCTACTAATATTGGGTTATCTATTTAGTGGCTTCAAAACTGCCGGTCTGGCAAACCTGTTAGATACTTATCACTGAAGTGTTATTTATTTAATGAAAGGTTTGCCATTTACGAATATGGATCGTTTAACAATCGAAAAATGTGTAAAACTAGTTAAGACTTACTACAAAAGTGGTTATTCATTGAAACGTGGGCTTTCAAGTCGAACAAGAAAGAAATAAGAAACACAAATGTTTTGATATTTTTATGGGTCAAAAGAACGCCTTGCATTTGAATTAATTAATTAATTTATTTATTCAGGATTGTAATTTTAAGCCTTAAGGCCGATTGGATTAAATTACAATATTACAACATATCTTCTCTACAATTCAATAACAAATTCATTATACAACTTTACAATACTAATGTTATAAAAAAGTTTGTGTATCTTAATAGCAGAAAAATATGGTTTACAATATGACGATCTACTTCACTTATTAGAATTGTTCACTTTGTATGTTTTTCGTCCTAAAATACGGAATTATAACTTTAGTTAGAAATGAGAGCTACTCCATAATATAACGAAAAACTTAATAACAGATTAAATGATAAAAATTTATAACTCCAAGTATTTTTTTTTTTTTAAGATTTAATTAACTAAGTAATTGAGATGCTATACAACAACAAAAAAAGGAAAGAACACAAATGATATGATAAGTTTAGCGATAATCATTTCCCCGTTCAAAATGACAAAAAAGATGGACAAGCAAACTATCTGACGGCAATATCAAAGAAAAAAAAAGGGCTCAGGCGGATAATTATAGATGAGGAATATCATTGAAATACGTAAGAAGTCTCTTTTTGGGATGAGGAAAAATTTTTTAATGTGTTTGGAAGTTTGTTAAACTGCCAGGCTTCTGAACGGATCTGCTCATATAATATTTTGTGTTATAAATAATCAATTGATTAGTGCGAATTGATCGAGTAAATTTAAATAGTTCGGCAAGAAGCAGCGGCGATTGATTTTTAATAGCATTAAAAAACAAAAGCAACGAACGAATAACTACAAAATTACGAAAAGAACAGCCTAGATATTGTATTACAAACGGAGATACGTGCACAATTCGACGAAGACAGAACAGATAACGTATAGCACGATTGAAGAACAACTGCATTTCCCTTATATTGCTTTTAAGTGTACCGGCATATATTTCGATACAATAATTTATACGCGACATTATTAAACCATGTACTAGTTTTCGTTTAACATGAAGCGGAATTATTAAATCGGAATTATATAACCACCGAAGGGTCACATTCACGAGCGAAACTACTCTATCAGTATGCAAATCAAATGAGAGCTTATCATCAATTATAACGCCCAAATATTCAATATTGCGCACAAATTCAACAGCTACCCCATTTTCCTAACAAATATGCTGAGTCTTATATTATTCTGTACTACAATTTTGCATAGATATTTCTCTCAATAACATTTTCAGACATTTCCTAAATAATAATGTATGTTCGTACGTACGTATAGTTGATGAGATTATTTATGTGTATAGTATTCATTTGTATATGTATATGCGTTCGTTCACGTTTATTAGAAAATTTTATATATTTAGATATGGCATTTGTTTATAAAAAAATTGGACTAAATAAACACAATGTATTAACAAACTTTTATCACATCTTTGTAAGACCTGAAATATTAGATGCCATATAGAATTTGGTTGCACTGAGTATGACTTCATCATTATGTGATTTAACCAAAATTTTAATTTTTAATTTAATTTAATTTATTTACAAATTGTAATTAGAACCCTTACAAGCAACGTAACGTATTTCAAGCTCACAAATATATAAAACACACAAAGCCATATAAATATAAATTAAATAAAATGAATATAAATAATTATAAATTAAATAAAATGATCTGTTAGAGAGAATATAGACAAATAACATCGATATGAACGAAAGTCACAATAATATCCAAATATAGAAAGATATAAGGATGTAAAATATTATGTATCTAGAATGTCGGATAAAAATATTAAACAAATGGACTTCTATCACATATGTATGACGACATCAAACGGCAAGCACTGGTCGACATACCATAATCTATGTGCATCTTTTTAAGAGAATGCCATTTTCCATTCTATCGAAGGCTTTTTCCAAATCTCAGCATTGAGCCCTACTAGGGAAGAAGCACTTCCAAGATTCCTTTCTAAAACTCCTATCAGCTGCCGCTTTAAAACATGCCCCACTACATCAGACATTACCGGCACAATAACGAAATCGGCCCTAAATTTCCCACAGCTCAACTTTTTTATGATTGACCGTATCTTAGCCAACTTCCGATGCACCGGAAAAGTAGAAGTGGTAATGATTATATGGTATAAAAAATGGAAAAGTGGGTATGAAGACACTTTAAAAACGCCATAAAAAATAGGAAAGTGGATATGAAGACACTTTTCGTATAATAAATAGAAGTGTCTATGAAAACACTTTTCGTATCAAAAGTAGAAAATTGTCGTCATAGACAATTCTCGTACAAAAAATAGAAAAGTGGTTATGAAGACACTTTTCGTATAAATAATAGAAGTTTCTATGAAAACACATTTCGTATAAAAAGTAGAAAAGTGTCGTCGTAGACAATCCTCGTATAAAAAATAGAAAAGTGGGTACTTTTCGTATAAAAAACAAAAGTGTCCATGGCAAAAAGTAGAAAAGTGTTCATGAAGACGCGCTTATAAAAAGTTGAAGTGTACATGAACACACTTTCCGTAGTAAAAATAGATATGTAGGTGAAAACACTTTTCGTATGACAAGTAGGAAACTGTCTTCGTAGACAATTCTGGTACAAAAAATAGAAAAGTGGGTATAGAGACACTTTTCGTATGAAAAATAGAAGTGTTTATGAAGACACTCTTATCAAAAATTGAAAAGTGTCTATGAAGACACTTTTCGTATAAAAAATAGAAGTGCATATGAAGACACTCTTATAAAAGAATTGAGGTGCCTATAAAGACACTTGCCGTATCAGAAATAGAAGTGCATATGAAAACACTTTTCGCATAAAAAGCAGAAAAGTATCATCATAGGCAATTCTGGTATACAAAATAGAAAAGTGAGTATGAAGACAATTTTCGTATCAAAAAAATAGAAAAAGTGTCTATGAAGACAAACTAACTTCCAAACCATAATAAACTTCCAAACAGATTCAAAATTGTTCTTTCATCCAATACACTTACGAAAAGAGATTTCTTGCGTATTTCAATGGCATTCCTAATCGATAATTATCCACTAATGAATTATTATTTCTCTGTCATATAGTATGAACGGAGAAATAAATGATTATCGATAAAATTATTATTTTTCCTTTTTTTTTGGGCCATTACTTGTAGTAGTACGTCAATTACTTAGTTAATAATTAAATTTCAAAAAAGTTCGGGTAGTTACTAACTTTTCCCACTTGACCTGTTATTAAATTTTTCGTTATATTATGAAGTAGCTCCAAAATCCAAATTAAAGTTATAATTCCGTATATTATGACGAAAACACACAAAATAAAAAATTCTAAAAAGTGAAGTAAACCGTCTTTGTAAAATACACAAAATTTTTTAACATTAAATTGTAGTTTTATAATGTACTAGCCGACCCGGCAAACGTTGCTTTGCCTTCAAATTTTATTTTTATTGGAAATGTTTCATGCCAATCGGTCTATTATAATAAGGAACGCCTATATTTGCAGAAGAACTTAAAATATGTTCACTCAACCGAAATACAAAATTCTGTTTAAATACCGTTTGCAGGAGCAGAAATAATTGCTTTTTAATTTGTGGTTTGTATAGGAGGTACCACTCCCCATTGTCCAATCCCGCCCATATTTGCAGCAGCACTTAAGATATATACACCAAACCGATGTACCAAATTTTGTTTAAATACCGTAATCAGGAGCAGAAATATTGGATATTTAATTTATGGTTTGTATGGGAGGTACCACGCCCCATTGTCCAATCCCGCCCATATTTGCAGTAGCACTTAAGATATGTACACCAAACCGATGTACCAAATTTTGTTCAAATACCGTAAACAGGAGCAGAAATAATTGATTTTTAATTTTTTGTTTGTATGGGAGGTACCACGCCCCTTTGTCCAATTGGACCGAATTGTAAATCTAAACCATCCCGGGCACCACACAGACGCATATACAAAAATTTATGCAAAGCGGTCCAGCCGTTCTGGAGTTTTAAGCATCGGAACAAACCACGATTCATTTTTATATATATAAGATTTGTTATCAGATTATCGCGAAGGTATTTTGTAGTATTGTAATTTAATCCAATCAGCCTTAAGGCTTAAAATTGCAATCCCAAAAAAAAAACTGTCTTCATATATAGGTAAAAAAATTTTAAGTTCTAGCATATCAGCTAGTTTATGTTACACCAGGAAATTGTAGGTACACAGGGCAGTAATTTCTTCACAATTATGTTTTCATTTAAATACAATAAGAGTACTCATTAAAGTAACCACACACATTACTAAGTTGACATCAATATGACGATTCAATACATAAAATATATTTATGTATATACATATGTATATTGCCATTCAACTGCTCAATGACTGCCAAAACACATATCAAAAAGTTGGCAGATAAGTGGCAACACAGGCAAAATACTGTAAACATTTATGGTTAGTTTTGGCAGTTGTGTCTGCGGAAAATGTAAACTGGTAAAGGTGCCCATACACGTGGGATTTTTCCCTGCGATTTGTTGCATTATCGTTTCTCCATACACATGGGATTTATCATAACTTGTGCGACGTTGCGAAGTAAGCATTGGCATCGAAGCGGATGAACACACATCGATCATTTCATATTGTGGAAAACGTTGACAAGTAAAGATGGGCGACGAAGCGGATGATGCAATTGCGCTTTTGGTTATTTACACATGCGAATTTATGTGTTCAGATGGAAAAAAGGAAAAAAAAACAAAAAAAGAAAATGGTCGGAAGAATGGTTGTTTGAAAGGAATATCCATTCACATGTAAACACGCTAAGAAATATGGAACTTACAACTCCAAAACAATACAAAAATTTCTTGCGTATGGATTCCAAGACATATCAAGAGCTCTTAAGACGTGTAACGCCAGCAATACAAAAGCAAGATACATGCATGCGTGATGCTATTACGCCAAACGAAAGGCTATCTGCAACATTGCGTTTCCTTGCTTCTGGCCAAAGCTATGAAGATCTTAAATTTTTAACGAAAATCTCAGCTCAAAGTCTTGGGAAAATAATAATAGAGACGTCAAAGGCTATAATTGTAGCATTGAAACCATTCCCACCCCTTTTCTTTTTTAAATCTATCCTTATACTTCTCACCCTTACTTTGCCAAATGGCAGGTTCACCTCTCAACACTTCAATAAATTCCGCCAAAAACTCTCTGCTTGTCATTTTTTATGTTGTGCCCTCAATGGTTGATGAGCAACTGAAAGACAAAATAGCAAAAAGTTGCGATGAATTCCCCACACACATGGGATTTCTCTGCAACAAATCCCAAATCCATGAAAATTTTCATGGATTTGGGATTTGTTGCGTTACAGCCCCATACACATGGGATTTGACCGTGCGATCGCACAAATCGCAGGGAAAAATCCCACGTGTATGGGCACCTTAATTGGGCGTGATGGTTGGCCGTAGCGGTGTAAAAAATACAAATATAAACAATGCAATGGCGTCGCATCGTTAGCAACCAGCCATTAGCGGCATAAGGGCGCGTGTCTGAAAGACCAGTGCGCAGGGCTTCGGCTATTGCGCTTGCATGCGTACATATAGCAATGCATTCTTTTAGCAGAAAAGAATGCAAAAATTTGGAGACGTATTATTGGGTACATTTTTTTGTCATCGGACTAATTGTAATATTTTGAGGTTGCAAAACCGATTCACTATATTCCCCCTCTTTCAAGAGCGTTGTGTTCTTTTTTTTTTAATTGTGCAGTTGGCATTTGTGTCTGTTTGGCAAACTTTAACGTTTCTTTCTTGTACTCACCTTACTAATTTTACACCGGGATTCATGGCTTCCACAAAGTCACACATTAGTTCCACCATTGCCCGTCGTTCCTCTGGATCTTTGCTATGTCGTCCGGAATCTTTAAGTACTTCTGGATTAGCCATTACAGCGAAAACAATGGGAGGGCTACGTGG
Organism: Philornis downsi; assembly: GCA_019455685.1. NCBI lineage: Eukaryota > Metazoa > Arthropoda > Insecta > Diptera > Muscidae > Philornis > Philornis downsi. The sequence continues at coordinate 1,058,925 of JAHXMU010000048.1, read as the reverse complement.
ACTACCGGGAGGAACCTAAGGAGCAAAGAGAAAATAAGCATTTACGTCGTTATAAAAGAACTACAACATTTTATTCCCTATTGGTCCAGAGTACGGGGTTGCCAAATGTTTTGTGTTAAAAATTTGCAGAAAATAATATTGGACAACGACATACAAAGACAAGCTGCCATGCCCAGAAAATTATCTTATAGAAAATATTTGACGTAGAGAAATATCGGGCAGATTTCATGTAAGACTGTTCTATAAACTTACATTTCTTAAAATGTTCACTTTATATTTTACATGGAATGATAGCGTTGAAACTATATTCTGTGAAAGGGAAAAACTGAAGAATGTATTAAGAAAATTGCAAAAAAAAAAAGAAGATAAATTTCTATTACGAAAGTGAATTTGAAGACAACTTAGAAGATAATTTTTCAAATTTTTCCACTGCAAAATTATTACTAATACTTATGCATAGATATGTAGCTTTTGCCTGCAAATTTCAACTGAATGTGCGGTTGGGAAAGCACATGAAATGAAAAGGATATTGTTTAAGTATACAAATACGTACCTAGTCCTGCCATATGTTCTGTTACAAATATAAAACGCGATAAACAAACCAATATTTATATTGTATTCAAAATTATTTCATTTATTAGAAGACAATATTGGTTATTAAAAAAAATTGTATTCACTCGAAATGGCCGCCTTTTGCTTTAACACAAGCTTTCAAACGGTGTGGCCATTGGGCTATAGCCGCACGTACGATTTCCATGGAGATCGAGGACGATGCTCTGGTTAATGCTGTTTTAAGGCTTCCCAAATTTCTGTGGGGAGTCTTGCAAGCCATATTCTCCAATTCTGACCACAAAGCATAATCCAGTGGATTGAGATCTGGACTCCCTGATGGCCAATTTTCTGCTGCTATAAAGTCAAGAATATTGACTCTGAGCCACTCCTGCGTGGTTTTAGCTTTGTGCGCAGAAGCAGAGTCCTGTTGGAAGATCCATCTACGTCCATTGAAAAGGGTATTGGTCAAACCCTTCACAACACCCTCTAACACATCTTTTTGGTAAACCTTTGCACCAGTTTTTACGCCCTTTTCACAGAAATGGAGGGATGTGACACCATGGTGGGAGACCCCCCACCAAACCATTACGGAAGAGGGATGATGGCCACGTTGGACCCTTGAAACAACTTTTTTCGCTTCCTTAGATGAAGTGGCATAAATCTCGTCATTTTGTTTGTTGAAAACTTCTTCCACGGTAAAAATTTTCTCATCCGTAAACAGAATGTTTTCATGGCCATTGTCCGCGTGCCACTGCAAAAGTCGCTTGCATCTTTCCAGCCTAATTTTTTTTAGTTGAGGAGTTAGAAGATGCTCCGTGGACCGACGATAGGCTTTCATATGCAGATCATCCCGAATCAGCCTAGACATGGACCTGGTTGATATATCCAATTCCTTGGACATGATTTTCTGCTTTCTAAGGGGATTTCTCCGAATTCTTTCACGCACTGCCTTTACTACTGCACTCGTACGGACAACGCGCGGGCGACCACTCCTACTCCAGACAATTCGCCGAAGCGAGCAATAGCACGATAAACGAACATTCTTGATATTCCGAGTGGTTTCAGCAACTCGAAAATTTGGCCAGCACTCTTTCCGCACCTATGCAACGCTATTACGCCGACTCGATTCTCTTTAACGCCCCACTCCATGTTAATAGATTGCAAACTGAAACCAAACTGACTAGTATTCTTCACTAATCAGTGCATGTGTTCTGAAAAAAAGTTAACGGTTCTATTCCCGCAAGAAGTTTTGAACGATAAGCGCTGGAAATTGTGCAACAGAACATATGGCAGGACAAGGTAATATCTTGTAGTTATTTAAACTGTTGTTCATTCTGTTAAGAAATTTCGAGAAATAAACTTTCGTCTTAAATATATAAAGATAAGTAGGTTAATATTACAGGTATCTGGTTCATACTTTTCCTCAACGTAATGCTTAACGAATACGATAAGTGGTAATTCAGGACAGGGACTCAATCCGATTCCTTAAATCTTCTACACATTTTAACTTGCTAGCCAACAGCAAATTTAAAAGAAAAATTAATATTCTTGCAAAAGACAAAAAGACTAACAAGGATCGACGGACGGGTCATATGCATTCTTTAATAAAAAAAAGTGCTTTCGAATTGATTGTATCGCCCTGAAAATAGTCCTTTTCCAACATAATCACTCATGACAACAAATAATGCAATCATCCAAACATTTTTCAAATGCATTTTCTTTTATATCTTCTATCGACTGAAACCGGATTTTTTTGAAAAAACAAAAAAAAAAAAATATATATATATATATAAAATGTCAGTGAGAGACGTATTACAATAATTGCCTTATGATATGGCGTGTAATCGTGTTGCAAATACCCATCAGTTTTCTTTCCACAAATCCGGCTTTTTCCAATGAATATTTGATGATGTTCTTTATCCACCGCTTGTGCTTCTGGGAAGAATTTACACTACACAACACTGCAATAATCGAAGAAAACCAAAAACATTATCTTAATTTTCAATCGACTTCAACATAGTTGTTTCGATTTCAACTCACTTGCAGGGTGACGAGGCTTGTTGACCCATGTCTAGTTACCAGTCATAATTAATTTTATGAATGTAGGGGCGGAGTTGGCTCGTTCTATCATGTCTTCAGCGACATTAGGGTCAATGGTTTTTTTTTTAATAGATTAGGCTTTTTCGAAACCAGTAGGAATTGATTCGTGAGATATAGAAAGCGCAGATTCTATCTCTCTCAAACTTAGATGGCTATTTTTAGCCCCGTTTACTTAATGTTATCTATGTAACTTTCAGTTTAATGCACTCTACCACTCATATCCACCTATTTTTAATTAAGTCGATTCACCTTAATCCTTCTGTAACATTTAACAGACTCGTAAAACACTGAAAACTGGATAATATACCACATCCAACTTAAGCGTCAGTATCGAGTTGTAGCAACATAGGGATATAAAGAATGTGGACAACACCTTTTGGCAGGCTTTTTCAATAATCAATTCTAATCATTTTTTTTAAGTTTCTTTGAATCTCCCATTTTAAAATTTGTTCGAAAAAAAAGGAAAATTTGTCTCGGAAGAGTAACTCGGAAAATTTTGGTTGCCCGCTTCGCGTGGAATGCATTTTTTGTCATCCTCTTACCTTTACAGTAAATGAGCCTGACAGTATCGCCACCTCTAAAATCTAGGTTCTGTAGCGGTTGTGCCATTGTCATCACCTACATATCTTGTGCTGACGCACCACGTTTTCTCTCAGAGTTATTTCCATTTCATTTCCATCTTATTTCCATTACATTTCGGCTTCGAGATGACATTATATTCGCGATATTTAAAAATTTTAAAAACTGGGAATTAGGACGTATGTCTCGAAGTCTAGATGGCCGCGTCTAAACAATCGTGAGATGATCCTAAACATGCAGCAGTAAAATATGGAAAACATATCGCACATCATTTCTTTTTCATTACTTTAGAGGAAATATACTTTTTACATATCTCACATTAGGGACATTTTTCATAACCGACAATCACTTCTTGTTTCACATTTTGCACTTTTAGAGAACAAACTTTTGGTAACCCCAAAACAAGAACCTTTATATATTTGGTACAATCACCACATAACCTCTTAAAGCTCATATACGGAATACACATTATTGAGTATACTTACCCTCATGCCACCATACAGTGGTATGGGATCACTGGGCTCCTGAGGTATGACAATACGTGTCCAACTTAAGACGTTTATAAATAATTCCTCGCCGCTTTCCGTTGTGGTACGTATACACATGTGAGGCTGTGGCGGATTCTTGAAATGTCTGTAGGCACGCGAATGTCGATAACTATGGGGAGGTGGCGAAGATGCAGCTGCCGCTTGTAGTAAACTTAAACCGGGACTCATTTGTTGCGATGAGTTTGGAGAAGCCGCTAAATTTTGTTGGGTCAAGGAATCAGCATATTCTGCCGCCACTGTTTCGTCGTCATCTTCGCGTTCTTGGCTTGGTCTATTGCCACACTCATGATGATGACCAGCCACCGCTGGCGAAAAAGGAACATTAACTGAATTCACTGTACATGGCAACAATGTTGAAGATGGTAATAAAGAACTCTTAGAGTCCTGAGTTAACACAAATTGCGACTGTCGCTGCTGTTGATGCGTACTCGTTGAAGTTAGAAGACGAAATGACGACGA
>JAHXMU010000048.1:997933-1044687 GCA_019455685.1 Philornis downsi | reverse complement strand
TTTAATGTTGCGATATTGGAGCACTAGAGTTTAGGTACTAAATGTCTAAATTATCACTTGAAAGCTTCCTTCACTCTATCCATTTGCACCGGTCTCACACACGAATGTTTGTTCCACTTTGGTATGTCACCTCTTTTATCCAGTTCTTTTGCGTTTCTTTTTTAAATAGCCTAATGTCCTTTTAGCAACTCATGACATTTGCCATTTTCCTTGCACAAAGTCGCTTTTAATGTTTTTGTTTCTTTTCGTTCAACACTCCAACGGCACCCACCACCACCACAACACGCGATATTCGATAAATGAGCAATTTTGTATGTGTGGAGCACTCGTTTTGTGGTCCTTTGTCTGGGCCATGTAAATTAGGAATTACCCAAACGCTTAGCAAGTGTTAAATGTAACCTTTTTCGGAAGTAATTTCTGTTTATGATCCTTTTCCACCTACGATGGGATTTAGTTAATCGTTAACAGGTAGATGAGCGGTGAGCGTATCAAGTTCGTTCGTTGTAACAATAAATAAATCAATTATAAGGTTCCAGAGTTTTTCTCGTATTCATAAGAAAATCCGTTCCCGTTCATTGTCCTTAGTTTGTGCTTGCCGTTTTATTACCCAACTTAGGTTTGGTACACGAATTTCAAATGAAATTGAAAATAATTACGGAAAATTTTAATTTTAGAACTTATCGTTTCTGGTGTCTTGTGTTCGATTGCGCTTTTCTTTGATTCTTCACATCATTCTCTCGCGGCGGCTGCTGCTGCTTTTAGTTGCTCCCGTTTTTACATGAACACCAACAATAACAACACAGCACTCAAAAACTGGTCTGTTGTTTTTCAGACCACTTGGTTTGTGCCAGGGATGGTACAATTGATATGTTATGCACTTTTTTAGGCACACACCAATTCCTAATTTCGCACAAAATTTGTAAGAAGTTCGGATTTTGCTGTTAGTATCGAATTATTTAATTATATTATTAATTAGGCGATAAAAAGTAGCCTTAAGGGGGTAAAAATCGTGATATTGTAAAAAACAGTACCAAAAGAAGGCTCGAACAGAGCCAAGTGGTTCCTCCAAATTTAAATAACCAAATGAAGGGTGTCCCTTTCGTTGGTGTTTCACTTCAATTTCGAATTGGACTTGTATTTTTATGCAAAAAAAAAAAAGAACGCTTACAGGCGAGCGAAAATCGGTTCGCAAGTTCATTCCAAAGAAAATTTGAAGGTTTTTGCACTTTTTGATTAGAAATAGTATATAAACTATTACGTAATTTGGAAAACCTTTGATATGCGAAATTTCCTTTTTTTGTTTTATGTCCTGTCGACAATGCTAAATAAAATATGTTCTTCTACTTCTCAGAGAATCAGTCGTTTTTACCTCGAAATGTCGCTTATTTTCAAGTTTATTTTATGTATATAGTCCGTAGATCAAGTCACAAGTGGATCAAATATCCACTCAGCAAAATGATTGACGTCATCTCCAAAGGAAGTCAAAAGTAGAAACGTTTAAACAATACTATAAATGTTCGAGCTCTCAAGTAGTTAAATATCCACTCAGCAAAATGGTTGATATCATCTCCAAAGGAAGTCGAAAATAAAAACGTTGAAATAATGGTATAAATATTTGGAATAAAGCAACGTTTTGGGAAAAAGTCGGAAATGCGCATTTTTCAGGTACACTTATATCTTGTTTTCTATAATATTTCTAATTACAAAGGAAATAATAACAAGAGGCAAAATAACAGTAAATATTCCGCCAGTGCCTCATTCAATATCGTTCAGTATTTTTTCTGGATTTACAGTTAGGTGCTTATGGTCCGCCTTAGATGCCGCCACGACCTTTTGAAAACTACTGCTTGAGCACAGGCAGAAGAAAAGATATTCAAAAATTATGTACTTTGCCAATACCACTGGTAAAACATTAGCAGAGACAAATAAATGAAAGTATTTCAATGGTCACATCAGCGCTTTCGTTACATCGATCCATGCTTACGCGTTTGCCTTTATGTCCGTGGCAACATTAAAAAAGTCAATGAGCGCTATTCCAGCCAATAAAAAAAATAACTAAATAATACAAAATACAATACCATTTCGGCGGTCTTGGCCAACCGCTTTCTGTAACGCTGCCAAAGCAATGTCTAAACAAGCAATAAATTGTTTTGCCAATGGTGAAATGGATATACAGCCATGCCCACAATGACATCATTGAATAAAAAATATGTACGTGCCAACAGAACCACGTATTTATGAACATTTATTAGAAGATTGTGTAGTAAATGCTCTCCAAACTTCATTTAAATTGTTGGGCATTCAGCTTATATACTTTAACAAAATTTGTAGTTACATTCATTAAAAAATAGATACGCTGTTGGTCAGAATAGAGAGTTTGAAAAAAGAAAAGATTTTCGATAATTGGCCATTCATTGTCTTATCTGGATTTTGTTCCCCCAAATCTAGCTGTCAACCAGCATTCCTGACAGCGTAAATTTCTTTTAGAAATTCTAAGCTTAGTTGTTGTTTGGGACCCCGCAAATTTAGTGAAAAAAGTATGAATGTGTATACAATTTCTTATATTTGTTCAGTTTCTTTAATCTGTGAAAATATTCGAAAGCAGAATGAATGATAAAAACGAAAAAAAAAAGAAGTAACAAATAAAAAACTTGGCGGCGACACTATTTACCGGCCTACGGCTGAAGTTTAAAAATGCGGCCGAATGGGCCAAAGATGATGTTCTAAGCGTGGGTATTGAAATGAAAGAAAATTTTGTTCAGGATTTCAAATGCGCTATTTTTTTTTAACCAGATCGATTTCTTTTGTCAAAAAGTTAATTTTTTGTCAACAATTTCAAAAGTTATTTAAAGAAAAATTCGTTTCCGTATTTTAAGACTCGTATCAAAGAACTAATCAATGTTGCTTTTGGAAACATTTACAAATTTGTAAATCGGTATACTCGTATTTGAGATGTTGCACTGATTGCATTCTTGTAAATTCCGTTATTTGTTGGTGATTCTGTAATATATAAGGCCGTCTGCACATCTATACGACCTCTTTTGAAATAAAATTACAAGGCCCAGCTCCCTAGGATGTCATTACCATTTTCGTTAGTTTTTAACAACAATAAAATGGGGTTAAATGTGTCCAAATGGACACATTAGATTTTACATTTTCCAGTTATAGTCTTTTTCGTGTTTGGTGTGCTTTAATTAAAGGTGTATTGATGCATTTTAGATCAAGAAATCGTTGTTGCTTTCTTAATGAAAATTAAAAAAAAAACCGAGCGATTTTTTGATACAAATTTCATTTGTTTTTAAAACAACGCCGAATGAAAAAAATCCTCCCACTTTTTTTCAAACAATTTTCCTTTTTATCCAGAAAAAGTATAAAGCAGCTTTTCAATTTTCTGTCAAAAAAAAAAAAGAAAAAAAAAACAGCCCAATTCTCTTAAAATAATTGTTTATTTTTTTTTCAACGTACTTTTTTGTACTAACATTGGCTATGGGCTCAACAAGAATCGGGTATTTGAAACCCTGAAAAAAACTCCTTTCATTTGAGTATCCACATTTATGGGATTATGATGAGCCAATTTTCGAACCTAAAATCAATGTACATATATATGTGATTATGCATCGGCACCATTTTGTTATTTTACTTCTTTTCTTTTTAATTTACCTGTTCTATTCCCTAAAGGTGTTATTTTTCACTTTTGTCGTGTTGTGCTAGACTAGATTTAATTCTGTTGAGGTCTATAAATTCTACACAGCAAAAATTATCAACAAAGTTAAATCTGTCAAATTAATCTGTTATTGCACCTTCCGCTTAGTACCCGTTTGCCCTACACAAACATAATCCAAGTACTGTTTACATTATCCAATTTACCATCCCTGACAAGATTGCTGCTATATCTTTTGCTGCACCGCTCCAACACTGCCGTTGATGTTATCGTCCGTTGTTGCTGTTGCTTTTTTCCCAACAAAGTGCACGCACTGCGATTACGGGAATTGAATTGGATTTTTCTCAACCGCTTATTTTGCTTTGGGTTACATTTCAATTCATTTCACTTCTCGTTCATTCCTTCTTTTCATATTTATTGCTGCTCATTATTCATTTTACAACATTCTTTTGTTTATTTTAACAACACAGGCACACGTAGAGAAAAGCAGAGCAACGAGTAATTTATGACTTGTTTATTTTTTGCAGTTTTCTATACAGTTCTATGCAGCAGCAGCTTTGAGTACATGCAGAGAGAAGAAAGAACTTCACTAAATATTTATTATGGTTGGCTTTTTGTAGCACCACTTCCTCCTATGGATTTGTATGTAGCTGCCTGTTTTTCTTTTAAATGCACTTTTTTGTTCGCTCCTTTGTCTAACTTTTAAGTACAACGACGAAACTTACAAAAATGTTGATGTTTATCGAAAGAAAATTCATAAAACAGCCGCCCATCAGGTTACAAGCCAAACAACCCACTGGTTTTTCTTTTTCAGCTTTTTTATATGAATCCATTGACTTATTACTTTGCACACACACTGGCAAAACACATTCGTTCGTGTTATACAAACGCTAAAGACGAATTGTGAAAAAATGTGTCAAAGGAACACCGGGGGATGAAATCGAAATTGCACAAAGAAATTATAAATTATTCTGTTGAATTTGCATCAACTTATAAATTACTATTCGTTTTTTTTTTGCTTCCAATTGGTAATACAATTTGACTTTACTGTACTATACAATTCTGTGATTCAATTTTGTTTTTACCGAACTACAACTCAAAAACCAACTTCCTTCTATCCCCATTTACCGAAAGCCACTAGAATACTGACATGAAACTATTCTTTTGTATTCGATATTTTTTTATTTGTTTTGCTCATTTCCTTTTATGCCTGTTTTCCCATGCTATTAGCAGAGGCCACATTTCTCTCTTGAGCGTATTTCGTTAGGTTTTAGCGATAACTTAAGAGTGAAAAACTAATCCGGTCATGATCTTTTTCAAAATGTAGCGCTTCGATTTTATTTTTCATTTTATTGATTTTATTTTCAATATAACTTTAGTAATTAAATTCAGTGTTGCCACACCAAAAAAATTACGTTGTTGGTATGAAGAAAAATTTCAATTATATCACAAATGATAAATATCTAACTAATGAGTAGCTGATGTTAAGTAATTATATACAAAATACAGGATGTATATTAGATCGTAATTGAAATTGGCGACTACAGAGATATTTATTATTATATGTGAAACACGTATTTTAATTGCTAAAAAAAAGTACCAAATAATTTCTTAAAAATAATGTCTAAAACGCATGATGTTATTTTCAGCCTCAGGGACGATATGGCATTAATTAAAGTCTGCAAATTTAACCTTAATTATTAATAATTTTGTTAAGTCATTCGCCATTTTTCGCCATTCGCCATTTCAAACCAATCATTAGGACGTCGCCCTATTAATATCAATTGAAAAAAGCGTAAATAATTTTACACATTTTTTTACATGACATAATATACATTTTTTTCTAAAAAATGTCTAAGCAAATCATCTGTTAAGAGATTTTCTGTAAGTGGTTTCAATAAGACTTTTCTATGTAGTGCGTGGAAGACACTTTCTATATAAAAAAGTGTCACGGAATATGCATATATTGATTGTTTACCTTATGCATCAAGTCTTATAATCTGATAACATATTAATCAAAATGTGCAGTTACTGAAATAGTGTTTCAAGAAAGTAAAAAAGAGAACAGTATCATTTTAAATTTTTGAACACGTAACCGTCTATAATTTCGCTGAAGGATTGCAATTAAATTTCTCAATTTAACGGTCATTAGACGATCTGGCATCTCCGTTATCCGCCAGTTTAGTGATGTGTTTTTTAGTAAAAGATGTATTTTTTAGCGTTGTATCAAAACGTATGAACACTTATAGGAAAGGGAATTTACTTAAATTCCATTGATCTATAAAGGGAATAACATATTAACGGATTCGCCTGGCAGATGTAATCCTATATGTGGATAATTTCATGGTTAAATATTTGACGATTTTCTCAAATAGCATTAAATCTGTCAAACATATCTGTTAGTAAGATAACCCTTTAAGGTTTGCATACAGTTCAAACGTGCTTTTCGTCCACGTTACTCTACTCCTGCGAAAGATCTCTTCTGGAGCCTTTTGTGAGAAATGGATTCTTTACAGACATCATCTATAAGATCACCGAATCAAAAGCGAACGAAAATTTTAGTTGCTTAACATTTCGGTAGAAATATAAATATTCAGTTTAAATGGGAAATATCGAAAAATTCCCATTTTCCCGAGATAGGTTCGGTTCTTGTATACAAGGTAATTTTTTTTCTAATTTTCTAATTTACGAAATTCAAACTTCGAAAACGATATATCATATCACCTCTAGATAAATGCTCTTAGAAAATTATTTGATTTGGCTGGCGGATCAAAATAAAATTTAATCATTGTAGATTTCTAATTTTGCTTAAAATAATAGACGAAGCAGTGTATGAAAGGCGTGGCTGTTTGAAATATGAATCTGAAATAAATTTCTAATTAACCGATGTGAAACTAAACTTCAACGCGTCTATAATTAACTTTTAAAACAAAATTTAAACGGCAATATCAAGGGTGTCGTGAACCGAACTACGGTTTTTAGACAGTTTATACTTTTTTGAAGGGTTTGTTTATGCGGTTTATGTCTAAATGGTTTTGTTTATGGTTCCGTTCATAATCATGAAAAGTGGCTTGATTCTGCTCAAAACCGGACTTGTTAGGAATTCTACAATTATTTTGGGGATGTTCTTGAATGTCAGAGCTATGAAAACTGCATTTTCGGGTTAGATTTCGCTTAAAATAGTTGATATAAAAGATGTCTAGTACAATATTTAGTAAACTTATCCGAACCTATTTCTATTTATGTGAAGTAGAATATCTTCTCTTCATCATTGTCATTTGTGTATGGAATTAAATGTTTGACAGTATGGTCATTTGCTCGAGATATGAACTTTAGAAGATAGCTTATGTTATGTTTTGTAGTGAATTAAATTGTTTTTCTGTTATTCAGTCCTTCGCTTATGTGCTTCTGGTGGATGTTTATTTGGCAATTTGTGAAAAATAAATGATTGCAATTCCTTTGCAGAGTTGTTTTTAATTTTTTGCAAGTTTGTTAATGCATTTTATTGCATTTAATTTCGCAAAAATGAAATGCCCCAAATACCAGAAAATTGAGTTAACAACGCCGCCAAGTTAATTTTAACTTCACACTACGTTGAAAAGTATGAATCTGTTATGTTTAATGGTCGCCAGCTACGTGCCGCCAGATGGCAGATTCACACTAAAGCTAATTGTCATTGCTTTCAGCAATTCATGCAGGTAAATCTGATAAACTGAATAATATTTGTGGATAATTTGCTTAGTATATATTTGCATAATTTTCGCAAAGGGTGTTAGAGTGGCGAAGTTTTCGCTTCAACAAAGAATCTCAGCAATAAGAATTATTTATGGCAATGGCCTTTTCTAGGCCAAGTTATCCTTTTATAGGATATTAATTCTAAACCCTAAAAAAAGAATTATTTACATACATACATATGTTTGTCATGAATTAATGCAATTCATGGCAATCCCAAAAAAACATTAATGCATCAAAAATCGACATATAATTTCCATAGATTTTTATTATTGACATTGTCAACAAAACGACGCCCACACTGGTAAGAAATAAACTTGAGACACACAACAGCTTTTGCCGGCTAGATAGAAAAAGCTTACAACAAAAGCTTTTGTTTAAACCACGATCAATATAGAGAGTAAGTCGAAGAGAACTGAAAAAGAGAGGGGTTTACTGTTTGCTGGTCTATTAGCCCAAAAGTTTTACACCATAATTCAGTTTATTCGTAACTCTTTAAGTTTTAAGCCACGTTTAGCGGATGTAATGAATCGAATGTTCACAGTGTTGGATTGATAATCGTTAAAATTCAACGACTACGCGGGTACGACGAGACGCGGATGCGAAGAAACATGTGTTGTGTACAGGTACGAGCGCAATTGCACCAACAAAACAAAAACCACAACAACAACGACGACGATGTTGTCAACACAAATACATTGAAAGGGAATTTCAGTTTCAGTGATGTTACAGTGATGGGAACGTGCTAAAGAAGAAATTGAAGAATAGTGTGCGTGCTAACTCACACAAGAAAATTAATAAAACAGTTAGAAATATATAAATAACAACAAGTAAATGAGAAAGAAAAATTTGGTTATGAAAAAAACCCCATAATAATGAAAACGTAAAAAACAACATCGAACACACAGCACAAAGAAAAACACGAAATAACATGAAATTTCTTAACAATAAAGTTATGAGTGCAAGTTGGGGATCTCTTTCACGGTTTTGCGCATTTTCTCGAGCGTAACAAAACAGTGCTAACCAAACGAAAATAAAAAAACAACAACAATTACAGAAAAATATTTCACAAAGGCGTGTGTGTATGTGTGGATGGAAATGTTAACAACAAAAACAAAAAAACAAAAATCCAAAATTCGGATATGGTATGGGAAAAAATTGAGCTAGTGCAAAATTTGTCTGGCGAAGTTTACAAAATTAAAAACCTAAGAAAGCGCTTTAACTGGCAAAGTTCCATTGTGGTTGCTGTGTTGAAATTTCTTCATAATACAAGAAATTAAATTCATATCAACAAAACAAACGAAATACAATTTATCGAAAATGAAATTTCAAAAATTATGTGAGAAAAGTGCAAACATAGCTAAGTTATATTACAGCGATTAATAAAATATAAAATTGGCACAACATTCTCGACAAAACTATATTCAATACTAAAAACCGAATTCCCAGAATAAAATAAAAATTGAAAACCGAAGCAAATAAAAAATACTAAAATATTAAAACGATTGTTTTTAGCGGTAGAATTTTTAACACATTCTTAACATTTTTAGCACAACAAATTATTAAATGTTTGTTGCAAGGTGAAGTGCAGTCAAAAATAATGCACAACGATCATAAGCTATTTTGCAAAATTTTTAACAAAAGCTTATAAAATGTTCGCAAGCAGGAAAAAAAAAACTTGAACAGTGAAAATGTTGTGAATTTTGAAGTCAAAATATCGTTTTACTTGCTTACATACTTAGATGGCGACTAGAAGTGATAATCTTGTTTCTTGTAAGCCGCTTGTAGAAATCAATCCAAGCTTTCCAATCTTCTACGCTCCTTCACCAATTCGTCACACCCATATACAGCTTATTGAGTTCATAATTGCTGATATTTCGTGATGAACCGTCCAGACAATAATGATGGACTGGCGCAATCGATGTATTGTGATGTTCTTGACCATGTCGATTCCGTTGGTGATAATGAGTCCACATATCTATCGAATTGTTTCCCTCGAAATCTCCCCGAACTGAAACATCCGCTTGTGTCGTATCTTAGAGTACGGTTCCGTACGTCAAGACAGCTTCTGCAGTTTGATGTTTAATGGTCGATGGAATGGAATCGTTTGCTATGCCCACAACAGTACTTGTTTGCAAGCGATATTCTTCTCCTAATTTTGCATCGTTAGTTGTATTGACGGAAAAGCCATGGTAGATGAACTTATTCACCATATCAAGATTGTAATTGCTAACATTTATAAAGTGTTCTGGACGAATACATTATTTAATTGCCGAATCAAATAACTAGATCTACTTTCTCTGGCTCCTTCTAAAAGCTTAAGAAGGCTGTAGTAACATCTCGAAGTTTCACGTCAAAAATATCTATCTGTACCTTAAGTGTAATATATGGCACTAGTTGTGCAACTTTTCTCATAATCATCTCCAAAAGATGGATGGAGATATCGCACAATAGGCTGCCGTCGCTCTATTACCAGTCGTGCAGCTTTTCGCATAGTCATCTCTAAAAGTATGTCGAAGATAGGCTGTAAAATCAAAAATCTCCGTTTACTCTAAAATGGGTCACCAAAGGCTTTTCTTATCGCAACTGAAGATACCAAACTCGGCCATGGTTTCATACAATTTGTAATCCTAATCTGTTTTTCGTGGATCTTTTCCAGGAACTTGTCGTAATGCGAATATCTGTAAATTTAAAAGGTCTAGAACCGCGATGATATCACTTACTCAAGCGAGATGGAATAAGTTCTAGTCTTTCACATATCACACTCGACAGAATTTTATAAGCAAAGGGTAAAAGATTGATACTGCGTTAGTTGGCACAAATAAGGATTGACTATTTTAAACACAGGATATAAAGCATTTAGATTTGACTCATCGGACAGGCCTTTATAGAGCTAAAGGATGCTAATTATTTAGTCATAGCTACCGGTTGAATAGCTTAAGTCGTTCTTTCGGCAAGCCACACCGCCTGCAGCTTTATTATTCTCAATACGTGAAATTGCCATTTGATATTCTTTTGGCTCAGCGGTGGACAGCCTACGCTATCGCCTACAATCGTGCAATTTCTTCGCTTCTGCCGCTGTCTGCTACTAACAACTTAATGAAGCGTTATCTACATAATTATATCACGTTCTGCGCATTTATCCTTACATCAATTTTATCTTTTTTCTTACAAAAATTTTGTGACCACTGTCCTTGTATCTTTCTACAACTATAATCCCTTCCTTCCCTTAAATAGGTGGTCTGTTTCTAATATCTTGCCCACATACCGTTCCTTTAAGTCACCCTTTACAATTAGTTTCAGCGTAGTATTTATGATAACGTATCCTATTCCTCCCATACTATATACATTCTTCGGCATACCAGCATTTCTCGGAGCTCGAGTCTTTACACGCAAGCATGGTTTGGGCGTTATTTTAGATATAATGTTCGGAGGAATGTAAGAAAGTGTAGGGATAAAAGTGGAACCCGAAAGTTTTACCTAAAGATGCTTATAGACGTGATTTCTATAAGCATGAAACTTACATGCTTGGGTACGCAAAGATAGAACCTACTCTTTTCTTAAGTTTAAATTCCGATAGACAGCGCAGGTGAAAAAAAATCACGGGAATTATCGAGGAAGGGATGGACTGCTCATCATCGAACCGAATTTATGTAGGAATAGCAAGAACAACAAAGTTGCGGGTGTCGATGTCAAGCCATTTAAGATAAGATTATTCGCGATAAGCTGATAATGAACAGACATACGAGGTGTGATCAAAAAATAACCGTTATTTTCAATTTTTTCAAAAAGTATTTATTTATTTATCTTGTCCCCTTGAAAGTAATCCCCCTCAGATATAATACACTTATGCCAGCGTTTTTTCCAATCCTCGAAATACTTCAGAAACGCGCTTTTTAGTATCCCCAACAGCTCCTGTTTTGATTTTTCTTGTATCTCCTCAATCGTAGCAAAACGTTTTCCTTTCATCGGTGTCTTCAGTTTTGGGAAGAGGAAAAAGTCAGCGGGGGCCAAGTCCGGTGAATACGGTGGTTGAGGCATGCTTGCGGTTTTGTGTTTGGTCAAAAAATCATGATGCAAAATCCATGGTTGGGTTTTCCACAATTTTGTGCGTTTTTGACGAATTGTTTCGCGCAAATGGCGCATAACTTCAAGGTAGTATTCCTTATTGACCGTGTGGCAAGAATCCATGATGCACCACGCCATTGCAATCGAAGAAAACAGTGAGCAAAACGATCACATTTGACGAACTTGATGTGCTTTTTTTGGTCTTGGATGCTTCCATTGGGATGATTGGACTTTGGTTTCAATGTCATAGCCATACATCCATGATTCGTCACCAGTTATGACCTTTTTGAGGAAATCTGGATCGTCGTTGACAGCTCCTGAACGATGTCCATGTGACGGTGTTTTTGCCCAAAATTTAGCAATTTTGAAACAATCTTCGCTGCCGGACGTTTCATGCCTAAAACATCCGTAAAAATTGCTTGGCATGAGCCGAACGATATGCCAACATCGTTCAATCAATCAAGCAATCTCTCTAATAGTGATTCGATGATTATCGAAAATCATTTTCTTCACTGCTTCAATGTTTTCATCGGTTGTCGACGTGCTCAGGCGACCAGGACGAGCATCGTCATTGACATCTTCTCCGCCTTCCTTAACCCGGTTACACCACAATTGAACTTGTGTTCTGCTCATAGTAGATTCGCCAAACGCCACAGTCAACATTTCAAATGTGCTTGCACATTTAATTTCATTTTTTAAACAAAACTTAATACAGTTTCTTTGATCCATTTTTTCGAATAGTAAAAAATCGAAGATCACACCAAAACACGACTAACCTTTTTATCTGTCAAAAACAAACTGACAATCCAAAATGTCTGATATTGTCAAAAATATATAACAGACATGTGTACCATCATAACAGAAAGAAATGCGAATATCGAACATACGTAACTCACGAAATTTGAAAATAATGGTTATTTTTTGATCACACCTCGCAGATTGGTAAACAATATTTTGCTAAACCAGCGCATATCCAATGAAATAAATAGCGATTCTACTGTGTGTACATACGAGTATAAGGTCCATTCAAGTGTGTCATGTGAAGAACTAAAGAAAGTTTTGTCCGACGTAATTAGTGCTGAAAGATATCTCAGAAAATGTCTAATGAAAATACATCCAGCTGTATGTCAGTTCGACAAAAACTTATTTGAAGTCATGGCTGAGTTTCGCATTATTCCGAAGTTGATGCATCTTTGTGGCAATTTCACGACACGAAGCCTTCGAAGAGCATATCAAATATCTTACTGAACCTCTTTACACGTGGGTAGGCGGATGTTTTGTACCGCTTACCCCTAAAACGCAAGCCTCTCTACACGATCCTGTAATCAAGCAGGCAAAGGATGATGCTTGCGTACAAAAACAAAGCAGTGTGGCCTTGTGCCAGGCGCCCTAGGAACAAGTAGATTATGTCTTGGGATTCACCTATAATATGACATCAAACTGATCTTGGAACTCGTTTTTCGAAAACCAAGTAAAGGGGAGAGTCATAGTTAAACAAGACGCAGCCTGGCAACAGGTGCGATTATAGAGAAGCCGTCGGGAGATATCAGAAGATTTATCTTTTCCGTTATTAATAGTTGTACGGCCAGAGAGATCTGGTTAATAGACTATGATTGGAGCATGACATGCTTTGGTGTGTTGATATTCTCTCCTCGAACATTGAAAATCTATGCCGTAGATAATGGATTACTAGTTCCATTCAAGGTATGATAAAGCAAAACTGAAGTAGCTTGTCTGCGAAACCCAGACCAGAGGGTTCTTCTCTTCTGGTAGCAAGGGTGACCAGGGGCCCAAGGAACATTGTTCCTTCATGATCAATGGTGTTGGACCCCTAGTGGGAGCAACGTGCTGGTTGTGGTTGCCCGAACAAGTGTTTTCAGTGCATTTGCGTCGCTTCTTGTTGCGTTGGTGAAGGAAGGCATTAGCTTGGAAAACACTGTTCATGTCTATCCGAGGTCTTCCTAGATTACCTCAACTCCCACCTTGGAGGTAGCTCACTTCATACCAAGTGACTACAACGGTACTTTGGCCGAGAGAGGGAGCGGGCCCTGAGGAAGTTTTCCAAGGGACCTACTTCTAATCTCTGGTAGTTCGACTAATCATTTCGGGATAAGTTTGGGTACCCCAAAGGGGCGCTTGCTGCCGCAAGAAGAAAGAAAGAACATATAACCAAGAAAAGAATAATAGAAAACAGCACCTGTGTGATGGCACACCATGGGTAAGGCTATCAAAGCGAGACTCATGTAAAACCTACACATTTGATTTGTTTTGATTTCAACCTCTTTACACCAAAAGAGACCTTCGATAGAGCGACGGCATTAGATGGATCACTTCACCACCCTTATGGAGATGATAACGAGAAAAGCTACAGGCAATATAACCCACACCGCTTGATACCCGCATGCTATGACGATAGTGTCATCTATGACTGAAAACTGTGAGATTTTCATGATGAATTCTCAAGAATGGATTAGTAGTACGAGGATAAATCCAAGTTATTTATATCCATGCAAAAGGAATCTACTCGTTTGGGATATTGTATAAACTTTACCAACTATAATTTTGGAGTTATGAATGATTTTATTTACTTTAGTTCCACCGTTAAGAAGTTAGGAAAAGGAGATTGATTGCATACAGAACTACATAAATGACAAATACTTTTCTTGACGAACCAAAAATCCCACCTGTTTTGTGATAAGACGTGGATCCAGTAAATGAATCTGTTCTGGGACCTTCGAGAGAAAAATTCTATATGATCTAAGAGCTAAATATGGTCTCATCATGTTTAATGGAGAATATCGGCGTCATACATATCATGAGTTATATGATAACATCGGAAGGGACAGGCGTATACAAAATCAGTGATTACGCTGGTAAGCCTATGCAAACGCCCATCGCGAAATATTGCCTGCCTTGATATCGGCGAGTGGCTCAGAATGGGCCAACCAAAATTCCGTTGGAAGGACACAGTTTCCAAGAATTACAATTGGTGAGCCGAATTGGAGAAGAAGCGTAAAAAACTGAAACGTTTTGAATTCCTTTTTACGTAATGCGCAAAAAATAGGCAGTATTTTTTGGGTTGTTTTAATATTTTGTATTTTTTAATACGAATTTCTTAGCTGTTATTGAGTAAATTTGCTAACTTGCGTAGTTGGCTGCTAACTAACTCATAATTTTATAAGCAAATAAAAACAAAAACAACAACAACCAAAATATATGTTAAGACAAATTGTGTTATAGTCGCGATTTATTACGGATGCTATCAGTTGCTCAGGGAGAGAGAGAGGTAGAGAGAGAGACAGAGAGAGAAAGATACGGGGAGAGTGTATAAAATTAGCTTAAACACAACTTGATGGACAACTTACGAGAGAGGGAGAATTCGCCATCCAGGTTTTGCCTCACCTTTACCACCTGTTTCAACGTTAAAGTTCATGCATTTATCAGTCTCATTAATATTTAGTTAGATATATTTTGTTGTTGATATTTTGAAGCTTTATCGACTGGAGTTTTGACGTTTTTTCTCCCTCCCTCCTTCTTTCTACCGCTAGCTCTCTCAAATAAGCGTAATAATGTTTGTATTGTATTTACATCGTCAGCTTTGAAGACTTTTCACAGTAAACAAAACAAAAAAGAAAAAAAACAACAAAAAAAATAGCAATTAACATATTCCAAAGTGTTCTAATCAGCTAAACAAATTTTGAATGTGTGCGTGTGCAAGTGAATCGAATTACAACAAATACAACAGTCAGCGTCCCCAATATCAGTTTTTGAGTGCTTTGGTATTAGTTTGACAATGTCGGTGTATTAGTTCATCCATCATCGTCATCATCATCCATACAGAATTCATGGCTTGAATGTTGGCTGTCGGGAGTTATTCAGTAATTTGTGTTGGATTACGTTTCAAATGGCAGTGAAGGTAAGTCTAACAACATAATATCGTATACTGTACGAGTACAATTCATATTACACACATAAATATGTACGAGTACGTAATACTCTTGTATAAAACATATTAGAATGTTTCATTATTGTTGGTTGAAAAATGCAAATGCAAATTGAAGCAATTTATATTAATGTTACTGATGTTCCCACAGATTTTTGTATTGGAAACGGTGTTTAGAATTTAGTTGTTTTGGAGAAAACAAGTTTAAGAAAAAATCTTAATGGCCTGTAGTCACAAAAAAATTCGTTAAAGCAACTCACGGTTTAATTCCCAGTGTTAACAGGAAGTCTCACAAGGAGAAACTACAGCGTTTAAGTTTTTTTTGTCATAGTTATAGACATCTTTCTGTATACATACATTTTATTAAAAAAGTACTGGACATTGACCAATAAAATGCCAAATATTTGTTACGAGAGCGGTCCCAAAACTAGCCAAACTGAAGTATAGATGGTGCCAGTAGTTTTAAAAGAAAACAAAATATTTTGGTGAAAAGTGGCAATCTTATAAAACATATTAAAGCCTATAAAAATAAACGATCTGTAAATTTGTTAACATGGAAAAAATTGGCTATCATTATGTAATTCAATATTTCTATTTGAAAGGTCTCAGTTCAGCCAATATTAAAGCTGAGCTAGATTCTTCTCTGGGGAAGTCTGCTCCTTTGTGTACGACTGTAAAATATTGGGTAACAGAGTTTAACCGAGGCCGTACCAGCTGCCAAGACGAATACTGTTGTGGTCGACCAATTAAGATGTCCACTCTTAAGAGAATCCACAAAATAGCATTGGATGATCGTCGGCTGAAGGTGCGTGAACTAACTGAAATGATAGGCATTTCAAGAAGTACTGTACATCGTAGAGTGTTTGGCGATATTTCGCCCTAATAAAGCCTAATTTTTGCGTCGATTTATAACCATGGGTAAGACATGGGTCCACTAATTCACATTTGAGACAAAGGACCCGTCAAAGCAGTTGGCTGGAATGGGAGAATCGTGTCCATCGAAAGCGAAGATGGTTCCAGCTGCAGGCAAGGTTATTGCGTATGTTTTTTTGGCCCCAGCATGGGGTTATTTTTATTGATTATTTTCAAAGAGAGGAAACCCCATTAACGGCGAATGTTATGCTAATTTATTGCAACGTTTAGGTGATGAAATTTTGGAAAAAGTCCGCATTTGGCGAATAACAAAGGAAAAAGCCAAAATGTTGTTTATACGTGGCGAGGAGCAAATTGGCGTTTATCGTTGTTATCAAACAATTTAATAGCTGATGATCAACAGTGTAATGATTATTAATCCCAATTAATACAATGTCATATAGCGTTCTGCAACTCGATCAATTGAAAATTGAGGTCATTAGCGCTTGTCGTAGATTTTTGGTATACCTAGTAAAAGGCATAATACATATTAGTAATTCGGATCATGTATTCCGTAGCTTTTTCATATATGTAGTTCACAAAATCGATATTTACGCAAAACTAACTTTATTGCCAGCAAGATAGGTTCTAATTATGCCGTATGATTAATATTATTTTACACGAATAACTCAGACGTATGCTTGTTTTTTTTTGGATACGTCAAGTATACGCCACGTTTGATTGATTGCTAACGTTCATGTGATGAATTACAGCAAAAAGTCTGCATTTGACGAAAAAGAAAATGTTGTTTCATCAAGACAATGCTCCAGTTCACACATCCACTATTGCGATGGCCAAAATTAATGAATTAAAGTTCGAAATGCTTCACCACGCACCTTATTTGGAAAAATGGCTCGGTGGTAAAAGTCTGCGGTTGATGGTTATTTTAAGGAGTTTGACTGTTCTTACCATAAACAGGGTACAAAAGCTATTGAATATCGCTGGCAAAAAAGTGTATCGAGCTAAAAGAAGATTATGTTGAAAAATAAAGAAAATTTTAGCCAATTTTTTTGTTTGACGCTATTTCTTTGGTTTTAAGATAGAAATTCATTCACAATGACAACAATTCTCATAAATTTTGCCTTTTTCGACAAATGTGCTTTTCCAAACACCAGCTAACGTCCATATAATAGTCTTCATTTGCCGTCTGACTTTTTGCCAAGGATTCCTAATGCACAACATCACGATAGTTAAGGAAAATAGTCAACATCATTTTGAAATTTGATCGACTTTGACGGTTTTTTTTTGTTTTGGCTCAGTTAGAAGGCCTGTTGACTAGTTTGTACAAGGATCTTTAGTATAAGAATCGCTGAATTGAATTTTTGAAAAAAATTCAGTTCTTTCGGAACTAGTCGAGCGGTAGCGCGGTTCATACCCAAACAATCGTCTAAAATGGTATAAATTAATTCGTGAGGCACAGAAAGTTCAGCGGCTATCTCTCTCTCGAATTTGAACAATGGTGTTTAGTAAACATTTATTTTACTTTCTGGATGTCAATTTCAGTTGTGAACGTTGATGAACGACCACTGTACCATTTAAGTGCAAGTCCTTTTGATAACGTCCATTCACCGCAAGCTTTATGTAACATTTTTAGAGTTTTAGTACACGAAATTTCATTTACAATAAAAAACGTGAAATCTATTCTTTGTTAAATACTTTTATCCATTGTAAAAATCACAAAATAAACTTGAAATGAACTGACAAAATCGAGCACAGTAGAAAAACCAAATGACATATCGCATTGAAACTCAACGTCAGTATAGTAGACAGTTGTGCCAACTTAACGACAAATAAGAATTTTGATGGCTCCTTTAGGCAGAATGTACACATAGGCGCTACTCCACATATGCGAGCGCATAACATAATTTTTTTTTTTTAAAAAACGAAGTTAGAAAAAAACGTAAAAAAGTGTTGTATTTATAAGTATCTGGTGCTCAATACTCAAAAATACAGCTTGTTTTCTGTAATAGTATAAGGAATATGCAGTGCCGAATTTGGAAAATATTCCATTTTCTAAGTTCTGATATAATTAAGATTGGTTTTAGTTACTTTTAGTTTATGTTTTATTATGTTTTATTTTCAAAAATTTAAGATAACGCCACATTTTTTTCGGTAAATTAACAACGTTACTTTTTTCATTCGTTCTGGTATTGCCCATACAAATTGAACGATTTTTCGAAATTCAGCGATTCATAATTTATAGTAATCCAGTATCGATTGATAATGCTTAAAATAATAAAAAATAAATATAAAATGTGAAAACCCTCTCTGTCAATCAAAAACCTTTCGGTACTTCCCATGCAAATAACTATTATTTAATTCATATATGTTAGGTTCATATCTTTTATTCAGTTGCACTAAACTCAAATTCGGGATACGTTATGTATTTGCTAAAGGTCCTTTTTTGTGCCGCTCATAAAAATTATCTCACTTAATCCATAGTCAGTATTATTTAGGTAGGACAAAATGGAACAAAAATTGAATCAAATTTTCGATTAAGTGAAAATCTTTAGTTTCTCCAGATTTTCTAAGCAAAATACTTTCAAATATTATAATTTTATTTTTGCCCCCCTTTCGGTACCGGACACATTTTTCTCCATTCATATGTAATTATTTTCTACTCCTATACATATATAATTATTTATTGCTAACATGAAAAATCATAACGTTTTATAGCCAATTTTGCACATCGATAACAGAGGTTTTTCACAAAAACATACTTATAGAATCTTATGGAAACATGAAACCACAAACAAGGAAAATATGCATATCTGATTATATGAAATGAACAATTTCGAACAAATTAAGAAACCGATATAGCTATTTTGATTTTGTTTAAATTCAAATAACATTGCTGTTCGTAGAAATTTGCTTTATATAGATTTGTGTATCTCTCAAGTATGACTGTTTTTGAAGTAAACAAAATACGCCATCTATAGCACATTAACTGTACTATTCTATAAACCATCCCTACAAGCAAGAATTCATAGGGAATAATATAATAATACATAATAATAATTCATAGGGAATCCATAGGGAAAACTCTAACGCCAGAGGAGTACGTGAATAATGGAAAAATATGATACGGTTGCTGCTCTTGAATCATACCAACCACGCTTAAAACGATGCAAATTGCACTCAATTTGGATGAAATTTGCTGTCGAAGCACGTGGTTGTCATTCATTTGTAAGAATATGAATAAAAACCTGAAATGGATGGGAACATAAAATGTGTTACTCTGCCAGTCGGTTTGAGAGGTGGGGGTGTGCTGCAAGTGTATTCGGAATTGCGGATTGACACGTAATACTGACGTAATTTTTTTTTGACGTAATTGGAAATTGGAAATTCTCTTATGGAGGCCACGCTCTTCGCAAGAAATCTTATCTCTTAGCAAAAAATTGTAATTTTTCTCAAAATTTCAGAGCCTACATGATTTTTATCCAAAAAGAGGTGAATTCTCTAGATATTATTGGTATATGGACACAGTAGGAGTCTATTTGTAACGCACGGGCACACATTTACTTTTAAACACGTATCAGAAATAAAATATTCCACATAAAAATCAGAGGAGTTTGTATTTTATCATTGTTTATGCTCTTTAATTTGTATTTTGGTGGTGAAATTAGTTATTTTATACGGTTTTGATAAATAGCTCAGGTCATTAAACTAATCCTCACACCTCAAAACAACAATTCGAATGAATAAGTATATTTAAAGGCTTGTCGCGTATAGTAAATGACTTCGTTAGTTTCGACAGCTCAAGCATCAATTTATCAAAAACGATTTGATAAATTTTTCTTAGAATTGAAAATAAATTTCTTTCCGCAATTGATTTTAATTTAGCCAACAAAAAATTATGGATTATCGTTTTAAAGATGTTCTGACAAGCCTCAACGTAAAGTTCAAACGCAATTAGTACTTAACAAATTATTTTGGATTATTAAGACTATTATCATTTAAATTATAATTGTTATATATTTTTTTTTTTTGTAAAGTTCAATTTTTATACAAAGTTTATTGGCTCTTAACATATTTCATTGTTTCAAAGATTTTGTATGGGACCTTGAGGCGCACATCTGCAGAGAGGAAAACAACGGCGAAAACAATTTGTTGTTTACTTAGATTCTAAGGAAAAAAAAACTTTGTATTAGTAAACATGTTAACAATTTTTTTCACAATGCTGATCTATGCATGAAACTATGAAATAATATATTTTAATTATCTGACAAGACATGAATTCATTGAAGAATGTATTTTAATTTGGGTGTTGAATATGAAATCAATTTGTTTAGTAATACAAACGAAGTTTTTTTTTCTCACTTCCATTGAAGTGTTTGAAGTTTGAACGTGCAACTAAATTTTATAATCGCTATATGTATTTAAAAATGAAGGCATCATTATCAAATTGAATGACCCAACATCGTTGGGTTGGCGGGCTCATGGAGTTTTAGTCGCTATGAATCACTTCGACGGGAAGCCTCGCTTATTTTGAGCGCGCGCAGTTTACGAGAAATCTCGTTCATATATTGCTACTAGGCGACTATATTGTGCTGAATATGAAACACAGCGAATTAGTGAAGCTCGGAGTGCTAATTTAATTAAAATATGGGTAAAGCGTTTTGAAGAGACCGGTTCAACATTTAAATCACAAGCAAATGGCCGTCCAAGAACATCTAGGACTGAAGACAATGTTGAGAGAGTTATGGAGTCAGTACGAGGAAATCCACAAATGTCGACTCGCAAGAGATCGTCTGTCTTACAATTATCGCGACGAAGTTTGCAACGAATTTTAACATTGGATCTTAAACTGCATCCATATAAGCTGCAATTAACACAAGAATTGAAAGAGTCTGACTTAATAGCAAGGCTCGCATTTGCTAATGAAATGCTAAATCGATTTTCCTATTTTGACAATATCCTTTTCTCTGACGAGGCTCATTTCCTTATGAATGGGTTCGTAAACCGTCAAAATTGTCGTTACTGGAACAGTGAAAATCCCAAAATCAAACACCAGAAACCATTGCATAGTCCTAAAGTGACAGTATGGGCAGCAATCTCTGGCAGAGGAATAATTGGTCCTTTTTTCTTCGAAAATGCGCGGGGCCAAAACGTCACGGTTAATACGGAACGCTATGTTGAGATGTTGGACGGATTTTTGGCTCCAGAAATTGAAAGTGAATTGCAGAAGAATAGAATTGTGAATTCCAGAACTTGGTTCCAACAAGATGGAGCTACCTGTCACACATCAAATGACTCCATGGCGGTGGTGAAGCAGATGTTCCCTGGCAGACTGATTTTGAAAAGAGGTGATATCCCATGGCCCCCACGTAGTCCAGACTTAACGCCTCTTGACTTTTTTTGTGGGGATACCTCAAACACAAAGTCTACAGTAATAATCCAAGAAACATCGTTCAGCTGAAGGAGAATATCCGTGGTGAAATGTCAGCCATTACACCAGTATTACTAAAGAAAGTTTTCAATAATTTTCGTTTGCGGTTAGAGGAGTGCCGTCGTAGAGAGGGCCACCATTTAGATGATGTTATTTTTAAAAAGTAAATTCCATTTATTACTCTACAATGCCTTAGATTTATTTTAACCATACCTTTTGCATTTATTTTTTAATCTATTTTTTAAATATGCACGCCACCCTGTACTTCTAATCCCACTTATGTTTGAATTGTACGATAATTGAGTGATGCTTCCTTAATTAGTTGTAATCATATTTATATGTATAATCTTAAATATTTATTGTACCGTCATATAAACGTGTTTTAAAATTTCAATTCAAACAGTGGCGGAAATCTATGGTAATTATTAGGTTTTTATGATTAGCTTCATCAACACCAAATCAATGGGAAACGCTTGATACATCCAGTATACTTTATGTATTTCATTCATCATTAACGTTGTTAATCACCTTATATAAAGGGTGGCGCATAAGTAACATTAACAGCGACTATATTGAATGCGTTTTTGTGCATCATTCGATGTTAACTCGTGAATCAATTTCATCTTCTATGGGAAAAGATGTAACATATGTAAAATTCTTTGCCGATTCTGGCCGACTAGACATCTCTAACTGCTGAGAACGTCGCACGGTGGGGCCGATCTACTGAAAAGCAGAGAAATTCAATATCTCAAGAACGGATTGACATAGAAACCAGTCTTATTCGGCTCAGAAGAAAAAATACATTAAGTTCAACAATGTTTACATACATTTTGAAGAAAATTAATGAACTAATGAGGAAATAAAAGCCTATTGGCAAAGTAAAAATTTCTGAAATGTTTGTCCTTATCAAAACAAGTTGTAACAAGAATTTAGAGTGTATATATAATTTAAATAATGTGTACAGTACCTAAATCAAGGAAGCATAAGACCGAACAGTTTGTAAATATTTTTTTATTTTATTTTTTTTTCCAAATCGATACATTTTGTTTAGCATCACTTGGGAATTCTAGACTGAACTCACTGAACATCACTGGGAACTAGACTGAACTCGAATTAAAAGTGTTTTGAAGTGTGGACATGTATTATATGAGCCAACTGGGTAAACAAAATAGTGCAACAAACAAACGCGTACTCTAATCCTTTCTTTTCTTTGCGGTGTTATGATCGGATAGGCAGATAAAGGCAGATGATTTTTGTTCTAATCTTCACTTTAACTCATCTAGTTTGAAAAGTGACCATCAACATCTCGGAGGAAGCCGGAGCTTTTTTCGTAACCATAGCTGTTCTCAATTCTTATTTGAAATTCGTAACTTAAAACGTTGTAAAGCGTTCTAATATTTTTTTTTTGCCCAGTTTGACTCATGTATGGTTTAGTTGGCCATCGTAGAGCAGGAAAAAAATTTGATAATTTTGTCCTCCCTCTTTCACAATTATATGCACTCATTTATAGTAGAGTGTAATTTGGTCAAACTTCCATTATTCTGACAGTTGGCCTAAATTAATGGTCCTGCAGCTATAATAGAGTGAGAATCATAAACTAGATAATCGATATCAGCGCTTTCGATAATCGAATTTTTTCCGCCTTGGCCCCAGTGTGCGTCGGCCGGTGGAGGTTTCAGGAGTTTCCTCAATACTTGCTTGCACTCGAGCAATGGTCACTTCCTTTTGAACTACACGAGGTCTTCCAGAACGCGAAAGATCACAGACAGCTTCTTGTTGCCCAAAACGCTGAACCAATCTTTAAATTGTTGAAGCGCTATAAGCATGCATTCGAACATGAAAAAATTTCGATATGATTTGAATAATCGAATGCTGACTTTCAAAGCAAAATTGAACAACTTTGGTTCTTTATTCTGTGCTGAGCCTTTTCTTCATAGTTTATTTAGTTAATTCTGTAAAGAGACGGAAAAAAACGACTTAAACAAAAAATTTATTCACTGATCAAATCTTAGCGTTACTTGTGCGCCACCCTATATATATCTAATGTATCTAATTTGCTATTATTTGTATTTAATTTTTAGTTTGGTATGGGAGGGTGTGTTGCTATTTACTTTTCGTGAATTATGGCTGCTGCTTTTGTTGTGTGCTCTGCGTTTACTTATTGTTAAAATGATTGACAGATTAGGTCATTGGGAGCAATCCAGATGATTTTCAATTCATTTTAATTGTATTCTTTGCCATCTCCACCATGTCATTTGTTATGTCAATAGGCATTGTATTTGTTTTCCAATTGATACAAGGTAATTGATTGAAACTCATTTCAATTACAAACATCGTCATTTCTCACATTTAATTATAAAATGGAAAAGCCAAAATGTTGTTCATACATGGCGAGGAACAATATGGCGTTTTTGTTGTTGTTGTAATCAAGCAATTTAATTGTGGATAATCAACAGTGTAATGGTCATTAATCCCAACTAATACAATGTCATATAGCGTTCTGTAACGCGATCAATTGGAAATTGAGGTCATTAACGCTTGCTATAGATTTTTGGTATACCCAGTTAAAGGTGTATCAGATATTAGTAAATCAGGTCATGTATTCCGTAGCTTTTTCATATAGTTCATAAAATCGATATTTACGCTAAACTAACTTTGTTGCCGGCAAGATATGTTCCAATTATGCCGTATAATTAATATTAATTTAAACAAATAACTCAGGCGTATGTTTTTTTGTTTTGTTTTGGAAACGTCAAGTATACGTCACGTTTAATTGATTGTTTCAATATTTTCATAGCATTTTGAATTATGTTGTTTCCGCAACAACATAATTCCGTTACGGCAACTCGTGGTGATGATAATTCGTGGGATAAATCTCTTTTTATGGAATTTTTTACCATGAAATGAGGTATTTTGATGAATAAATTAATTAATGGAATGTTTTTTACTGGCTGGGAAAAAAATATTACTCATTCGTCTTATAAACTTTACTTGTAACCGGTTACGAAAATAAACATTATTGAAAGAATTTTTAATTACAAAAATTATTAAGGAAGAAATTAGAAACTAATATTTTAAGTACGCCAAAACTTCGTTTATCACTCTGTGTGTATAATTTTTGCTATAAATTTGTATATTCTGAAATTAAAAAAATTATTATATTATTATTATTTATAATAAACATATTATTTATAATAAATAATTTTAATTTTTCTTTTATTGTTAAGAAATACAAAAAAAATTTTGATTTTTGAATTGATATTCGAACATAAGATTTATTTTTGATTTTTATTTTTCAGATTTCAAATAACAGATATTTTGCATTCTATCAAAAACGAACAGAGAATTGGTCAAAAATACACAAAATATTTATTATTTTATCTTTTTTTTTACCTTTTTTAACTTTTTTTATCTTTCAAATTTTTTGTATCACCCTCAAAGAAGGATCCTTACGAAATAATGCATTTAAGCCTTTGAATAATCCAATAATCGCAATATTTTCCGGAAATGATTTCAGTACACGCCGTAAATTATCTTTTATGTCTTCCGTCGACTGAAATCGGTGCGCTATGAAGTATTAATTCTGGTTTTGAAAAGAGAAAATAGTCAGCCGGAGCTATACCAGATCAATACTGTGGTTATTCGACGATTGGTCTTAAGTTTTTTCCACTGGTAGCCTTTGCGCGCTATCATTTTTTTTTCATTCATTTTCTTTATTGGATCTTTCTTTCGAAATTTACAATATGTATTCAAATCTCAATCCTATCTTAAACTAAAGTATCCTGCCATTGCCAGATCTTGTTTTTGGCGAGCAAAACTGTTTATCACCGGACTAGTCTCCTGACAGTTTAAGCATTGAGGAGGGTCTTTGCGCGCTAGCGGTTCCTCAACTGATACCCTGCGATGAAGCAGATATCTGAGATTGTAAATTGGGTGGGGTTCATTTTTTCCTTTTATGTGGGCGTAGTCAAACGCTATTTCCATCTTAAACATGGGCTGAGGAGCCTTGAACTTGTTGAGTATATTTTGAATGGATTTCGTAACCCTCATTTTCAACAGCCTCCTTTATTTCCTGTATGGGAATGTTGCTTTCAATGCCCTTGATTACAACTATTAGTCGCTTAGAGCTTTTGAGTTGGTAAGTATAGTAATTCTTACGTTCCTGGTCAAAAAATTTGGAAACTTCACGATATTTTTCTTCTGTATATGTTTGAACTTTTGTCTCCAGCACCTTCCCCTTGCGCAGGGACACTACCTATACATGGAAACCGTCTTTACCAACTAAATGAGATAATCTGTTTACCAGATTGTTAGGGATAGCTTCCCTTAGGAATATTGGGGGAGGTTTTTGTGGTTTCTTAGGTTGTGATTGCAAATTTTCTTCTTCTGCGGCCAAAATTGCGTAGTAATTTTGACCTCTTGGCCTAACCTGTGAAGGAGGGATGCTTCTGGAGTACATCGAGTTTGGAAGTTTTTGGCTAGACTTTGGGTTCAATTTTCTTTTCAGAATGGGAAAGTAAACGTCTATCCCAGTTTGAACCGTTTCATTTTGAGGTTTTTGTTTCAGTATAGCGCCCGAGGTCGATGTTGCCGGTTGAGTAGCATTCGCGAGAGTTGCCATTATATCACCGTTTGCACGAATGATAGGTGAAGTATCGGGTACACTTTTTGGCGGAATCTTAACTTGGGGCGAACTGATTGTTTGTGGAGCATGGGAATACGGAGTACTTACGGGCATACTTTTAGGCGGCAACATATTTTGTCCACTTGCCAAACTGTCATCATTGTTTGGAGAGATGTGAGCTGAGGGGGAATTCATAATAACACTGGTTTTCGCGGTTAGGAAGGCACTGTCATCTTTTTTGTTTTGGGATGCACTTTTCTGACACTCGTTTGCATTTATTGAGAGATAAGCATTTCTGCTGTTAAGACTCAGACGTCTCTCTGAGTGTGAGATATTCATATAGGCACTTTTCGCCTTAAGATATGCGAAATGTAAACTATATTTTTTTCCAGATTTGTTGTGACTGTAATATTATAAATTGTATGTTATTATCACTGCACTGGGGAATTTTGATTTAGCGTCTTCTGACTGAATATTTTTGGGCTAAGAGTATATTTAACCTTTTTTATAATTATTTTTCTAGAGCCGATGCACAAACACGTCTGTCTGCACAGACAGAATTATCTATAAATTATCTTTCGATAAATCTAACCTTTTTCGATGTATTTCCTTTCTAAAATGCCGCACACTAGCCTGATATTATTCTTTATTTAACGTCTGAATTTCTAGCAAGAATTCCCGATGCACAACACCGCGATAATGAAAGGAACATTATCTTAACTTTTGATCGAATTTGGTTTTGGCTCAATTAGGAGGAGTCCTTCTAAACCCTTTTGACTACTTTGCATGTCAAGTTTGTAAGTCCACGCTCGTCACAAGCGTTTTATGAATGTGGGCTGAGAATCAACTTGTTGTATGTTGCTGCATGTCTTTAGTTTCCTTTTTGTTCTTTGGTGTCTGAAGAAAATTCAGGTCTTTCGGAACTAGTCGAGCGGCAATGCATTTTATACCCAAACAATCGTATACAATTGCACGAATTGGGTCAGTGACTATCTCTGGAACTTGAATGATGATTTTCAGTCACAATTTCCATCACTTTATCGATGTTGACTTTAGTTGAAGACGTTAATGGCCCGCCAGAGTGACGAAAATTTTCTCCTCTATCTTGATCACGTTTGAATACACTGTATTATTCATGATTTGATAAAATAGATTCACTGTAAGCTTATTGCAAAATTTCCATGTATTTGGTGCACTAAATTGCTGTAAAAAATTTAGGACAGGTTGTTTGTTCAATATACAAATATTGAATGAATCAAGTACTGTAAACAAACTAAATGGCAGATTGTGCTCAAACTGGGCATCAGTATAGAGGACAACTGTGGCTTTTGGCTTTTATTTCCAAACTTAAATCTCCATGAAAATCATAAAACTATGTTGCTGTGCCCCGTACAGAGTGCTTTTGTTTATTTGCTAACTACTTTTAAATTATTCTATTCTATAGTCAATAACGTTTTCTTGAAGATAAATTCGAGAATGAATAAAATGACTCATGTGAAACTGATGTGATGGTGATACATAAAGTGTGTCGTATAAAACAAAACATTTTTTTAACGTATATTTAAATTAATCAAGTGAAAGACTAAACGCCTTCACACCATAGTTAACAGCTAATCAAATAAATATTGAATATACAAACCCTTTTGGATCATTTTTAAAAATACAACTATGATGATGATGATGGCATAACATCGTGGCTTTATTTTTGCCATTATCCACTATTTCGCCGTATGAGTTTACTGCAGACAATTCGGATTTTAGAAAATCTCATTTGATCAAAGTGTAATTAATTGAAACTCTCAAGTGCCGCTTGCATTGTGCAACTTATTGTTTATCTTTGATCGTGTTCACTGCATAGCTTTTAAGTTACATTCCTTTTAAATATCACAAGACTCATTCATAATTCATGTCCACGTCTCGT
The DNA here is from genome assembly GCA_019455685.1 of Philornis downsi. Taxonomy (NCBI): domain Eukaryota; kingdom Metazoa; phylum Arthropoda; class Insecta; order Diptera; family Muscidae; genus Philornis; species Philornis downsi. The sequence continues at coordinate 1,016,437 of JAHXMU010000048.1, read as the reverse complement.
GTGTTGGATACCCTGAGTGATCGTAGCCGGTGTTCTTTCTTGTGCGGCCGCACCACAGTGCTCGTTCCAGCCAACACCTTGAAAATTCATTTGCGATTGTTAAGGAGATTAGAGGAGATTTGAAACTTGTTATTAATAACACTTTGAAACATTAGCTCAAGAATGCCACATGCAGCAGAATTCATTGCAATGTAAATGTAAGATCTTTGAATTTGAATTTGAATCTGTTACCTGCTTATAACATTATTATTATTTTGGTATTTGGCTTAAATGTGCGCAGGAAGGCGGTTGAGGGGGGGTGAAATCGGCTTAGTTAATAATTTCTGCAAATGTAGCCAGAATGACCGTGGCAAAATTGTGCATTTATTGTATTTTAAACAAAGCGAATGATAGACGTTTTTTTTTGCAACAGGTATGGAAACAACTGGGAATTGGTGGTATTTGAAACGACAAGTAGAAGATGTAAGTAAGTGTGTGTGTGTGTGTGTGTGTAGCTTCCAAATACACGTAATGTAATACAAAAACTATGAATGTTTACAAATCTTAAAAAGTTGTAGTTGTATGGTATTTTTCAATTATATTTTATGGGCGTGTTGAATTCGAAAACGAATTCCAACAATTTGCAAGTGGAACTATTTCTGAGATATTGTTGCATTTTTTATTTCGAAAAAGTTACACTCTTTTTACAGCCTTTGAATAGGGGTTGTGTTTTTTTAAACCCATTATCATAAAAGGTAAGATATATTGAATTTGTTATGCCATTCGCAATAACTAGAAGTAGCCACCTGTAAGTTTTGAGATGGTCATAAAAATCTCTAGCGACTAAATCGTGTCTGTCCGCCCGGGTGTCTGTTGAGTGATTGATAACTTTGGCAAGACTTGGGTCCAAGGGGAGACATTTTAAATAAAAATATCAAAATTATTTTCAATAAAATCGATTTCGTAGAAACCATTTGATTATTCAAGGACTAAATACTCCCCTTGTAGATGCCATTTAAAATGGCAAAAATTTAACACCCAGAAGGAAGCATTTAAATATCAAATACATATCTTTTGAGCAAAAGTGTTTCATGATTTTTTATGTGGATTAAGCTATGTCCGCCTGTTTGCTTGGTAGACAGGGTAACTATCGTAATTTTTTTTTTTGAAACTTCTTAAAATTTGGCACAGCTCGGAGCTGAAGCTATATCGACCAATCATCTCAAATATCTTACATATAAATTAACAGATTTCGTAAAATTCAATTTGTTTCCCGTAATTCCTCATTTGTAAACCCCAGTTTCTTAAATTTTTTGAATTTTTTGGCCATTGTATTAGTTTATGTTTTATGGGATTTTTGATAAAATTCAACGATTAATCACGTCCTTTCTGGTACATAAGTAACGGTATATAAGTAATCTATTTATCCTATATATTACTATGTTCGTACCTGTTATCTATTTACACTAAATTTAGTTCTGCATACTCGGAGCGTTTACCAGGATAAGGCCTCAAAATGAAAATAGGTCACAGTGCACAAACAAGCCTTTCGGTGCCTCCCATACAATTTGGGAGAATTCATTTTTTTTTCGTTATTTGTTGGCTGGCAGAAATCTATGTTATTGTCCGTGAAATTGATTTCCAATTTTCTATAAAATTTGATAACAATTTATTACCCTTCTGGTAATTTCCATAAAAATGATAGATGTCACTGATTTGACCCATTTCTTTTTAGGATTATAGCTCTTACTTATTCAGTTGTACTAAATTCAGTAAAATTTATTCTTAGGTTTATAGCTTTTATTTAATTGCAATAAATTCAGCCAAAGTGCTTACTAAAGTAAAGTCTGAAAATGAAAAGTATGATGACCTTCTGGTTGGTAGCAGCATGAACTATACTGATGTAATGCACATTAAAAGATTGTTTTTTTTTAAACCCTAACCTAAAAAGAGAGGTCATTTACAATGATTTCGTGAGTTGGGTATGTTGGCGCGATTCCGTAAAAGGCTTTGGAAAATAGCATCTATGTAAAAGGCCATTACAATTCCGCTACTCGATAGTTTATGTATATTAAGGTGGCAGCAAGAAATCAACTACGGAAGTGAGCGATATCTAATCAAAAGAATTGCCACAGAGAATCTACAGTCTGAGTTCACATATCTGTTCTGTATTGATTTGAATTGGTTTATTTACTCGGTTCTGAAGAGGATAATATGGGTTAGAAATACGGTTGAGATAAATCCCGGAAACTAGTCCCTGTAAAACGCTATACTATTTTTGAACTCTCGCATATATTTAGCCAAAAATCCAAAAAGTTGAATTTCTCAATTTATTAAAGTTTTTGGAGTCCCCCCCATTTCTCACCATTTTGCAATGAGGTTTAACTGCAGTCATTTCTCAGTTTCTAAGGAAATCCATAAAAAATATGGATTTCACAGATACCTAACCAAAAACAGCATCCAACTAGTGCAGAAATTTTAGTCAGATGAACTGGTTTACATATATCTTCACCCAAAGTCCTATAGTTTTGGTGTAAAAGTACAAAAGGTGCTAGAAATGGGAGCGTATAGCTAAGTAAACTAAATGTTTAATGCTTTGCTTCGATAATCTGTGTGACAGTTACCAGAAAAGACGTGGTTATCCGGTCAATTTTTTTTAAATTGAACCTGTTATTAAACTGCGGCCTACTAAATTACAGATTAGAGGAAAATTAAATGTCGGTAAATTACTTAATTTGTATGGGAGGTGGTGCAAGAAGGGGTGTAGCGATGCCCTCCATTTTCATTCCCAGAACTTAGTTCAGCAAACGCTCGATGTGTGCGAAATTTGACTGAATTCAAAACAGCTGCATGAAAGGTATGAATCTAAGAATATGTGAGTGAAATTCCATCCATTTGCATGGGATCTGTCCAAATGGACGTGACTACAGAGAATTATAAACCAATATATTCGACAAAATTCTAGGCCACTTGGAATTTAGGAATTAGAAATTACAGAGGAAAATTTTAATTTCAGAATATTTAACAACTTGTACGACGAAGTCTTCAGTAAAGATAGGCAAAGACCTTAGCGAGCCTTTTTACACCAAACGAGGATTTAAGCAGGGCGACAGTCTATCGTGCAACCTCTTCAACATACTGTTGGAGATGATTATGAGGAAAACTGCAGTTACCACGATTGGTACTTCAATCTTCAATAAAAACCAAATGTTATTCGCAAATGCAGATGACATAGACATCATTAGCAGAAGACTGCAAGATGTTACTGCAGCCTTCTCAGGCATTGAGAAGGAAGCAACGAAAATGGGTCTGGTGGTAAACGAGGACAAAACAAACTTATTGGTTTCAACGAACAAAGAATCTTTTCGTTTGGGACGCTGTGTGAACGTTGACAACTACCTATATAATTTTGAAGTGGTGGAAGAATTCATCTACCTCGGTTCTGCTGTAAACAAAACGAATGATGTCAGTATGGAGATAAAGAGGAGAGTATTGCTTGCTAACAGGTGTTACTATAAGCTAAGCAAGCGATTCAATGATAAAGCTCTCTCTCGACAAACGAATATCCAACTGTACCAGACGTTGATTCTACCTGTCTTGTTATATGGCGCAGAATCCTGGGTTATGACGCAAGCGAATGAATCAGTACTGGCAGCTTTCGAAAGGAAAATACTTCGGAAAGTATATGGACCCATCATCGTTAACGAAGAGTACCGGCGTCGCATGAACAATGAGCTGTATGAGCTATATGTCGACATCGACGTAGTCAAACGCATTAATATACAGCGATTGTGTTGGCTGGGTCATGTTGTGCGGATGGACCCAAATGCTTTGGCACGGAAAGTTTTCGACAATGAATTCGATGGACGACGCAGAAGAAGGCGACCCAAACTCTGATGGAAAGACCAAGCTTTTGAAATACTATCGAAACTTGGTGTGACGAATTGGAGGAGAAGCGCAAAAGATCGAAGCGCTTGGAATTATTTTCTACGGGCGGCGTATAATAGATAAGGATGTCTATTCTAGTCGCCATCTAAGAAGAAGAAGAATACGTAAAAATTATGGAGGTACTTATTTATATATAGATTAAATTAGTCATTTGTGTGGGAGGTATCAGAAGGGGAGTGCATAGTCAGTTGATTTTCTGAAATTTTGCCACGTATCATAAATCAATATAATAAACAAAAAATTGTAACTGCAGTCTATGAACGTGAAGTTATAGGTGAGAAACTAAATTTTGGAAAATAGGTCGATTTGTATGGCAGATATCAGAAGGGATTGATCGTTGTAGTCCATTTATAATTTTCGACTACGGTTAGGAAAAATATTAGGCTGTGTAAAGTTTTGGCAAGTTTTATAAAGATTTGTGATTGCTATGTTTCCAGCCAAAAAAACAGACCGATAGACGGCCATCGCTCAATCGACTTAAAAAGCCATAAAACACATTTTGCCAAAACATATTTTGTATTTAAATGCTTTCTTCTGGGTGGTAAATTTTGACCGTATCAAATTATGTATACCTTCATTCCTTCGGGTTAAGGTATACAAAATAGCAAAATAACCAATTTTTGGGATCCAAAAGTAGTTAAAATTTGGTGTGAAACAAATGAATTCAACATGGTTTTGTTATGAGAGGGATGACAATTTTTTATGTAGGCTTATCGGGGTTGTTGAAACAGTGCTAATGAATTAATAAAAATGTTGTTTTACGTTGCGAATATTTTGGAAAAGCTAAATATTATAAGTAATTTAATATGAGATCACTTTCTTTAAAACAACTTCTATATAATTATAAACTATGTCTTCGAAGAAATCATTTCTAAATGCAATAAAAAAAAGATTCCCTGAAAAGTGCTTCAATGTTTTTTACAAAACTCCTCTGATTTTCGCTGAATTTCACACAAAGTAGGTTTAGACTAAATAATAAAATAAAATATGAAGTGAATTTCAAAATTTCGAAGATGAATTTTTGCTGTCACCCTAATGCAAACACACTCATAATATGTAAACTACGATGAAAAAGAACAAAAATACATAATTTAACATACATTTTATTATTGTTAATATGATGGCGTAGGTGGCACCGTCCGTCTCTGCTGTGTGTAAAGATAAAATAGCAACTTTGAAGTAAAAATTAAAAAAGAAACAAAATTATTTACATTATTAAAGAGGGGGAAAACGTAAAAAAGAACAAGAAAAACAAAATAACCGACAACATTTTATAAAATTCATCATACACAGGTGCGGCTAAGATAGCACTAACAACAGCTACAAAAAACAGCAATAGTAAAGAAAAAAAAAATGCAAAAGATAACAACAAACGCTGCAAAACATTCACGGCAAGTTAAAGATCGAAGTTTGTGCTTTTGTCGGCGGATGGTGATGGCGACGGTAATGGTGGTGGGTAATGCAATGGCTAGTACAGATGAAGTACGAAGTATTACATCTAATTAAGTGGAATGAGGATGCAATTTGAGATAACGAGATGTGAACACAACAGAAGAGAATTGTTTATGACAAGACATAAATTTATAGATTTTAGAGCTCCCCATCGCACTGTGGTAAATTGTTAAAGAAGGCGTTGAGAAATCAGTGCACATATTGTTAATGAGCTTTCATTGTTTCCTTTTTGCTTCGTCGGCTAAACTATGTTCGTATGAATCCTTTCTATAGAATTTATTATGGTCTTGTAAATTCTTCTTTTTGTAGCTCTCAAATTTCTCTTTGATATATTCAGTGATATATTTTTGTTACTTCTAAAGGGTGTCCCAACAAGAACGCAAAATTTAAATTTTAAATAAAACAATTGAATTGTTTCTCTGGTTGTATGACATGTGACGCCGTCTTGTTGAAACCACATGCCCTCCACATTCATTTCTTCAATTCTAGGCACGAAAAAACTGGTTATCATTTCACGATACCGAACACCATTGACTGTTTCATTTCATTTTCATAAAAAAAGGTCCAATGATTCCTCCAGCTCAAAATCCACACCACACAATGACACGTTGAGGATGCATTTGCTTCTCCTGAATCACTCGGGGATTTTCCTCACCCAAAATGCGACAATTCTACCCATGGACGAAGCCATCAAGATGGAAATGGGCCTCGTCACTGAAGATGATTTATCGGCAAAATCGGCATTTTCATGTTGTCTCCCCAATACCCAATTAACGAACTCCCTTCGCTGTCCATGGGCAGCTGGCTTCAGTTCCTGAGTCAATTGAACTTTGTATGCATGAAGATGCAAATCTTTCGTCAAAATTTGCTGCATAGTGGATTTGGAGACACCAATTTACTGAGCTCGGTGTCGAATTGAGGTGGATGGAGTTTGAGCGACATTATCACGTACAGCCTCAACATTTTCGGTCGATCGACCTGGTCGAAGGCGCGTTGTTATCTTTACATCACTAACAGACCCAGTTTTGGCAAATTTATCCATTAATCTCTTTACAGTTGACTCTTTTGGAGCATTATTGTGACCAGAAATTGATTGCAATTTGCCAACTGTAGCCGCAAAACTTTCACCATTTTGGTAAAACGATTTCACAATGAGAATGAGTTGTTCATTCGTGTAGCGCTTCATTTTTACTAACCTCGTAGCTTCTACTAGCAAACAATAACAATTGTTCAAATGTCAAACAATAACACTTCGAATGGCACCAAATTTAAATCTTGCGTTTTTGTTGGGACACCCTTTACAAAAAATACAATTTTATAAGTCTCCGCTGTTATTTTATTTATGTCAAAATTTGGTAGTTTCTTACCAAAAAAAGTGCACCAAAAGAAGCAAATATTCATCACAACTGGTGATGGAGGAGTGGTAAAAATTGCGTAATCACCAATCAAATTAACATAGGGTTGCCAAGGAGGGAAACACCATGATGCCTTTTCCCTAGATATTCACGTGTGGTGTATGTACTCGTACAATGAAAATTCAAATCCTTGGTTATACATTTTTCTTACTGAAAATAATTGCTTTTTATTGTAATATTTTTATTGTATTTTCATTTATATTAAATTCGGCTTCTTGGAAATACTGCCCACTGGTCCCCCTTATACATATATTACTTTCTATAAAAAAGAACCAATAGACAGGCACTGAATTAGAAACGCTCCTAATGTTTAGTATTGTCGAAGCTTATATACCCTTAACTATGGACTACAATCCACAGTACTGGGAACGGACATTCTTAGCGACATAGAAATGTATACGCTTTATTTGATCTCTGAATATTTGTAATTTGTAATTTTTATAGATAGAATTTATACATCATAGGGGAAAGCGTAAATAAATATTGCTTTTAATACTTCGCTATCTGGGTTTTGGAAGTGGTTTAAAACTCTTTCGCTGGAAGTGATAGATATGCATGGATTGCATTTTTAGAAGCGGTGATTCTTTTTGAAAAGTTTCTACTTATTTTTTACTGGGTTGTTATAAGAAAACATTATATTTTGTATTACTCAAAATATTGTCCATCGCTTGCTACTATTTTGTCCATTTTTTTAATTTTCTTCTCTTCCTTTTACTGTGTGTGGTTGCATAGTACAAGGGCGTGTGGCTGCAACCTGTTGCAGGTGCATGTCTGTGTTTCGTGCAAGCAAGTATACAGTTCCATGCAAGGTATGATGTATCGAAACTGGAGCACTTTTTGTCTGCGAAACCCTGACCAGAGGGTTTTTATTTTCGGGTAGCACGGGAGATCAGGGGCTCCGAGAACTAAAGGGAGCATCGTGCCGGCTGTGGTTGCCCGAACGCGTGCTTTCAGTGATATTGCGTTGCTTCAGCGTCTTCTGAACGTAATGCGGGACTTGGAAAACACTGTTCTTCTTCGATAGGTTAAGGTGTCTAGATAGGCCTCACTTCTAACCGGAAGGAAGCTCACTTCATACCAGTCACCTCAAAGGTACTTTGGCTGAGAGAGGAAGTAAGCCCTGAGGAAATTTTTCAAGGGGATATACTTCTTATCTCAAAGGGGCTTCGACTAATCCTTCCGGGAGTAGTTTTTGTCTGCGGAACCCTGACCAGAGTGTTTTTATTTTCGGGTAACACGGGAGATCAGAGACCCCAAGAACTACAGGGAGCATCGTGCTGGCTGTGGTTGCCCGAACGCGTGATTTCAGTGATCTTGCGTTGCTTCAGGGTCTCCTGAAGGTAATGCTGGAACTTGGAAGACACTCCTAACCGGGAGGAATCTCACCTCATACCAGTCACTTCAAAGGTACTTTGGCTGAGAGAGGGAGCAAGCCCTGAGGAAATTTTTCAAGGAAATATACTTCTTATATCAAAAGGCCTTCGACTAATTCTGAGATTAGTTTGAGTTCCCCAAAGGGGCGTTGGATGTCGCAAATATGTTCGAAAACAGTCCGATGTGTTATGGCACATCGCGAGTAAGGCTTTCAAAGCGAGACCCACGTGAAATTAGACAATTGTTGTCCATTTTTTGAGCTTATTCAAGAATCGACAAAATTTTTGTTTTCTGCTCAGACAAGCCATATGTTATCGATTGCTACAATTGATAATCACAAAGGTCAATATCTGGTGAATGCAGCAGTTGGTGCTTAATTTCCCAGTTAAGGATTCCCAAATTGGTTTTGACCAGTGACGCAGTATAAGAACTAGCATTACCATGCAATCCTTCCCTCCCTCGAATGTTCGACTCAGTCTCATTAATTGCTTATGGTAGAGGGCCTGAATAATGACTTTAAATTAATCCCACCAAATTTACAACATGAGTTTTTTCCACGAATGTTCGGTTTAACTATCAATGATGAAGCATTACTAAGTGGTTCACTTGATTTCCACTTCTTTGGGTTATGGTAGTGAATCCATTTTTCATCATCTATGATTGTATAATGCAAAAAACGCCTGGCAAGCAGTATTTTATATGTGTAAAATCCTTGTTCAAGACTGATTCGTATGTAACCTCCTTTCTTCCTTTTAAATAACTTTAATCAATTTTGAAGGATGCATATTGCTACTGAATCGTAACAAAATTGAGCCATTGTTAAAGCGTGTGGCAACTGGTTATGGAAAGTAAGTCATTTATGACAACGTCAAGTCAAAACAGTCGTAGTCCAATCGCGACGAGCCGGCGTAGAAGGTGGTAAAGTCAGGATTGACAGTCAGGAAGATTTTTCTGTGTGTTTGGTGTGACACTGGAACGAAACTATTATGTGTCGGTTCGCTAGGGTTAAAGTCTTAATTCAGACCTTTACTGTTGACAATCGAACCGTATGGAGGAAGCAACCACCCAGAAGGGGCCAGTTTTTGTCAATAGGAACTCACTCCCATGGGTACAACACCAGGACAACATCAATAGTGACTTTCCAGAAACCCAGTGAATTTGGTTGGGAATTCTTCTGCATCCATCTGATATAAATTGTCAACAATTGAACCGTAAGGAGAAAGCAACTTACCAGAAGGGGCTAGTTTTTGTCAATAGGAGAGAAACTGTCTTCCATGATTACAACACAAAACTACACATCGATAGTGACTCTCCAGAAACCCAATGAATTTGGTTGGGAAGTTCTTCTGCATTAATCTGATATAAACTGTCAACAATTGAACCGTGCGGAGGAAGCAACCACCCGGAAGGGGCCAGTTTTTGTCAATAGGAGAGAAATTTTCTTTCATGAATGCATCACAAGGCTACATATCGATAGTGGCTCTCCAGAAACCTAAGGAATTTAGTTGGGAGGTTCTTATGCATCCATCTTGTACATACTTTTAACAATCTTATTTTATAGTTCGGAGTTGAAACCAAGTAACTGCCACCGGTTTATTCCTATGGCGATTGATTAAAATCGTTTGTTTCAGTTTTATGTCAACTGGACGAGGGATACTCTGAGATATGGGATAATTCTAAGTATGCTAAATAAAACCGTCAACGTCATGTAAAAATAATGGATTTCTATTTACTAAACCATATGTTAAATGAATGGGTTTATCAAACTTCTATTTTGCTTTGTACTGTTTCATATATCAGGCATCTACTCTAAATATATTTATTTACAATATCTTATACAACGAAACTCAAACTGTCATAGCCGATTTTGAAAATCGTTTTCAAAAACGAATTTTTGTTTTCATCCTTATTAACGAATTTCTATGCGTTTTTCATGGGTTTCACAAAAGATTGTACGGCCGCGTTTAGATTAGTTTTGTTACTTCTGAAATGGTTTTTGTAAACTTCACTGCTTTTAATTTTATTTCAATATTCGGTTTTTGCTTCGCTAATAATTAAAACTATAGGACGTTCCATTACCTAAACGCTTCTGTATGTTATTTCTATCTTAGCGGCTTAAAAAACGAAAACGATTTTTGCTATAACTAATTAAAAATGATTTTCGTTTTCACTTCCTTCTTGATATTTTTGACACACAATAATAATGATGATTCTTGAGTACACCGTTTAATTATGGATCTCAGAAGCGAAAATATTCGATTACTTAGTGTTTTTTTGTTTTTTCGGGAAGACATTCCCCTATCAAGTATCTTTAAGAACCATAACTAAGTGGCCTAATGTGTTGCCTAATGATGACGATGATGGCAAATGAAGAAATAAATCATGTGAAACAAAAATCAAAGAGTTAATTTGTATAGAAACTTATACATTAAGGGGATTGTCTTTTCTTTTCTGAGGCTGGATCGATTCTTTTCACTAACCATGGAATTAGTGGGGCGACAATGGAACAAAGGAATACCACCCCATTCTCCTAACAGACAGTTTAAAGATTGATGATTTTTTTTCTGTATACTTAATATTTTCTAGCTTCAGGCGTTATAAATCAACCGAGAAGTTCTTTTGTCGATTTGGCTACAGCACAAATCTCCATTTCAAAAATTGGAGAAAAACGTTTATTAATTCCTGGTGATTTGGGTGTTTTTGTTTTTTTCTTAAGAATTTTTCATAATCATGTTTTGATGTTGCTATCGATCACTTTATTTTTGTTTTCTTTCCTTAGCTCATTAGAAATATTAAGATTTGTGTTTGAGGCAAGTGGTAGTTTTCGTTATTAAAATTTGGTAAGACGGATTGTTGTTATTATTGTCATCATTATCATCATGATCATCGTCAGCAGAAGTAATGATTACCTTCTATTCTACCAGTACCTCTTCTTCATGGCTTTTTATTCTTCATATTTCATCTATTGTTTTTAAGAATTTTTATCATTTTCTTTGTTGTATTTTTGTGTTGTGACAGCATTGAATCATCGCCCAGCAAGCTTCTGTCTAGGTAGAGAGAACATTTTATTTATAAGCAGATTTCGTTTGATTTCAAAACCACAATAAGTGGCTTCACTATTTGTTTATATTTTTCTTTTATTTTCTGGTGCAAAATGCTTAAGTTTAAACACCCACCAATGTTTCACAAATTATTGGGAATTTTTGTTTTCTTCTACAGCAAGTTGGTGGATAATTATTAGCCGCTAACAATAAAGACTTCACATCGTGGTTTGAATCAGCATAAAATAAAAAGATTCTAGTTCTTAATTTCTGAAGGTACAAAGTTCAATATTATAAGAATTCAAGGGGACCAAGATTTTTGAACCTAAACATTGAAGACGTTATCTGAAGTGATCGAAATATGGACTTTTGAAGCGAAACTTCTTATGGGAGTTTTTGAAAACTGGGCTGGCGGCTTCTTTTGTAAAATTAGTATGTATGCAGCAACAATGCTATTGTGTAGATAGTTTTGTTGCTTCAGTATCAAAGCAAACGCAACATTGTAAATGAGGACACAAATAAGACTTCCCTTCCATTGCATAAATGAGGTATGGGAGAGTTTCTCACTTTGATCGTACATGTTAAACTAATGAGCATTTGAAGCATTTCCAATGCGCATTTTGATATTTCATATGCAGGGTTATTAAAACCGCCGGTCTGGCAAGGCTGTCAGCTGTAAAATACCTGTCATCTGAAGTGTTATTTGTTTAGTGAAAGGTTTGCCATTTGCGAATATAAATCGTTTAACAACCGAGGAACGCGTAAAAATAGTTAAAACTTACAGCGAAAGTGGTGATTCAAAAGTGATTCAACACAACCGATTTTTGTTATATTGCATGAGAAGTTTCCAGAGAATGTAATTTCACGTTTTAACGACGTCAATTGGCCACCAAGATTATGCAATTAGACCGTAGAACGTTTTTTGTAGGACTAAATCAAAGACAGAGTTTACGCGAATAATCCCCAAACGTCCCCCCTGAAATATGCGTAAAAGTGGTTAAAAGCTACCCCAAAAGGATCCATTGCTGCAACCAATCCAGAGGCGTTTATTGAAATCACTTTGTGTTTAATATAATGACAAGGTCCAAGCATTATAATGAAGTAAAAGTTCATTCGAAATCATAGCTTTATGTGTGTTTCATCTGACTTTACTTTTGAGACCGAAAAATGGGTAACCCCGGATAAAACGTATTTGAATTTGTAGTGTTCAATATTAAAAAACTTCAAACTGCTACAGTCGATTTTTAAAATTGCTTTCCAAAATTGATCGTCGTACCGATAGTCATTAGCGTATTTCAATCTCTTGTTTTGAAAGCGATTTTTAAAAAGGATTTTATTGACGTTCTAAAATGTGGATTTACAAAAACCGATTAATTAGTTCAGTTCATATTTTTCACTCATTCGTAAAAGAAAAACCAATAAATTACAAATATAATTGTGTGAAGCTCTGTCGGAGTTTGGTATTCCGGCGAGGATAATACGCCTTTGTAGAATGTAAAGAAAAAAACTAGAAACCATTCTAAAAGGATAATATTTTTAGCACTTCCAAAAGTGCAATAAGTGCTTAAATATCACTTTCAAAGAAGCACTTTTATATTACTGCCAAACCTAAATACTAAGTAGTTTCTAGCTAAATTTCGCCGTAATGAAAATAATTTATTTGAAATCGATTTCCATATATTTGTGGTGACAAAAACAGCTGCAATACTGCAAACATGCTGCCTTAAAAAAAAAAACATTTTTAAACTTCTATAAGCTTGTTGGCAACGAACTCAAGAGATATTTTAAAGCACATTTATGGGAAAAATTCCATGTTTATCTTATTCAGATAAAAATATTTTCATATGAAGGTTATTCGAGAGTCATATTTCCAAATCATAATTTTGGTGTGGAAACCCCAGATATAATAATTTAGTGCAAAAGTGCACCCAAAAAATTATTTTTTTTATTACTAGAATAAACTATCAAAAATGTAAAGAAGATACAGCATACAAAGTGATATGACTAGTCCTCTAACAAGTCCATGTTTAATTTATGGGTATAATGGAAGTTTTTACCGTTTTGGATGTACTTTTTTGCTGGTCGGTGGACAAGCTATACTGTGTGCTTGGCAACCTAGAAAAACCTTTGCATGCCCAATAGCACCACAATATTCACCACAATTGGTCATCGCATTGTGGTACAAATTTGGCTGAAACACTTATGAATTTATCACTGGTATATCATTGGGGTATTTCTTCGGTATTTTTATGATAATTTTAACTGTGAGATGTTACTGCAGCCTTCACAAGCATCAAGAAGAAAGCAGCGAAAATGGGTCTGGTGGTAAACGAGGACAAAACAAAGTTATTGGTTTCAACGAACAAAGAGTTCACTCGTTTTGGACGCTGTGTGAACGTTGACAACTATTATTTTGAAGTAGCGTAAGAATTCATCTCTCTCGGTTCTGCTAAAAATGAAACGGATGATGTCAGCATGTAGATAAAGAGGAGAGTATTGTTTGCTAACAGATGTTGCTAAGGGCTAAGCAAGCGATTCAATGATAAAACTCTCTCTCTCTCGACAAACAAAAATCCGACTGTACCAGACGTTGGTTCTACCTGTCTTGTTATATGGCGCAGAATTCTGGTTTATAACGCAAGCGGATGAATCAGTACTGGCAGTTTTCGAGAGAAAAATATTCCGGAAAATATATAGACCCATCTTTTGTAACGGAGAGTATCGGCGTCGCATGAACAATGAGCTATATGCAGACATCGACGTGGTCAAACGCATTAATATACATCCCAAATGCTCTGGCACGGAAAGTTTTCGACAGCGAATTCCATGGACGGCGCAGAAGAGGGCAACCAAAACACCGTTGGAAGGACCTGGCTGTTGTAATACTATCGAAACTTGGTGTGATGAATTGGAGAAGAAGCGCGGAAGATTCAAGGGTCTGGAATTATTTTTTACTGGCGGCGTATAATAGATAAGTATATCTATTCCAGTCGCCATCTAAGAAGAAGAAGAAGAATATTATTGGGGGCAAGTATTTGGAATTTGATAACCATTCAGCACTACCTATGTAGTGCGGTTACATAGTCCTGGAATTAAATTTTGTGATAAATTTATCAAATTAAGTTAATTTTTAATTTTTAATTTATAGGAGTGTAATAGTTAATCGACACATATCTAACTAGGCAATACATTAGATAATAATAAATTCAGAGAAACTGAGCGCAATATGTAGATTTATTGGGTGTCAATTTCTGTTTTTTTTTAACTTAATAACATCGTATTGAAAATCAAGCCGGAAAAAAAATATGAAAATCAATCTAAATGCCATTTCGCTGTATTTTCTCTGAATGATATTTTGAAAAATTTTACTATGATAATAACAAAAATTGTTATGCTAAATTTCGAGTTGGTTATGATTTATTATTGTGAAGAGGAAAAGATGAAATATTCTTGGGCTTATAGAAGAAAATGGCGATGATAAAGTGAAAAACAGAATACGTTTCTGTTTGTAGTGCCACACAGTATTTATTTTAATAAAGTCTTGATTTGATCGGAAACTAAAATTCTTTGTTACATTATTTAAAGGCCACATAAGAGCTTATGCTAATTCTGTCTCTGATTTTTAGTTCAAATGAAGGTTGGCTAAGAGTAAGTTTCAAGTTTGACTTTTTTTTAAATTTCAGGAAAATCAAAGCAGTACTCATTTAAAAGTTCTGTCTGCAGAGCCTAATTTATTTTCTTACTAATTCTAAGTTTACCTCATTCTCTCACCAGACAAAATTTATTAAAATTTCCATACAATTCTCATACTTTAGGGAATTTTTAATGGTTCATTGAATTTCAAGATAAACCAAGCATTTTGAGAATATTTCCTATTAGGCAACAGCTGAGTAAATTTTAATTAATACGAAGTCGTTAATTTATTTGTCATTAAAGCAAAACATATTTAAAGAATTAAATTAGCTTCTACAGCGTAATCGTTATTTGCTTTTGTTAATAATCTAATACTTTTGTTTTCTCAAATACAAATTTGTATTTTCATTAATAAATCATTTAAGTAATTTTTTTTTCTGGTTTTGAAAAAAAAAAACAACAATCACCGAAACGGTGATTGAATATGAGTTAGCAGTGTATTTTTGATTTATAATATGATGATTTAGCTCTCAGGCCTGTTGTGGTTAATTATTCGAATGAAGTAATTAATTGAAATTCCTGTAATGCGTTAATCCAAAGACAAACATTTTAGCTGAAGAAAAATATCTTTAATTTTGGAAAAAACTGAAATTATATTTTATATTAATTTATCTATAATTTGGACAAAAGTGAAATTATATTTTTATATTAACTTGTGGAGGTGACCGACCATGGCGCGATGGTTAGTACACGCCACTATCGTTCGCATGATCGCAAGTTCAATCCCGCATACAGTCAACTATCATTACTTGAGCGAGTAATCGAGTAATAGACAGGTCTTGGAAATGCTTCCTAAACTGTCATGTTGGAAATGGTCATTAAACAGTATGTCCTACCGAATGAGTCTTGAAATGGAATGCGTGTGAGAAGGTCTCCCAGTCTTATTCATGTAAGACGTAAGGGAATTTGTTGTTTTTTTTTATTAATTTGTAGACATTATATAGCTCAATACTGGTGTTTTAAAACTACAGTTTGCATAAACCAGTTTTGGTGATAGTTAAACTCGAAAGCGTTTTTCTAAATTAGTTCTGATTATCAAAGCAGCTCAGTGTAAATTTCGAATAACTGTTAAATTTTATTCATAATGAAGAATTTTATTTTAAGGAAATAGTTTTAGAGTAATCTTCTTAAGTGGCGACTGGAATAGACATACTTATATACCTATATTATACGCCAACAGTAGAAAATAATTCCCCTATAACTTCACGTTCATAGACTGCAGTTAATTTTTTGTTCATTATATTGGTTTATGATACGTGGCAAAATTTCAACTGACTAACCACTCCCCTTCTGATACCTCCCACACAAATTTAATCCATATATTAGTACCTTCATAATTTTCACACATTCTTTTTCTTCTTAGGTGGCGACTAGAATAGACATTCTTATTTATTATACGCCGCCCGTCGAAAATAATTCCAAGTGCTTCGATCTTTTGCGCTTCTCCTCCAATTCGTCACACCAAGTTTCGATAGTATTTCAAAAGTTTGGTCTTTCCACCAGAGTTTGGGTCGCCTTCTTCTGCGTTGTCTATCGAATTCGTTGTCGAAACTTTCAGTGCGAGAGCATTTGAGTCCATCCGCACAACATGGCCCAACCAACGCAATCGCTGTATATTAATGCGATTGACCACGTCGATGTCGGCATATAGCTCATACAACTCATTGTTCATGCGACGCCGATACCCTCCGTTAGAAAAGATGGGTGTATATATTTTCCGGAATATTTTTCTCTCGAAAACTGCCAGTACTGATTCATCCGCTTGCGTCATAACCCAAGATTCTGCCCCATATAACAAGACGGGTAGAACCAACGTCTGGTACAGTCGGATTTTTGTTTGTCGAGAGAGGGCTTTATCATTGAATCGCTTGCTTAGCTTATAGTAACATCTGTTAGCAAACAATACTCTCCTCTTTATCTCCATGCTGACATCAGTCGTTTTTTTTGCAGCAGAACCGAGGTAGATGAATTCTTTCACCACTTCAAAATTATAGTTGCCAACATTCACACAGCGTCCCAGACGAGTAGACTCTTTGTTCGTTGAAACCAATAACTTTGATTTGTTCTCGTTTACCACCAGTCGCATTTGCGCCGCTTCATTATCGATGCTTGAGAAGGCTGCAGTAACATCTCGCAGTTTTCTGTCAATAACGTCTATGTCATCTGCATATGCGAGTAAAGATGGTACCATTCGTGTTAACTGCAGCATTCCTCATAATCATCTCCAACAGTATGTTGAAGAGGTCGCACGATAGACTGTCGCTCTGCCTAAATCCTCGCTAATATCTTTGCCTATCTTTACAGAAGACTGAAGAAGTAATAACCTATTTTTTTATACTTCCTTCGAAGTACGGCGACCGATATTTTTTTACATTTCTTTGCACCATTCGATTCAAGATGTAATATGAGCGGTATCCAATGCGAATAAATCATTTTGATCCAATATTAAATCAAATATCAATACCAAATTTTTATCCAATATTGATTGTGGGAGAGCGCAATAAATGCCCAAGTATATGCAAATTTTACGATAACTTGCATGACCACTTTGTAATATCAGTGTAGTTTGATCGCATAATAAACGATTTCGGGAGGACTTTCACGGGATTTAGTTTGAAGCGAACAATAACCACAATTAACTTTAGAAATATTAGGGAAAATTGGTGGTCTATGTTGATGCTCTATCACCAAAGGTCGAAGACAGTTAATCGGTGATCTGTTGTCGAGGTAACCTACAGCGAGGGTCATAAAATATCGTAAAGATTTGCACGAAAATTGTAAGGAAATGTTCACGATTTTCCATATGGAAAAGCTTTCTGAGCTCATGATTAATTAAAAACGGTAAACTTAATAATGCGCTTGCCAGATTTAGTCCTCGTTATCTCAAAATAAGAAGAAATCCCTTGCAGTTACATATTTACGAAACATTCAAACTTTTGGCTTGTGAAAAAAAACATATTTTTCAAATAAACTATTTATTATTGTTAGAAAAATTCTTATGTTTTGTCCCTCATTCTTTCCACAAGGTTGATGATTTTGAGCTCAATTTCCAAAAAAAAAAAAAAAAAATAAATAAAAATAAAATATAAATTTCCAGATTCGTCTCAAACACAACGACTATATTATACATACAAAAAAAAACAACTATTTATCGAAACAAAAAAAAAAAAAACCAATTAAAACAATTTTATCACATTGCCTAAAAACGCGTATTTATGTCATTGCTATTAAACCAAAATAGTCGATACACAGAAAAAAGCGTAATATTTATTGTTAAATATGTGCTTGCAACACATATTTCGAATTTTACAAATAATTTAGAAAGAAACATTTATTTTAAACAGAATTGTTGGAAAAATAAATAAATGGCAAACAGTCGCTGATACCAAAAACTAATCAAAATAGCACCGAACGTGTCGTTCGCTCAAATGCTCAAATAGGAAATGAACCGAGTCATAACAGAAGGAATGCATTCAATTTTGCAATGTGAGTATGTGTAATACACACATCGTCAATTATCTACAATAATTAATTTTTTGTTGTATTTTTTTTTTATTAAAAATTATATAAATAATATACTGGTTGAGAAATTGGCACGAAAA
>JAHXMU010000048.1:960773-992933 GCA_019455685.1 Philornis downsi | reverse complement strand
TTCCGGCATTGAAATTTATCATATTTGTTATTTGCTTGCTCCTCCTTTTGCATGTCTACTTTCTTCTTTGCGCCTTACATTTGCACAATCCGCCAACACCAACAACAATTGCAACAACAGCATAAACATAAAATATTAACTTTCTTTGCATTAAAGTAAAAGTTTAGTTTAACTAACCAACAGACAGAAGAAAAAACAAAACAAAAAGAAAATTAAATATAAAAACAGACATTCGAATAAAAACTTTTCAAACAGTTTTACCTTTAGCAACCATGTTTTCTTTTAAACTCAATATTTTTCATTTATATAAGCAGGACATGGTACGACATCTCGGGGGGAATGGAGCTGGAGTGTGGGAGGTTTATTCATGTACTCGTATTTATGGCCAACAAAAAGCTTCAAAGTACTCGCTTGGCATACAAGTGAGAAATCGAACACAACTCAAACAGGTTTCTTTCTGCTTCTGCTGAAACGTAAAGAAAATGTTAAGAAAAACGTTGTAAGAAAAAAAAAAAAAAAATAAAATACGTTACTAAAAGAAAAACTTAAATGACCATTAAACAGAGCTCGCTTCGAGCTCACTTTAGCTGAGAGTGAATACTCTGGTAGTGGTATTTTGGTATGGAACTTTGCTGGGTCCAACAACGGGGCAGCAATCGATCGACCGGTGGGGATCGCCGGGGTTCGAATAACTGAATACCTGTTTAGTTAACAGTTAGAAAAAATGTGCATAATTTGTTGTTTTTGTTGTTATTAGATGAGCATACTGGCGAAAAGGCTGGTGGCGGACTTTAGTTGATAGCAGCGAGGGGTGTTAACAAAAGGTTCGAGTTTTTTCAGAGAAAAGCACGTAAAGTTAATTTGTAGAGATGATGAGCACAGGTGTATTCCATGTACTTGGCGAAAGTTTTAAGGTTAAGGGAAATGACGGGTATTTTCAGAAACTCGTTCTAAGAATTATTCGAAAAATTATATAATTATTAAATTTATTAAAATTATTATTATTTTTCCCCCTCTAAAACTATTTGTTCGGATATTTTTAGTCCTTTGTCGGAAAAACGAATTAAATCGATTCTGTTCGTAGTTTTTCAATGGAAGAAAGTATGAGAAAATCTGCAATAGTTGGCTTATCCGAAGCATAGATAACTTCAAAGAAAGATTGCGGTCCACACTATCGTTAGCGATGGTCCGGTTCGTTATAAGATAAGTCGGCTTGGCTAAGATATCCTCTTATCGTACGTAATATATCAACTTAACTCAATTTTCCAATGAGATATCTACTGAAACCAATGTTTTATATTTTCCAATTACTAAGTCCACAATTAGAGCGGTGCCTTTACAAAGTGTACGAGTATAAACTGATATTCTTCATCCGGCAAATCTATTGAGTATTGATACTATTCAATGAATAAGTGGTAACAGATGGATGCCATTACCAACCAGTGATGCCCACTTAAAAAATCACCCTATATAATGCTTGCTGAGGGAGAAACGCGTAGGGAAACGTTTAAAGACGGTGAGTTTAACATTGAAAAAGTGGTGGATTTAGTTTCTTTTCCGTTTACTTGAGATAACCCTTAGAACATCCCAGCAAAAAACAAAAAAAAAAAAAAAAAAAAAAACTGGAAATGTCAGTACTTCCTGGGAAATAACATTTCCATTGCCTATAAAAAAATTGTTTTTCCAATAGTGCAATTACTTTTTAATGACCTATAAGTTTTTTCTTTTTTGGAGTCCCACAGAGATAAAAATAATAATAACAGTTTCCAGCTTTTCACATATTTTACAATAAGTTGGATTCAATTTATAACAAATTTATCAAAGACTCAGGGGAAGAAAGAAAGATTTTGGAGAGGAAAGATTTTGATTAGCTTCTTTTAAAACAAAGTTTTTGAACAATTTCAATTAATTTCGATTTATTCTTTCGATTTATTCTTTCTAATAGAATGACTTCCACAGACTTTTGCGAACGGCAATACTTCGTTCGATTCTATCGTGTGATTCATACCAACAAAAAACAAATTTGGTCAATTTTTCGCCATAAGACATTTTTGATCGATTCTCCCCATAGCATGATTTAGGTTGATCCTTTCGATGAACAGGAGAAATGTTCATCGATTCATCTCAACACATCAATGTTGTTCGATTCTTCCTAATAATGTAAATTCGATCGATTTTTCTTAATAGAATTATTCTGCTTAATACATCTCAGCAAAAAAATGTTCGCAAATACCTTCTAAACATACGCAGTTCAGGCCATTCTGTCAAATAAATGTATTTTAGTAGATTTTTCTGCTTAAAGCTGCCCCAACTGAGAGGTTTCGGTCGGTCATTTTGAAAAGAATGATTTTAGTCAATTCTTTTCAACAGAACGAGTTCTGTCGAATTCTTTTTTCTTTCGATTAATCATTTGTAATAGAAATATTTGATCGATTCTTCCAAAAAAGAATAACTTCCATTAATTCTTTCCAATTAAACGATGGCGATCAATACTTGCTAACAAATACGAACAAATTCGGCAGGCTCCTTGTAATAAAGATATTTTGGTTCAATTTTTCGAATAGATAATTTTCGATGAGTTTTTCACAGCAAACGATTTTCTTCTTGGTCCGCTATTTAAAACACAGTGATTCTCCCAAATAGAACTAGTTCTACAGATTATTCTCAATAAAAATATTTCAATAAATATTTTCCAATGCAAGATTTTGTCCCGATTCTTCCCTATTGAATGATTTCAACCGATTCTCCCCATAGAACGATTTCGGGCAGGATTTTGCCCAATTCACGCTTACCAAACAAATTCTGACTGATCTTCTCATGAAGGATTTCTTTGATTGATTCTCCCCAACAAAACGTTCTCCGTCGATTCTTACCAATAGGACGAGTTCGATGAATTCTTTAGAGTAGGAGAATTTCTGTCGTTTATTCCCATGTGAATGATTTTGTCGGTTCTTGCTTACAATATAATTTCTTTTGGTTCTTACGAATACATCAAATTCTTACGATTTTTTTCTAAAATAATGGATTCCAAATAAATTCTGTCGATTTTCACAAATGAAGGATTTTGAGAAATTCTTCTTGCTAGAACGATTATATCGATTTTTCTCATATGACGACTTCGATTGATTTTCCCATTAGATAGGTTTCGATTGATTGATTGCAATGAAAATTGTTTACCAATTACATTCAACATAATGATTTCATGAATTCTTTTCAATAGAACAAGCCCTACCGATTCTTCTCAAGCATTTCATTCGCTTCTTCTCATTAGAATGGCTTGAGTTGATTCTTTATAACGGATTGATTACGGTCGGTTTTTTTTGAACTGAATGTTATTGGCGAACGTTTACCAAAGGAATGAATTCAGATTCCCAAGGGAACAATTTCGGGCTATCCTATCCAAATGAACGATTGCCATTGACTCTTCTCAATAGAAACGTTTGAAATAATAACCGATACCAATACAATCGTTTCAATTGCTACCAACTGGATTAGTGACAATTTCGAGATGGCTAAGGAAACCATAGCTTAAAGCAGTAAGAGAGAGAGAGAGAGAGAGAGAGAGAATGATCCGTCGTTTCCTTTTTCCTTTCATTGAAGGTTTATAAATCCAATTTTCATGGCAGCAGCTTACATTTCATTTGTAACAATATTCGGTATTGTTTTCACATGTTCACATAATTTATTTAACCCCTCGCATTTTCTGCCAGCATCGAACAACAATCCCCATTTTCAGTCCTGCAAACACTCAGCCAATACAAAGCATTTGGGGCTAATTTTCCCATTTCGAACAGAAAATAATCGAAAACACTTACGATACACTACCTAGCCCAGCAAGTGTTGTTTTCGCTCCACAAAGACAATTGTTTGGTTTAGTTTTTCTTCGGTTTAATGATTTCAGACAATTTTAAAGTTCAAAGGTTTGTCTTTATTGTTCGGTTTTTGTTTTGTCTGGTCTCTGGTCGTCAGCGAGAAAATTATTTAAAACGTGAGAAATTGATTTGGTTGAATGGCCAGAGTTTTGCACCGGTTGAGGTTTACATCACTGTATAAATGAAAATTAAATACAGCAAGCGAACAGAAAACAAAATTGTCATTATTTCGTAAACAAATAAATGTTGTCGTCGTTGTTGTAATTGTGTGGACAAAATGGAAATTGTTCAATAAATTGGGCTTTATTGTTGCAAATTCTGTTTTAATTTTTCTTCGATTTTTTGCATTCCTATGTGGGGGTTCAGGGTTAATAGCGAGTGCAAATTTTAAAATTGTTTTTCTAATTTTAAAGACGTAAAATATTTGAAATCAGTTTTTCTACCAATGACTGACGAAAACGAGATAAATAATTTAATTTAATTATTCATGTTGGAATTGTAGAACAATTTACGTGTTTAAAGTAACAACTTGAAATTCCATTAAATCTATTTTTTCTTTTGTTAGAAGTTTTGTGGATTTGTGGGATAAATAAGTCGAACGATGAAGTGGTTACTGCAGTCTAGGAAAGCGAACAAATTGTTTGTTTTACCACAATTTTGAAATATATAATTACATAACGATCTGTGACGGATAACGATATCATATTGGAATTTCAAAGCTCCATGTAGTTGTAAATTTCTTAACGTTTCTTTATATCAAAAATAAGAAAGAATTTGCGTTTTTTTTTTCTAAAAATGTTAATTGCAATTATTGCCTAAAATCTTCTTCAGCAAATTAAGGAGCGGCTTTGCAGTTCGCTGTAGTCTAATTGTAGCCTTTATCTTTTTAAAGACTACAAAGTTTGCATGCATTCTCTTAACAAAAAAAATCCAATTTTTTTTGGATTTCAAATTTATGCTTTCTTTGTTTTTTATATTTCGAAACAACCAGATCCTTTGGCAGAAATTTGTTGCAAGTTCGAAAATTGTTCGAAATGATATAAAATAAATTCTGTTGCATGCTAGAAAATAAGATACGAAGAGAATTTCTCACATTCAGCAAGCTTTTTTTTTTTTTTTTTTTTTTTTATTCAGTTAATTTGTATATTATTTTATAATACAATATAATTGAGGCCCCAGCGCCTATAGGCTTATTTTGGGGCAAGAAATCATTTACTACACGATAAATAGTGCATCTTGTTGGCACGTTGTTTCTCCCGAAAATTTCACGTAACTTTCTCATCGTCACAGTAATCGATGATTGATTTTGATAAAATGTTTTAAGGATTAAGACACGTTGGTTTATCGAATATTTTTCCATAATAAATTTGCCTCGTCTTCACGACTGCCAAATATGAACTGCCAAGACTAATGTTTACCAAAATAGCGGCAAAACAAAGTAGTAAACCTTCCCGACGGACACCCTGCATATGTATATACATGCCGGGTTATCCATTTTTCGTTTTTAAAAGTAAAGTTACATAAAACACACATTAAACTATGAATTCGATAAAACTTTTATTTCATTATACCATTTGAAACTTGCCATTATATATGAAATACAATATCATTCCAATGACCGCCTCTGGATTGGTTACAGCAGTGGATCCTTTTGAGGTAGGTTTCGACAAAGATTTCGCACTCTTCATTGAACTTCCTGACGACGGTTTTGAACGTCCATTTAGGAGGATTTTACTGGAGTTGTTGTTTATTTTACTATCCAAAGTGTTACTTAGACACATCGAGTTTGTATCGGAGTTGAAAACCACGATCACATGAATATCGTTGTTTATGGTTTGATAAGAGGTACATTTTGTTCTTTAGTCATTTTTAACTATGGCGTAAAATTCTCGATTTTTATGGATTACTGAATTCAAATCTCTATATTATTATCCTTTATGAAAAGTGCGCTTTCACATTGGATAGCACTGTTATGTTAGGGCGACATGGTTCTTTAATTGCATCAACATTAATAAAAGAATTCAAAATGTGTATTGCTAAAGTCATTTCAGCAAAAAAAAAAGGTGAAAATTATTCAAAAAGTATTATATTTTTACCATTTCTAAGGATCCAATCCGTGCATGTTAACCGCTTTTAAAGAAGCGCTTTTAAAATACCTCCAAAACAACAATAATGAAGTACTTGAAAACATTGGTTCGATTCCCATTTATGATTCCTAACAATTAAAGTAAAAAATGTTAGTATGAAATTCCAGTAGTATTTATTTTATGCATTTTGTAATTTGCTTAATATTCGCCAAAACGCTTTAAAATTACAAGACTGTCCAACAAATGAAATGAAATACTCCATTTTTGATAGCCGATATAAAGAAGCTGCAGTTTTTGTGTAGAACGTTTGTTTTGGTATTTTAGTATTTCATATACAGAGTTATTCATTTAGTGCATTCAAAACCATCAGTCTAGTAAGGCTGTCAGCAGCTAAATACCTGTCATCTGAAGTGTTATTTATTTAGTGAAAAGTTTGCAAAAGCGGTGATGCAAACGTGTACACTTTTCGTGCATTACAGGGTGATTATAGTCATTACAATCGTCCTAATGTGCAAGGAATTGGCAGGATTATAAACAAAGTTGAAATTTGAGAAAGAGATTGGAGGCGTTACAGATGTGGTCAAGCCAGTGCATCATCGCAAAGTAGGCACTGCCGAAAATATCGTTTCCGTTAGTGAAAGTGTGGCGGATAATCCGTATGATAACGGTCTTTTAGGCCTGAATTGAATTGAAGATTATGAATTGGACAACATGTGGTTTCAATAAGACAGTGACACGAGAAACACAATACGACCGATTTTGGCTTTATTGCATGAGAAGTTTCCAGAAATTGGCCACCAGGACCATGCGATTTGACGCCGTTAGACTTTTTTTCCCTTGTGAGGTTAGGTGAATAAACAGAAAGTCGGTTATGGGCAATGGAAACCCTTCAAATTATTCACCAGTCACTTTTGCATCCATTAAAAATAACAGTCTGGTGTGCAACTTGGTCAGGAGGAAGCATTAGACCTTACTTCTTTGAAACTGAAAACGGCGTCAATAGGGTGCGATATCGTGATATGATTGAAAACTTTTTAACGTTACAACTATATGCTTTGGGCTTGATTAACATGTGGTATCAACAAGACGGTGCCACATCGCATACAGCCAAGATTATAATGGAATTACTGCGAGACCTCTTTCCACAACAAGTTATTTCAAGAAATGGTGCTGTTGATTGGCCTCCACGGTCGCATGATTTGACTGCTCCGGACTTCTTTTTGTGGGGATGTCTAAAAAGCAAGGTTTGTGCAAACAAATTGGAAACGCTTGAGCAACTCAAACAAAATATATGTGATGAAATTGATGAAATACCGCGTGAAATGTGTGAGAATGTAATGAAAAATGTGCTCAAAAGGGCTCGCATTTGTGATGCTAACAGCAGAGGCGGAGATTTATCTGTTATTGTATTCCATACATAATTGCCGACATTAAATAAAACATTTATCAACATAAGATCCATTCTCTTTTTAATCGAAAATTACAAACAAACAAAGTAGTATACCTTCCCGATGGACACCCCGTATTTGTGTTAATAAGTATTTTTTATATTGACGTTTTTAAAGTGATTATTAACCCCAATTCTATATATTTATTCCCAGAACCCGCGTTTACAAATTCTAAGATATAAATCCTAAATTTATCATCTCCACTGCAATTGAGACGTTCACATGTAAAGTTCTCAATTGTAATAAGATTGAGTGCTTTAGAGTAAACTTTAAGTCGACTGAGCTATTTATTTGATTTGCTCAAGTCAGTTCTGACACTCAGAAGTCTTTATTTTCTGTAAGGTATCTTCTATCTTTTACATATATAAAAATCAATTGCTGTGCGTTAGTCTCGCTAAAGCTCGAGAACGGTTGGACCGATTTGGCTCATTTTGGTCTTAAATTATTGGTAGAGTATTCCGGAAGGTTTAAAAGGTTTTATTTAAAGTGATAGATGGCGTTGGAGATGAGATTTTTGCAATTAATTTTTTTACCACATTAGCATTGAATCAAATAATGGTAGGTGACAAACATACCAGCCCATATATTTGGCGCTGTTATTTATTTGAAGGCAAAAAAACGTTTGCCGGGTCAGCTAGTAATATTATAAATAAACTCTGGAAACGAATGCTAATCTCCGCTATTTTCTATACTTTTATAAATCTCTTGAGGTAAATATACCTATATGTATGTCAGAAGTGAACCCGTTCCTGCCGAACCATACATCCTAATTTTTTGGTCCTTCGAGCCGGATATGAACCAGCGACCTATAGATCTACAGTCCACCGGCTCAACATCTTCTGTCTTATAAATCTTCTTTCTAGTAGATAAAGATTTGAAAATATCAAGAGCACATTTGTTTTGAGTTTCTTTGGAGAATCATTGTTGTTGGTTGTTTGCAGTATTTGCTTCCTTTTTTTTTTGGAAACCGGCAAGTTACCGGAAAATTGTATGCCTCAATAATAACGACTTGAAATAACAATAACCATTATTTCATATTCAATCGACCATATATGCAGAAAAAGCAAGTATATTCAAATTCTTTCTATAGAAACATTTTTAACCTTAGAAAAACCTTTTTTTAACATTTTGCCATAATTGCCTTGATTTATGAATACAACAACCCAAGGCGCCTCCTAAAATCCACCACAATGAATAAAATATTATTAAATCGCCAAAACCTCAAGTCTAACGTCTGACTGAGTACCATTTTAATTCAGGAAGCTCCAAAATTTATGAGCGTTTATGGATCTACCCGCACGCATACATCAAAATGTTTCGTATGCATCACACTTAACAACATGTGTGGTACGCACATGGCTTACGATATGATCGCTTCACTGGGTTCATTTACGTTCATACCTGTAGTTTGATTCATTAAAACTGTTAGACAAGGTTATCGTTACATTACAAATTCATAAATATGTGTGCCAATGTTTCGTAGCAAATGGTTTTGCTATTCCGTTGTTCGTCCATTTCACCTGTACTATGACGGTGTTGGTTTATTACCAACTGCTAAATGGAATCTTTAGCATTTAGCTGATAAACCAAAGAGACATCCGAGCCACCAATGTAGGCCTGTAGTACGAGGGATGGGTTGGAATGTGGACATTTATATTGTGTTATGTGGCTGGTAGTTGTAGAAATGAAATCATTTAGATTGTAGTAATTTGGTTGTATACTCGTATATAGTTGAAGTAATAAAAATAAGTCTATTTTGAAGTAGTTTGTGGGGGGAGATTTTTGCAGTATGGGAAATGAGTGTACAGGCCATAGATTGTGATCTATAGTGGGGTGTACGATGTACCGACTCTCCGCCAGATAACTGTGACTTTTCTTTTATTTCCGTACTTAATACAGGGTGGCGCAATAGAACGTGCATATTTAAAAAATAGATTAAAAAATAAATACAAAAGGTATGGTTAAAATAAATCAAAGGCATTGTAGAGTAATAAATGGAGTTTATTTTTTAAAAATAACATCATCTAAATGGTGACCCTCTCTACTACGGCACTCCTCTAACCGCAAACGAAAGTTATTGAAAACTTTCTTCAGTAATACTGGTATAATGGCTGCCATTTCACCACGGATATTCTCCTTGAACTGAACGATGTTTGTTGGATTATTACTGTTATTACTGCCATGGAGTCTGCCATGGAGTCATTTGATGTGTGACAGGTAGCTCCATCTTGCTGAAACCAAGTTCTGGAATTCACTATTCTTGAACTTTCTGGAGCCAAAAATCCGTCCAACATCTCAACATAGCGTTCCGTATTAACTGTGACGTTTTGGCCCCGCGCATTTTCGAAGAAAAAAGGACCAATTATTCCTCTGCCAGAGATTGCTGCCCATACTGTCACTTTAGGACTATGCAATGGTTTCTGGTGTTTGATTTTGGGATTTTCACTATTCCAGTAATGACAATTTTGACGGTTTACGAACCCATTCATAAGGAAATGAGCCTCGGCAGAGAAAAGGATATTGTCAAAATTGGAAAATCGATTAAGCATTTCATTAGCAAATGCGAGCCTTGCTATGAAGTCAGACTCTGTTAAAATTCGTTGCAAACTTTGTCGCGATAATTGTAAGACAGACGATCTCTTGCGAGTCGACATTTGTGGATTTCCTCGTGACTCCATAGCTCTCTCAACATTGCTTTCGGTCCTAGATGTTCTTGGGCGAGCATTTGCTTGTGGTTTAAATGTTGGACCGGTCTCTTCAAAACGCTTTACCCATATTTTAATTAAATTAGCACTCGAAGCTTCACTAATTCGCCGTAGTCCATATTCAGCACAATATAGTCGCCTATTAGCAATATATGAACGAGAGTTCTCGTAAAATGCGCGCACACAAAATGCGCGACGCTTCCCGTCGAAGTGATTCATAGCGACTAAAACTCCATGAGCCCGCCAACCCAACGATGTAGGTGCCCCCGCCCGCGTCTTTTCTACCCCGCAAAAAAAATGATGCAATGCACGTTCTATTGTGTCACCCTGTACAACGACTTATTTAATTTTTCCAATGTAAAGTCGTATTTTTTGATATCGTATAATTCGACAGGGACGGGTTCACTCTATAAATTATATATTTACCTCAACAGAATTATCAAATAGAAAAAACAGCGAGGATTAGCATTCGTTTCCAGAGTTTATTTAAAAGATTATACTTTTTTACGAAATACAGATTTCTGAGTTAAACCAAACTCTAGGGGAATTTGGTAAGCTGAATTCGAATCTGTAATTAGTTTTTTTCTATTACGCCTGGTTTTCGAGATACAAAAAAAAAAATAATTATTCTCGAATTTTGCATAACGATAAGACGACATTTCTTACTGCTTTGAATCTTCATGAGTTTTTCGCTAAAAAAAATAATCGACATCACTTCAGCTATATTCGTTAATATCCGACCGATTTGGCACCATGTTTTCTAGCTATTTTCCAAACTCAAAAGCAGTTGTCTGCTTCGGAGACAATAATTGAAGAAATTGGTGTGGATAAATCGACCAATTTGTATAGAATAAAGACCGTGAAACTACTGTTCATTCTCGTTTCCAGAACTAAGTTTATTAAACCCATGAAGTGCGTTAAATTTAAATGGTATCGGTACAGCTGTTAAGAATATAATATAGTGTTAAAATGGCCATAAAATGAAAT
The DNA here is from genome assembly GCA_019455685.1 of Philornis downsi. Taxonomy (NCBI): domain Eukaryota; kingdom Metazoa; phylum Arthropoda; class Insecta; order Diptera; family Muscidae; genus Philornis; species Philornis downsi. The sequence goes on along the minus strand of JAHXMU010000048.1, from coordinate 981,834 downwards.
GGTTTTACTAGTACAGGGTGTCCGTCGAGAAGGTATACTACTTTGTTTGTTTAAAATTTTTGATTGAATGAAAGAAATGGATCTTACATTGATAAATGTTTTATTGAATGTCGGCAATCAGGTATGGAATACAATATCAGATAAATGCGAGCCTTTTTGAGCATACTTTTCATTACATTCTCACACATTTCACGCGGTATTTCATCAATTTCGTAACGAATATTTTGTTTGAGTTGCTCAAGCGTTTCCAGTTTGTTTGCATAAACCTTGCTTTTCAGACATCACCACAAAAAGAAGTCCGGAACAGTCAAATCATGCGACCGTGGAGGCCAATCAACAGCACCATTTCTTGAAATAACTTGTTGTGGAAAGAGGTCTCGCAGTAATTCCATTGTAATCCTGGCTGTATGCGATGTGGCACCGTCTTATTGATATGTTAATCACATGTTAATCAAGCCTAAAGCATGCAGTTGTGGCGTTAAAAAGTTTTCAATCCTATCACGATATCGCTCCCCACTGACAGTTACCGTTACACCGTTTTCAGTTTCAAAGAAGTAAGATCCAGTGATTCCTCCTGACCAAATTGCACACCAGACTGTCACTTGTAATGAATGCAAAGGTGATGAATAATTTGAGGGTTTTCCATTGCTCACCGACTATTTTGTTTATTCACATATTCAAATTCAAATAAAAATGCACGTCGGCACTCATTATGATTTTTTCATGAAAATCGGGGTTGTCATGGGCGAGCTGTAACATCCTATTGGCATTTGTACGGCGGCGTAAATGGTCTTGTGGAAGAAGCTCTTGTGTCAATTGAATCTTGGATGAAAACAAATGCAAATCTTTCAATCTTTCTTCGTGCAAAATTGTGGCCAAAGTCATTCTTTGAAGACCAAGCTCCTGAACATGGCGTCCAACTGAGGTTGATGGATTGATGTTGATGTTTTGAACACTTTCTGGAGCAGCATTAATGTTTTCAGCCGATCTTGCAGTACGTTGTGGTCCATGCTTGGCCTATCTATCAGTTACAGACTCTCTTTCTTCGAAATCATTCACTACACTATAAAAAGTGCGTCTTGTTGGCACGTTGTTTCTATCAACAATTTCATGTAATTTTCTCATCGTCACAGTAATCGATGATTGATTTTGATAAAATGTTTTAAGATTAAAACACGTTGGTTTATGGAATATTTTTCCATAATAAATTTGCTACGTCTCTACTTCACGACTGCCAAATATGAACTGTCAAGACTAATGTTTACCAAAATGGCGGCAAAACAAAGTAGTATACCTTCTCGACGGATATCCTGTACTATAGAGAAAAATCTAGGTTCTTGCAGTTTACTATTTATGAATTGAAAAAGATTAAAACTTTAATTCAACAAAATCGGCCCATTTGCATGAGAGGTGCTGAAAAGGATGTGATAATATTTTCCACTTTCATTCTTAAACTTTACTTTAACAGTGGCTTAGAGAATACCAAATTTGATTGGATTTCCATTTTCATTTCGGAATCCAAAATTTGACTTAATTTTCTGCATTTGAATGATATACATATAGGTATATGAACCTAAGAATATAAGGTTTAAATCAACAAAGCATTATAAAACAATATCATGGATAATGACTTAAGTCATTGCTGAAATTATACAGAACTGAAATTATACTGAATTTCAGTAAATTGATCAATTCGTAAAAACGACACCACAAGGTTGCCCGTTTGCAATCTCCGGCTTTGGCGTGACAAAATATTTGGTTGGTACAGTTTTTAGATGTTTCATCAAGATTTACGATATATATCGTATTTGCCTGCTGGCAAGCTCGACAAGGCGACAGAAAGATATAATTTAAACGATTGAAGAAATCGTGAATCACATTTGATCATAGGATACTTGATTACTTGAGATGCTTGGTTATGAAGGACACTTTAAACGCTTCTTTTTGTATTTTAATTTCAAAATTGTTTCCTATAACGGATAATAATTTAAATTTCTTTTCCCATATCAAGTAGTGACAACCTTAAATTCTTTGAGTGACCTCCCAAAAACTTTTATGTTCAATTTAATTGTCAGCAAATTTAAAACGTTCCTCACTGATTTCAGTTTTTAATAAGTAGACAAAAAAAAGCAAATCTACTGAAATTCACAATGATTGTTTTATGACTAATTTCATTAATGGTAATTCCATGAAAGTTCCGTCTTGCTACATTCCGGAAAGTTAAGAAACAAATATTTAATTTACAAATTCCAGCCTCCTCAATCGTTTTTGAATTTTAAAATTCTGGCCTTCTCTTACATATCAACTGTCAGCTTTATATTGTTGAGCCGCCCCTCGTTGTCTCGCTGCCATCAATGAACACATGTACATGTCCAGAAGTATTTGCTGTGTACTGAACACAATAATATTTTGAATAAAAATTAGTCAATAATATTTCGCTGCATACATTAATGTCACTTTATGTCTCTTAAGCCGTGGCAGTTAGACAGACATCTGTCTGTCTCTGCGGCTGTTTTGTATACCCACCGGCCGGGGATAAAGTGAACATGCATGTACTCGTACGTGTTTATTATTGAACATTTAAAATAAATAATATTTAATTTAAATATAATATCTTAAACCAACAACAATGAATAATACTAAACCTTAATGGAGTGTTGGTTAACACAAACATTGCTATCTAACCTACCTGCTGGTACAAAATCAACGGCCATAATCCAAAATACTCCTCAGGTTAAAATCGTAAAGCCACAACCCAAAGCGACGACTAACCACGCCAATAGCTGAATTTTTTTTCAGCCATGAAGGTTTTTTGTTGGCTTGAAATAAATAAAGCCAATGTTAAGCAGAAAAAAAATTTTAATATCTTATAATGAAATAAAATAAAACGAAATTTGTTTAACAGTATTCCGTAAATTTATTGAATTTGGTTGGGGATTTCAGCGTATGAGTAGTAGATTCATCTGCTGGTGTCACGAAGAATTTCACTAAAGTCGATGCCTTACAGTGTAGTGAATGATTGTGACACAATTCGATAGGCTGGCAGATATAAGCGTATCAAGCAGGCACAACGATTTTGCATGATTTCAACTACTTCCGTCTATGGATGGCAGGAGGTCTTTAACCCTTTTATGCGAAACATACCATAAAAAATATGTTTTGACTTTATAAGTTCAATGAATTACGCAATAGAGACAAAGGAAACACAGTTAGAGGTAGCATAAAGTGTTGTTTAAGGTTTAAGCAATTAGGTAAACGCAAACTTTTGAAATTTTAGAAAATACACTGGAAAGTATTGGAAAACTGGAAATATGCATTATGGAGCGAATTTTTCTAATTTTTCAAGCTCCTATTCCAAAGCACTGATAGAAGAAATAATGTGACAAAACCGCTCTTTATGGAAAGCAAAAGTGCAGATATGTCAAACCACCTCAAAATGAGTGTGAGTTCACGGGGGTTAAACGTGATTCTCGTCGTGAAGGCCTTACCTACGGCGTGCGACAATGCAATTCCGAATGTCCCTCTGGGATAGCCAAGTAAAACTTGGACTGTCTAGGAAAAAAGAGGCTGACAAAGATTCAAAGATGAAAGATATCGAAAGATATTGTCACGATAAATTCAGATCTGAATGACATACTATGAGTAAAAACACCTAAAACAGCCATAAGTTGAAAGACTTTTATAAAATGTGAAGGTCTGGAATTTTATAAAAACTATTTATTCAAAACGTTTTCAACACACTATGATATCGGTCGTGTAGGTAGTTTTTGGTTTTAATTATATGTTCGTCGAAAGAATGAAGACGTATGTAAAGGGTGTCCAAACAAGAACGCAAGATTTAAATTTGAAGATGATTTTATCGACAAAATCAGCATTTTCATGTTGTCTCTCCAATACCCAATTAACGAACTCCCTTCGCTGTCCATAGTCAGCTGGCTTCAGTTCCTGAGCCAATTGAACTTTGTATGCATGAAGATGCAAATCTTCCGTCAAAATTCGCTGCATAGTGGATTTGGAGACACCAATTTGCTGAGCTCGGTGTCGAATTGAGGTGGATGGAGTTGAGCGACATTTTCGGTCGATCGATCTGGTCGAAGGCGCGTTGTCTTTACATCACTAACAGAGCCAGTTTTGACAAATTTATCCATTAATCTCTTTACAGTTGACTCTTTTGGAGCATCATTGTGACCCCGAATTGATTACAATTTGCGAACTGTAGCCGCAAAACTTTCACCATTTTGATAAAACAATTTCACAATGAGAATGCGTTGTTCATTCGTGTAGCGCTCCATTTTTACTAACCTCGTACCTTCTGCTAGCAAACAATAACAATTGTTCAAATGTCAAACAATGACACTTCGAATGGCGCCAAATTTATATCTTGCGTTCTTGTTGGGACTCCCTTTAAATGACAGATCGTGCTCAATATTTGTGCCATTATAGAGGACAGCTATGCCAACTTAGCGACAAAAAGAATTTTGACAATCCTTTTAAACAGTTTTTTAAAAGATCAGTTCCAGATACCTTTTGGACAGAAAGCACATTAAAATAAATGCGTTAGATTTTCAATTTTGAGTCACTGTAGAATAGGAATCATAAGCAATTCCGACCTAGCGAAGTAGTCAGACAATTTCCGCAGTCTAAAGGAATAAAACGACCCTGATACGATGGTGATGCAACAGTAATAGTGGAACATATGATAGTGGGTTCAAGTCCAGACACAACCATCAAATCATTGTCTGAGCGAAGGTCACTTCGATAGGTCTGATGAATACCTTGTATGGTCTCTCGACTGCTAATCGATAAGTTTAATGAAGGCTTCACGTTCAGTGAGTTTAAAAACAGAATGCATGAAAGTTCCCTGAATGTGAGAAGCTCTCTCGTATCCGTTTCGTGGTATGCAAGGATATTTGTTTGCTTTACACTTGTCTTAAAATCGAAAAAGGTTATGTTTTATGCTTTGTCAAAATGTTTTGTGTTCACCTAGAGCAGAGAGAAAGGCGTGCTTTTATTGCAAGCCACCACACACGTTCACGTTATAACAAACAATATATTGTATACGAGTATACAATTGAAAAGCACCCAAATCTGCATTCACGCATTCCGGTAATGTGTCATGGTCGGTGACCACAACGGCATAAGAATTTTCAATTCCCATGGAAACATTTTTAAGCCAGCTTTGCGTAGACATATGCTTAGTTAAATTATTAACTAAATTTTGTTATAGTCTTTAGGAAAAACACACATACACGTAATTTTCAAAATCAAAGCAACCTTAACAAATTGTATGCGTCCACCATAATTAACAAACTGAACACCGTAAAGAACAAATAAATTATATAGCGATTGGAATAACAGCAAAATCTATGAATATATTCTATAAAGTGAATGTTGAATTATGAGGAAAGAATCAGCAGCATGCATCATGAATCGAATTCAATTCAATTGAAAAAAGCAATTTTATAAAATACTCAATCGAAATCATTTAATACAATGTCGGCTATTATGGCTGCCATGGTATGCCTGCATGTCCCTCCACATGTCCACTTCTGCTAGATCTGGTGAGCGATTTTGGCTAAACAACCTTTCGGTTCATTCGATTAGGTTTCTCATGCAAAAGTGTGTGAAAATCTAAATCACATTCAAGTCGACCAAATGTCGTTTCATTATTTATTGTCTCGTTTCATGTGGCCATAATTTTGTGTGCAATATTTGTATTTTATGACCGCACCAGCGCTAATGTGCCGGTGCAAAACTATCAGACATGTACGAATACCATACAGTTTGTTCTCTTTTCTAAGCGTCTACAACATTTATTTTTCCTATTTTTTTTTTTTGAACACTTGTCGGCGATGGTTTTTGTGTTCACCTGAGATTTTTGCTAATGGTTTCATTATTTGTTTTTTTTGTTGTTGCCATAACTGTTAAATTATGTTATTTTCATTTATGATTGCTATTGATTGTATTAAATTTGCATTATGGTTCGATATTTGTTTATTTGCTAGCTTTGGATGGATGTTATTGCATATCTCTTCAATGATGTGGCGGCGAGTGGTGATCCGATACGATGGCGATCGCAAGATGTTTCACAGTGGATGCTGTGTTCAATATTCTCATTCACATTCGCATAAATTAAGTTCGATGCAGTTGTTGTTTTTATATTTTTGTTAGTTGGTTTCACCAACATTTTATGATGGTTAAAGTAAAAGTTGTTTTTTTGATGCTGTAATCATCAATCAGAATCATCACAGTATAATGACGGAATTGTAGCCAATTAGCCGGATGTGTTTAATGCAATTTATTTTCGAACTGAATGTTAACCCGTTCTGGGAGGGTGAGTAAGTAGAAAACATTTAGAATTTGCTGTTGAAGCAAATGGAAATTCTCTTGTGACTTAAATTATTTGTATAAATGTAGTCATGAATTCATCAAGAGTTTATGACATTACTTGAGCGCTTCTCCATGGGTCAAGCAATGACCAAATGCGCAAATTTTTATTCACTACTCATTCTGTCAAAAAGTACAGAGAATTGGTCAATAGAACATAAAATATTTATTATCTAAATTTATTATATTGCCTTCGAAGGAAATTACAAAATAAAAAAACCAATAATCCAGTCATCAACACCCTTTTTAAATGCATTTTCTAAAAAAAAATTTCAGTTATTGTGAAGAATTCTCTTTTATGTCTTCTACTCACTCAAAACGGTTGCCTAGAAACGCTAATTTATATTTTGCAAAGAGAAAAAAAGTCATCCGAAACCGTATTAAGTCAATATGCTAGTTGTTGGATGCATTTTGTTGAGTTCTTAGCCCGAAATTGCTCTACATATAATAACCTTGTGAGGTGGTGCCCAAACTTTTCTATTTTCGATGAATTTGCTCCCTCAAACATAGCTTATCCAGATAATATTTGTTATTTACCGTCCAATCTTCTGCCAAGAATTCTGAGTGCAAAACACTAAAATAATAATAAAAAAAACAGTCAACAATACCTTGAATTTTGATCGACCACTTATAATGTGCTTTATAAAGTTGGAATCGACCCGGAATATCTTCAGGTTTTTCAGAACGGGCAGTCGGGCGTCAACGTGTTTCATACAAAAAAACAGTCATGTAAAATGATAAAAATTGATTCATGAAACATTGAAAGTTTAGCATCTAAATTTCTCAAACTAAAGTGATGATTTTCAGTCACCATTTCCTTCAATTTATTGAGAGCAATTTTTGCTGAAGACGTTAATGATCGACCATAACGAGACAAATTTTCCAACACATTTCGACCGCTTTTAAGTTCACTGTACCACTCAAATGCATGTGTTTTTGATAAAGTGGATTCACAGTTAGTCTTATCTAAAATTTTGAACGATTACAAAATTTCATCTGTCATGTAAAATGATATTGATGAGACACAGAAAGTTTAGAGTCCACGGAGATTTAACGTGAGTCCCGCTGTGTACTTATCACACTGATCATAAAGGGTGTTCCAACAAGAACGCAGGATTTAAATTAGGTGCCATTTTTTCGTTATTAGTTTAGTTTTTTCGTGCCTAAAATTAAAGAAATGAATGTGGAGGGCATGTGGTTTCAATAAGAAGGCGCCATATGCCATACAGCCAGAGAAACAATTCAATTGCTGCATCAGTCATTTTCCGGTCGTTGTATTTCGCATTTTGGAGACCAGAATTAGCCGCCTAGATCGTGAGATTTAACACCATTAGAATGTTTCCTTTGGGGTTTTTTAAAGTCGATGGTTTACGCGAATAAGCCGACGACGACTCAAGTTTTAAAAGAGGAAATTGGATGCTGCATTAGTGAAATACCGCAGCATTTATGCAAAATGGTTATTCAAAATATTTATAAAAGGTCACGTGTGTGCCAGCAAAGCCGCGGCGGCCATCTGCCCGATGTGTTGTTCTATACATAACCTCATTCTATCTACTTTGCGATATAATAAAGTTTCACGATATTTTTTTTAAATATCTATGCTTTATTTAAAATTTAAATCTTGCGTTCTTATTGGGACACCCTTTATTGTATAATGCGATTGCTAGCGCTTTTCTGGGATAGCCAAGTTAACTTGGACTATCTACGAATAGGGGTTGCCAATTTTGGGAGCAGGCCTTTCTACCAGCCAGAAGATACCAAATTAACACCGGAAGTTCAGCAGTTATCTCTCTCAAACTTAAATGACTGATGTCATCATATCCTTCATTTTATCGATGTTATCTTTTACTGAATATGTTGATTTCCGACCATTTTGAAATGCACTGTACCACTCAAATGCACAAGTTTTTTAATAAAATCGATTCACCGTAAACATTTTATAAAATTTTCAGAAATAAAACACTTTTGCGATGAGCTGACATAATCGACCATTGTAAACAAACCCAGATTCAGCAGATGGTGCTCAAAATCGGCATCAGTATAGAAAGAGCAGTAAATTTAGCGACAAATAGAATATTGGCAATTCCTTGAAGCCGAAATTTTTACATGATCAATCCCTGGTACAGAATGTGTATACCTGAGATAACCGACGATCGGACAATAAATAGTAAATTTATTAACAAATAAAAATAGTATTTTCGCTAACAATAAGAAATCAATTTCCGGACAAAATCAACTCTAAATCATAAGCAATTATGCTTTTTATAATTACAATAGTATGATAATATTGTAATTATTAGGTGCGCACTTAAGTTCCCGCTGTTTGCCAATAGATGGCGATATCTGGCAAACATACTGCCTCGCGTGAAGAAAGATGAAAAAACCTTCGAAGACACTGGATTGATAGAATTGCTTGATTGGAATCCATGTCAAACGCAGATAGAGTTTGCTTTAGTATTAGAAGTTACACGTTAAGTCATTTCTAACCGATTGCATGCGTTGGGAATGATTCAAAAGCAAGGAATTTTGGTTCCTTATGAGAGTTAAAGCTAAGGGACGTTGAGCGTTATTTTTTTTACAAAAAAGAAGGGGTTTCTTCATCGCATTGTAACGGGTGATGAAAGATGGATTCAGTACAGCAATCCAAGAAAATAAAGTTATGGGAGCTGTCCGGTCAGGCTTCTACGTCGTCGCCTCGGCCGAATATTCACGCTGCGAAGATTATGCTCTGTGTTTGGTGGGACCAGGTCGATGTTATTTATTGCGAGATGTTGAAAGCAAGCGAAACCATCACTGGGGTCGATATCGATATCAGTTAATGCGATTGAGCCGAGCTCTGTGCCAGAAATGCCCACAATACACGGAGAGGCATGAAAAATTGATTTTTAAGCAGGACAACGCTCGGTCTTACATGACCAAGAAATTAAAACGTAGCTGGAAATGCTGAAATGGGAAGTTTTACCCCATCCGCCATATTCTCCAAATATTGCGCCGTTCGATTATCACTTGTTCCTTTCGATGACACAGCCTGGTTGACCAGCAGTTTCACTCATATGATGACATCAGGGAATGGCTAGATTCGTGGATAGCCTCAAAAGATGAACAGTTTTACTGTGACGGAATTCGAGCTGTGCCGGAAAGATGGGAAAAAGTAAAAGCTAGCGATGGGCAATACTTTCAATGAATCATTTGCAAAGATGTTTTTATAATAAAGTTGCATTTTCATAGAAACAAAACAGCGCGAACTTACTTGCGCATCTAATACATAATTCAGCATTTAGGCAATTTTATTTACTAATGAATTGTAAATTAGTAAAAGGGTTCCAAAGATGTCGGTATGAAGTGGGAACGATTCAAAAATGATAAGTTTTCACAATAATAGTTATATAATTTATGACATCTAAATTTTTTTTTCTTTAAAATAGACTTACAGTGCTTTTTAAAAAAAAATTGGTTCATATATATTATATATTACATTTTCTTATTTTCTTCATAAATAATATGAGCCAAATTAATGGTAGTAACTGTAAAACATGTTTAGTTTTTACATTTGAATTAAAATAAACAAGAGGAAAAATAATTTTGCTAATTATATGCATTAGTGTGAAAACAAAGTTTATAATTAATTCAAGCACGCACATCAATTATACAAAATTAAAAGAACAATCGCACACAGAAACAACTGAATAAATACCATAGAAAAATAGCCATTGTTTAATTAATTGGAAAAACTATTATTGTTAAGTTTGCATCATAACAATTTAAAGCTTTGCAAAAACAAAAGGAAGAGATGGAACGAAAAAAAGGGTTCTCAGCGAAAAAAAATCCCATAGAATTAATGAAAAATGAGTGGGTGAAAAATTGAATTGATAAAAATGAAATTGAATAGCAAATTGAAATTGAACAGAAAAAAGCCTACATTATTGCAACACGAATTGAAGAAATTTGATAATATACTCGTATACAACTGCATTGGCAATATCGCATAGGCACTATCTGGTTCGGCAGGAACGGGTTCACAGACAGTGCCTATGCGATATTACCATATTTTTACCTCATACTGACATATATTTACCTCAAGAGATTTATAAAAGTATAAAAAAATAACGGGGATTAGCTTTTGTTTCCGAAGTTTATTAGAGATTACACCTTGAATCAAATATAGGATTATGTGTGCAGGCAAACTCGTCTTACACGTATGGGGGGAGTATCAGAACTGACTTGAACAAAGCAAATAAATTCTCTGATAGATCAGTCAACTTTAAGTTTACTATAAAGCACTCAATCTCATTACAATTGAGAACTTTACATGTAAAAGTCTCAACTGCAGTGGAGATGATAAATTTAGGATTTATATCTTAGAATTTGCAAACACGGGTTCTGGGCATAAAAAGTGAGGAAAATGTTGATTGCATATTATTTTTTTACCCCATTTAGAGAATAATTATATACTAAATTTATTACGATTAATGTTGGTGTTTAAAGTTAAACATGTTTTGTGTTAGATAAGGAGCGTCGTAGTTTTCCCTTTAGTGTTTATTTAGGTATCGCGTTTTGTGTTAGATAAGGAGGGTCGTGGTTTTCCTTTAAGTGTTTATTTAGGTATTGCATTTGGGAGTCGTATTGATGCCACATGCATCTCCAGCTGCGTTTTACGACTTATGCTGGAAACAACATATGTGAAGTCCACTTAAACCTATAATAAATAACTTAGGACACTAAACGCAGCGTAGACAGTTTAAGGGATGAAATGATTCTTACTCCGCTCTTATCGCATGCGGGTGTGGGGCCGCTCTGTGTGGCATGGCACAAGGAGCGTTAGTGATAAGGTATTTTAATAGGTTTTATTTGTCTAGTTTAAGTTCTATAGTTCATAAGAATGTTGAATAAAATCAGTTCTTCCAAAAACCTCAAAGCGAGAGGTCCTGTCATTTCAAGGTTAAACAGTTGGGATTAATAATAATGGAACTTTTCTGATATTTTTCCTTATCTGGCAATGAGTTGGTACATCGTCCAAGGAACTATGGTTCGTAAGCGTTGGTCAAGTATGAAAAATCTAGCTCATACAAAAAAATTAACGACTTTTTCCAAATTTATTAAATATATTTATTATTTATTACGGCAAAATAATAATGAATAATGAAATAAAAAATGAATGAAATATTAAAAATCCATAAAATTGTACCAATACCTAAGGAGAAAATATCTACCTCCGTTGATAAATTTGGTCCAATATCAATATTGCCCATTATGGACAATGTTTTTGAACATATTTTGCACAACTCTTTACATATTTCATATAGATAACAATTTGTTAAATGATTTTCAATATGGTTTTAGAAAAGGTTGTGGAACAGAGGAGGCAACAGTTAATGTGCAACATTTCATATGTAAGTCGTTGGATGACGGGTACAGGGTTGTAGCTGGAGTTTTTTTTCGATTTGTCAAAAGCATTTGATCTAATTGATTATGATATCTAACTTCAGAAACTCACATTTTATGGTGTGCACGACAAAGAACTTTTTCTCTTAAAAAGCTTTTTGTCGAAGTGGCTACAATTTGTACAAATTGTTAATAATAAAAGTACTTTGAAACCAGAGAGCATGGAGTCCCCCAGGGAAGTGTATTGGGCCCCTTGTTATTTTCTCAGTATATAAATGACTTGAAAAATATTGACTTATCAGGTAAAATGTTTGCATTCGCTGATGATATCGCAATTTTTTATGCTATAAATATGAAATGGCTGTGAAGCCTTACATAGAACTAGAAGCAAGTCTATTAATAGAGTATTTGCGTATTAATAAACTTTTTCTTAATCAAAATAAAACGAAATTGATAAGATTTAGGCCACATTGTCGGTGTAACGACAGTTTTAGTATATTCGTAGATGGAGAAGAAATTCCGGAAGTTAATTCAGTTAAATATTTGGGATTATATTTTCAAAGTAATCTTTCTTGGACACTGCATATAGAGTATCTGAAGTCTACAGCATCACCTGCCATAGGTTTATTGTATAAATTTAGAAATAAATTTGATCGAAATACTGTTTCTAATATTTCAAACTTTAGTTCAAAGTCATTATAACTATTTGACCATTATGTATGGTTATAAAAAGAGTTCTGAATTAAAATCAGTCCAGCGGCAACAGAACAGAGCACTAAAAGCTGTAGCGAATTTGCCAATTTGTATATGTAGAGATGTTTTTCCAACAGTTTTGCCAGTATCTGGTTGTTATAAATGAAAATTGCTAATATATGTTTTCAAATGCTTGCATAGTATTGGCCATCACACGATAAATTTTTCCCGAAATCAGTATATTTTCAATACGAGATATAATGACAATTTGAGAGTAGCCATGTGTCGATCTGAAACAACAAAACAGCGTATAGAATATTTTACCACAACAGTTAAAATCACCAGAAACACTTTCATTATTTAAATCGTCAATGAAAGGGTATTTATTGCAAAATGTCGAAGAGCTTCTGGTATGAATTTTGAGTTAGTATTGAAGTACATGCCAAGAAATTAGATTCTTCATAAATGTGTGTATTTTGTATTAAAACAATTGTTATTTTCTTTTGATGTAATTATTTCGCCAACTAGCCTCTACAATGCCATTAAAAAAAACCCACCTAAAGGGCAGTTCTAAAACTAGCCATGAAAAGTTAACGATAATCAGTGAATTTGTAAATATGGAGAAAATTGGGCACAATTATGTAATTCCATATTTCCATTTGAAATGTCTCCGTTCAACCAATATTAACGCCAAGTTAGATTCTATTCTGGGAGAGTCTGCTCTTTCATTTACGACTATAAAATGTTGTTTCATCAAGATGGCTGAAATCCATGAATTAAACTTCGAGTTGCTTCATCACGCACCTAATTCGCTAGATTTAGCTCCCTTAGGCTATTTTCTATGTAATTCCATATTTCCATTTGAAAGGTCTCAGTTCAACCAATATTAAAGCTGAGTTAGATTCTACTCTGGGTGAGTCTGCTCATTTGTTTATGATTGTAAAATATTGAGTAGATATTGGGTAGCAGAGTTTAAACGAAGCCGTACGAGCTGCCAAGACGAACGCCGCACAGTGAGATTCTAAGTGCAAAAAGTCTATTTTTCGACTGTAAAATATTAAAAATGTAATGATGCAATTTTGTACGGAATTGTTTAGTTAAGAGAAATTCATCATTGCTTTTTTGAAAAAAATAATTTTTTATCGCAAAATAATTACTTAAAAATGCTTGGGAGAAGTAAAGCGCAAAACGACTAAGATTTTAATGCAACTTGAGGGCCTGTATATGCATATGTTCTATGATGTTCTAAAAATATGGTATTTTGTGATTCTTTAAGAAAAAAAGACAACTGGATAGCATAAATAGTTTCGAAACTATTTAAATTAAAAAAAAGCCCTAGAAATTTCAGTGTTCTAAGTTTTCCTTGGATGAAAAAAAGGTTAGCTCCGGTGACCTCCATGCTCTGACTGCAATAAAATGAAGGAAGGGAGTATATTATTGCGATCTATAGAAAACAATCCTTATAATATTCTATACTGCTGAAGAAAGTTATAAATTTTATGAAAAAAGTCACAAGAAATTACGCTAAAATTAAGCAAATTAAGCAAAGAAATAAAGACAAAACACGTACATGGTGCATACTTTTACTTACGAAAACAAAAACAAAACCAACACTAATGAACATTTGAACGATTTAAATGGAACTTTCCAAAAATTTTGTTTTCGTAGTACAGATGATCCATGCCAAGTTACAAGAATTTCTACCCAACAGAAAAAAATGTATACGAAATTTTCATTTTTAGTTGTATGGGCGGTGGCCGATGGGCGTGGTCGATTTGGATGAAACTTTATATTTTTGCTACTCTACGTCATAAAACGCTCTATGCCGAATTTCAAGACTCTACGACAACTCCTTATATTTATTGCACAAAAATGTATGAAGCAATCCCACTGTGCGCCGTAGTGGTCGACCAATTGCGGTGTCCATGCCATACCCAAAAAATGGTATTGAATGATCATCGGCTAAATATGCATGAGCTACCTGAAATAATAGACATGCCAAAAAGTACTATACGAGAGCGTATGTTGAGCGAAAATTTGAAGATAAGAAAACTGTGCGCTAGGTGGGTGCCGCGCTTGTTTTCAATAGAGCAAAAAGAGCGCCGTGAAGATGTTTCAGTATTTGGCAAAGTTTCACCGCAATAAATCCAAATTTTTGTTTCGATTTATATCCATGGATGAGACATGGCTCCTTTACATTATACCTGAGACAAAGGAACAGTCAAAGCAGAGGACTGGAATGGGAGAAACGTGTGCAAAGAAGGCGAAGACGGTTCCATTTGCAGGCAAGGTCATGATGTCTGTTTTTTTTTTGGGATGCGCATTGGATTATTTTTATTGATTGTCTTTAGAAGGGAAAAACCATCAACGACGAATATTATGCTAAGTTATGGCAGTGTTTAGGTGATGAATGACCGTGGCGTGGTGGTTAGAACACTCGACTTCCGTTCGCATTATCGCGGGTTTAACCCCACATACAGCTAACTATCACAATTTGAGAGTTGGTTACCTTGATGTGTCTGACGAATACTTCGAGTAGTCGAGAAATCGACTAGTCTTGTAAATGCTTCTCAAACTAAGACGTTCGGAATTTTCATGGCAAAATTTTATAAATCTTCAAGTCTCTGTTAAAAATAGAAGTGAAACTCATACGATAAAACGTTTTAAGAACGTGTCCAATTAAAACGTGCTGATCTCAAATTTGCTAAATATTGAAATTTCTTAAAATTTAAGAAACAATCCTCTTATTTAAGACTTTGTGCACAAAATCGCTGCTGGGTAGTGTTACTACTGCCGGCCAACTGTATTTGGAAATGATTTCAAGCTTAAATAATAAGTTGACTGCAATGTTCTGACAAATTCTTTGAAAGAATTTAGAGGGTTTGATGTGAATATAAAAATCTAAGCACACACCCAAATAACGCTAAGCTAAATCAATTTTTTAATTCTTGGAATTTTTGCATTCATACATTTTTTTTGCACCAGTTAAAAAAGAATTTTAGCAACGAAATGCAAAGTTAAAACCATACTCAATTTATAATACAAAAATTATTTCGAACTCGTAAATAAAAAAATCATGAACTCCCCCCCAAAAGCTGAAATGATTCTTATTTGCGTCACACTTCTCTCAAATTCTCGCAGATCGTGACGCAAATAACGAAAACAAACATAAAAATTATTAAATAAAATATGTTTACTTTGTATGGCTCCCAAGTCTAAATGGTTGGCTCACAGGGTACGCTTGACCCGTGTTGTTGGTTTTGCTTCTCTTGATGTGGTCTGGTTTGACCCGACTGCTGTTTTTTGATCCAAATTTGGTTGTTTTGACTTTTCCATTTGTATATTTTTGTTAATTTATTGTGGTATTTTGAATTGAGTGTAAATTTTATTACATATTTTGTTGTTGTTGTTGTTTATATTTTTCAATTCATCTTATTTAGAGATCAGGGGGGGAAACATCTAACTGTCTGTTGGTGTCTTTTTGTAGCCACTTGCCAATGTAGCATTTAAACGAGTTTTGTGTAAAGCAAAAACAAAATGAAATAAAGTATTATTAATTTTATTTTGAGTATTTCTCAACGAAATACAAAACTGCGGCCAAAAGGCAAATACATATATGAATAACCTGCACTTGTTTTGTTGAAAGTTTAAATCGGAGGCTGTTTCGACGACAAAGTCCTTGAAGTTTTATTTTTTATTTTTGGAGATTTTATTTAAATTCTGCTTACATTGACCAACAGACATTTACATTAACTCAGAAAATATCGGGCAGTTAGTGTTAAAAGTTTACTACGTTCAGCGATATCAAACACAGCGATAATGTGACCCACCTAATTTGCATTTCCTGCTTTAGCTATTAATGGAATTAAAACTAGATTAAAATTAAATTTAGACGTATGTTAGATGACAAAATTAAACATTTTAATGGTATTGAAAGCGATGCCTTGACTTAGCATAGCATGGTAACTTTGAAGCCTTGAAAATAATATCATACGATTTCAATTTAAATAAATGCTTCAACTTGAGCTTGATGTAAAACCTTAGTCAGAGATGCTTGTGCGGTCTACTTTACAATTATTGTTGCTTACGAAGATGCAGTATTTTAACAATTATCCCCCTGAATGGGTTATAGGAGTGCTATTTTTCGACCTGCTGAGACGGGTCAACTGTTTAATGACGGTTCTAAATGCCAGATTGTGAAGCTTTTACTCATCTTGCTGATTATTTGACATAATTTTGGCTCTAACTTCGACTACCGATACAAAATTGTATTCTATTTTGTATTCAGTTCTCTTTGTGATTCTTACGTTCTTAATAAAACTGAGATTCTTATTCTGATTTGTGTATGCGAAACGAATCTGCACTCAGCGAAATTTATTGGAAGGCACTTGATTGTTTAAATATAAGATTGAGTAAATAATTAAGAAAAATAATGGTTTAACATTTGATATACTCGTATATTCTATTAAATACAATACCCGGCAAAAACAAAGAGTCCAAAGATGTCAAAAAGATACGATATTCGAGACCCGGAAGTAATAGTAAATTTAAACATGGACTTGTTATGGAAGCGATGCTGCTGTTTATAGCAGCATTTCAAAGAATTTTTAAACCAGTGGAAAATTTATGAGTTTTATGTGAATGCGAAAAGATTCGATATTCGAGATCCAGGAGTAATGATAATTTCGATAATCATCGATGAATTTAACATGGGCTTGTAATAGGAGAGATGCTGTTGTTTATGGCACCATTTCAGCGCATTTTCGAACCAATGGGAAATCTCTGAGTTTTGTGCAAAAAAATTTGTTTTATTAGGGATGTCCAAACAAGAACGCAAGATTTAAATGATCGATGCAGCAATTGAATTGTTTCTCTGACTGTATGACATGTGGCGCCGTCTTGTTGAACCCACATGCCCTTCACATTCGTTTCTTCAATTCTAGACACGAAAAAACTGGTTATCATTTCACCATATCGAACACCATTGACTGTTTGCGCTTGACGTGCCTAATTTTCATAAAAAAAGGTCCAATGATTCCTCCAGTCCAAAATCCACACCATACAGTGACACGTTGAAGATGCATTTGCTTCTCGTGAATCACTCGAGGATTTTCCTCACCCCAAATGCGACAATTCAGCCTATTGACGAAGCCATCAAGATGGAAATGGGCTGAAGATGATTTTATCGGCAAAATCAAAATTTTCATGTTGTCTCTCCAATACCCAATTAACGAACTCCCTTCGCTGTCCGTGGTCAGCTGGCTTCAGTTCCTGAGTTAATTGAACTTTGTACGCATGAAGATGCAAATCTTTCGTCAAACTTCGCTGCATTGTGGATTTGGAGACACCAATTTGCTGAGCTCGGTGTCGAATTGAGGTGGATGGAGTTTGAGCAACATCATCACGTACAGCTGCGACATTTTCAGTCGATCGGCCTGGTCGAAGGCGATGTTTTTGCATCACCAACAGACCCAGTTTTGGCAAATTTATCCATTAATCTCTTTTGGAGCATTATTGTGACCCCAAATTGATAGCAATTTGCGAACTGTAGCCGCAAATCTCTCACTATTTTGGTAAAACAATTTCACAATGAGAATGTGTTGTTCATTTGTGTAGCGCTTCATTTTTACTAACCTCGTACCTTCTACTAGCAAACAATAACAATTTTTCAAATGTCAAACAATGACACTTCGAATGGCGCCAAATTTAAATCTTGCGTTCTTGTTGGGACACCTTTTATTTTCGTCCATAAATAATGGTCATACAAACAAAATCGTCATCGTCAGTTTAAGGATAGAAACTAACATGAGATTATTTTTACGTTCCATTACTGAGATTACATATAAAATTATTGACCTTATACAAGTTACAGAATTCACTCGATACACATTTTGTAGTTTGTAAATCGCAGCGTTTTTTTGAATAAATAAAATACTGAGGCCTGCAACAATGTGGCTAGACCACATAATATCTTCCGTCGAAGGAAAGAGCATTTATGCCAAACACAGAAATTCAGAAAATCAGAAAACCCTGACTTAAATACATTCACCTTATGAGCCATTACAGGAATTTTCGGTTATAGTTAAAGGTAATGAAAGTTGACACAGATGTATAGATTGCGTTGTGTTCCACCAAATAATATATTACGGCTGAAAATATGGATTCTAAATTACAGTCGAAAAATGGTATTGGAAAACTACCACGTTTTGTAGGGAAGATCCAAGAGAAGAGAGCATAGGATAGAAATTAAATTGTGTAAATTTTCAGGGAATTTCAATGGACATTTAAAAAAGCAATGATAACAAAAAGAATTTAGTTTCTAAAGTCATGAGAAGGTCTCCGAGTTATTGGGCCGACCAGCCAAGCAACCAGCCAGACACCGAATAGACGGTAAACAGAAATCCCTCAATGTTCTTAAAAAATACAGAAACGAATTCCGTTCTAGGATGCCTTGCGTTTGACTCGTCCCTAACAAGGCATTACAATTTTTTTAACATCAGAAAATGAACAACTTCGTCCCAATTGATGGCGCTGTAGAAACATAACACTCAGATAGGGGCTTTTATTTAGTGGTTTCAAAATCACCGGTCTGGCAAGACTGTCAGCTATTAAATAGCAGTCATCTGAAGGTTTGCTATTTACGAATGTGCAATGTTTAACTATTAAAGAACGCGTAAAAGTAGTTAAAATCTACTACAAGAGTGGTGATTCAAGCATGGACACTTCTCGTGCATTACGTGGTGATTATGATCGTCATAATCAATCTACGTGGGCAAGGTTATAAAGAAATTTGAATAGACTGAAAGCGCTACAGATGTGGTCTGGCCTGTACTTCATCGCAAATGTACACACTGGCGAAAATATCGCTTCTGTTAGTAAAAGTGTAGCGGATAATCGAAATTTCAATTCAGAGCACTATGGTCGTATGGTAACCGACTTTTTTTTTGGTCTGAAATTGAAGATTATGAAGCGGACGGTATGTGGTTTCAACAAGACGGTGCCACGAGCCAGGCAACACGAGCGATTTTGACTTTATTGCACGAGAAGTTTTCAGAAAGCGTAATTTCACGTTATGACGACGTCAATTGGCCACCAATATCATGCAATTTAACGCCGTTAGAACTTTTTTGCGGGGCTACGTCAAAGACCGTGTTTACATGGATAATCCCCAGACGTTGGAGCATTTGGAAACCAACATTTGTCAAGTTATCGCCGAAATACCGCCTGAAATGTATGAAAAAGTGGCCAAAAACTACGTCAAATGGATCTACTGCTGCAACCAATCCAGAGGCGGTCATTTAAATGAAATCGTATTTTGTACATAATGAATAGCAAGGTCCAGGCATTATAATGAAATAAAAGTTTCGCTGAAATCATAGCTTTATGTGTGTTTTATTTAACTTTACATTCGAAACGGAAAAATGGATAACCCGGTATATCACGTTTTACATTGTGTGTCGCTTGGAAAGTTTTATCACAATTGTTGCCATATACAAAAAATATTTGAATTTTGACTAAATTATTCAAATTCGACTAATCAAAATTCAAATTATTTGATTAATCATATATCTGAATAAACAGAATTTTCAATTAATCGATTATTTGATTAACCGAAATATAAATAAATCGATTAACATGTCCCTGAATATAATGTCAACTAAATCAACTAAAATTTTTAGAAATTGAAGGGATTGGATTGGAAAATAAGTTGAATTTTTTGTAATTGCATCTGTCATCTTCGTGAGTAGGTAAACAAACAAACAAACACAAGCAGAATTAAAACATTTTTAAAATCATCAAAACTTTTTCCACAACTTATGAAAAATTCATGATTTATTTTCAAATTTCGCCGAATTCATTATACAATTTTTTAATGCGATTTTCATATTTTTTCTCTTTTCATGCTCAAAATCACTGCTTTTTACTGCTGTTAATGTCTATTAAAATTCACTATTATTTTTCCATCATAACAAAATTTTCCATATTTTCATATTTTTGCAATTTTGATGCTCAAAAACTTTCATAATTTATTTTCATTTTTGGCCATATCATTGCAGTTACCACCAATGTTGCAACAAGATTTCATTCAACAACAAGTCAAAATAAGTCTACAACAAGACTTGAATTATCGAAAATTTCAGCAGCAGAGACCTCAACAGCAGCAGCAGCCCCAACCACAACTACTGCGAAAACAACCAGATTTTGAAACCGGCATTTTATGCGGCGTCGATTGTGATACGAAAGGCAATTACCTTAAATGTGGCCTTAAAGAAAACGAGAAAATTCTGCATACTTACAATAGCAGCAACAGCAATTACGAATCGAGATAAAAGTGAAGCGAACACTAACGTTAAATACACTGCGAAAAGAGAGCAGCCACAGTAGAGTTTCAGCAAAGAGAAAAAGCAACCAGAAAACCATTAGGCGGAGAAACTTTAACGGACGGAGGGACGGGCGGAAGAAAAGTATTTTAGGTGAAAAACGAGGCAAGACAAAATTAGACAAACAGACAAACGACGAAGGTGCTTATGATGGTGCATTCGCTGATGATGAATTCACAGCTAAAACGCCACCAGCAACAGAAACAGCAACAACGTAG
>JAHXMU010000048.1:949902-960373 GCA_019455685.1 Philornis downsi | reverse complement strand
ATGTGGCAACACGGTGATTTCTCAGCAGCAACAATCACAACAACGGCTTATCAACCAAAGCCTTAATCATAATAACAATGGCAATCAAAACAATAGCTCCAACAGCAACCGCAGCGTCCACATATTGTTGCAAATTTCCACACCACCTAACAATAATGGGGTTGCTGCCAATGAAGCTGCTGCTGCTGCTGCCTCCAATAGTGCTATAGCTGGTACTAGCGGCGATGAGGCGGCGGCAGTGGAAGGAGTGGAGCGACAACGGCAATCGCCATTAGCAGCTACACATCAGGGTGGTAACGTAAAATCTACTACCTCAGCGAAATCGCTGCCGTCAGCCGCAAATGGCAACTCTGGCAATGCGAACGCATCTGCCATAAAAGATGGTGGCGAAAGTGGCAACATTAAGAATAGCACCAGCACCACCTCTACCACCAAAGCGACAGGAGCAGCAAATGTGGCTGCCTCTAATAATAACAAAGATAATAATAACGCGGACGGCGATCTTACCGCCGTTGATGATTTAGACAATTCATCTGAATTGTTAAATGATTCAGAAGGTAAGTTTTGTTGTTGTTGTTCACGTTGTTTACATTCAGAGATAAAATTTCTCCTATAATAAAATACAAAATTTTAAATATTTTCGGTTAGTGCTGAAGAGTTGTTGAAGTGTCTTGTTCAACTATTGTTGTATGGCATCGTATCGTTGCTACTTTGCCCGTTGATGGCGTTATGTTTGAGTAATTTTTGTGATTACGATTTATTATCATATACATAGCTTTGCTTTTTTTCTTTCTGAAAAATTGCTGCACATTATAAAAAACGTTTATTTTGGTAATTTCTTTTGCGTTAAGCACCTTAGGCCGAATTTTTTTCGTTATATATGATATGTTTAGGTGAACCCAGTGAAATCTTAAGAAATGGCGTTCCAAAAATTACATCACAAACACAAAACCGGTAATCAGGTGCAAATTTCGTTATAGTGGTTTAAAATATTAACGGATTTTGTGCGGGTAACCTTTTTTTTTGTTATAGATGGGACCTGGGTAGCCAATTAAATTCTGCAAAACATTGTCAAAACTAACTATTAAAACTGTTTCAAAAACTAGTAGAGAGACGAAAAGTTGTAGTTATATCACATTCCGTCAAGACTGACAATAAAATTTCCCACACCATCGGATTCGAAACGGTGCTGTTAGAAAAATTAGAATGTAATGCAATTGTAAGTCATTGGAATATCTGATCGCAATATGGAAGGATTCTAATCTTGAATGATATTAATGCTGCGCCGGGATATGATGGTATTATGTCGAAAATAGTAGTTGAATGCAGTAACTATTGTCTCCAGTATTAATGAATATATTTAATAGAATTATTGCCAGAGCAAAATATCCTGATAGTCTCAAAATTAGTAAAATTATTCCTATGCCGACAATTTCGAAAGCTATGTCTGTGGCAGAGTTTCGTCCTATTGCAATTTTGTCTGTAATAGATAAAATTTTTGAAAAATTATTGCATAAGAAGTTGTTGGATTACTCAAAATCAAAATGAATATATGTACAAATATCAGTTTGGATTTAGAAAAGGATGTGGAACTGAAGAAGCTGTGATCAATGTGGTAAACTTTATTTGTGATGGTTTGGATAGTGGTTTTCATGACGTTACAGGCTTATTTTTAGATTTTTCTAAGGCATTCGATCTTGTAGATCATGATATACTGCTGGAAAAATTATCATATTATGGAATTGTCGGCAAGGAATTACAACTCCTGAAAAGCTATTTATGTGACAGAAAACAATGTTTACAAATTTGTAAGGCAAAGAGTGAATTAGTTCATGTAAAATCAGGAGTGCCGCAAGGTAGTGCTTTGGGACCACTTCTATTTTTTGTTTATTTAAATGATGCAATTAATTTGAAGTTGAATGGCCGGTTGTACATGTTTGCAGATGATAAAGGGTGTCCCAACAAGAACGCTAGATTTAAATTTTAAATAAAACACAGATATTTAAAAAAAAAGCGTGAAACTTTATTAAATCGTAAAGTAGACAGAATGAGGTTATGTATGGAACAACACATCGGTCAGATGGCCGTCGCGGCTTTGCTGGCACACACGCGATCTTTTAATGAAATTTTCAATGACCGTTTTGCATAAATGCTGTTGTATTTCGTTAATGTAGCGTCCAATTTCCTCTAAGTCGTCGTCGCTTATTCGCGTAAACCATCGACTTCAAAAAACCCCAAAGAAAAAAGTCTAATGGTGTTAAATCGCACAATCTAGGCGGCCAATTCTGGTCTCCAAAACGCGAAGTAACACGACCGGGAAATGACTGATACAGCAATTGAATTGTTTCTCTGGCTGCATGACATGTGGCGCCGTCTTGCTGAAACCACATGCCCTCCACATTCATTTCTTCAATTCTAGGCACGAAAAAATTGGTTATCATTTCACTGGTTATCATTTGCGCTTGATATGCCTCATTGCCATAAAAAAAGGTCCAATGATTCCTCCAGCCCAAAATCCACACCACACAGTGACACACTGAGGATGCATTTGCTTCTCGTGAATCACTCGAGTATTTTCCTCACCCCAAAATGCTACGAAGCCATCAAGATGGAAATGGGCCTCGTCACTGAAGATGATTTTATCGGCAAAATCAGCATTTTCATGTTGTCTCTCCAATACCCAATTAACGAACTCCCTTCGCTGTCCATGGTCAGTTGGCTTCAGTTCCTGAGTCAATTGAACTTTGTATGCATGAAGATGCAAATCTTTCGTCAAAATTCGCTGCATAGTGGATTTGGAGACACAAATTTGCTGAGCTCAGTGTCAAATTGAGGTGGATGGAGTTTGAGCGACGGTCGATCGTCCTGATCGAAGGCGCGTTGTTGTCTTTACATCACTAACAGACCCAGTTTTGGCAAATCTATTCATTAATCTCTTTACAGTTTACTCTTTTGGAGCATTATTGTGACCCCAAATTGATCACAATTTGCGAACTGTAGCCGCAAAACTTCCATTATTTTGGTAAACAAATTTAAGATTTAGAATGCGTTGTTTATTCGTGTAGTGCTCCAGTTTTACTAACCTCGTACCTTCTACTTCAAATGTCAAACAATGATACTTCGAATGGCGCCAAATTTTAATTTTGCGTTCTTGTTTGGACACCCTTTACGAAAAGATTTTCTACTTTTTAAATGCAAAAAGAAAAAATTGTTTATGTGAATTTAAAAAAAAGTTAGCAATATTCATAAGCCACTTTGAGCATTCATATGCAATCCTGCTTCCCATTTTTAGGGTTGTATGAAAACATGGTCCATTTTGAATAGCATTGGATCGTAATATGCGGAAACTGAGTAAAATTCCTACCAAATCTGTGGTTTTGAGAGTGGATAATTGTGTTGAACTAGTCATTGTTTATGGAAGCCATGTTATAACAAGGTCCAATATCGTCCATTTTCAACAAGGAACTAGGCCGTTCATAGTATGTTTGCATCACGCAGTATTTTGGGACACCGTTTGAGGAAATAAAATTACAATCACCAGACGATGTCTGTATTGAGTAGCAGTTAAATCCAATCTGTGGTGTTGGGATATTCAATTGAATCGCTACATTTTTTGTTCGATATTTCTTTAAGGTCATATAACCAGTGGTCCTGAATCAAAGAATTTGAAGAATTCAAATAATTATCTATGTGAGACATTGGCAGAGGAAGTACTTTACCATCTCCTCCTCTTTCACATTACAACAGCTTTAAAAATAGTTGGTGAAGGTAATCTTTATAACGCGCACAATTGCCCAGCAGTCCGTTAAAATTACAATCAATTTTAATTGCAATTGCTCCTTCTACTTTGAATAAGAATTGATGTAGTGCACTTGTCATTGCCAAGTTGTGCTAAATATCCTAGAACTTAGCTGAATACTTGGCATTTGCTTGAGTAAGGAAGTATAGTAATATTCGGCTTCTAATAGTGCTCATGGATGATGCATCTGAATCTGCATAGACGTTAGGACAGAATATTTCTTCGCCAAAATATCGCTTTTATCTACAAATTGTAAAAAGTGGTGACTCAAACATGAATAAATGTTATTTAAATAATTCTATTCCAATAAATCTCTAAAGAACTTGGTTAGGTTGAAGTTTATATGTATATTCAATGCTGTATAGCTTTGTGGGTGTTTAAACCTGCTGGTTAACTGCAGTGTGGTTAACTACATTTATGATTACGAGTATACATTACCTTAGGTTTTATAATTTTTTGTACAATAAAAAAATTATGTCAAGAGTTATATGAAGCAGGAAAAGAATAGAATATAATAGAGTAATTATATAAATAAAAAGTTGAACAAAGTACTTTAGACTTTGCTTAATTGCTCACATTTACTTACATACTATACTCGTATATACGAATATGTGAAACTTACTAAATATAGTTCGGTTAAATTGTTATAAAAAGTATGAATATAGTCAGTAATTTCAAATACGTTTGAGATGACACAAATCCATGATTATTCGTTACAAATTTAAAACAACTAAACAAACAATTAAAAATGAAGGTTTAGAAATTGACTTCAGAATCATACCCAATCGATGACTATACACAATAGAGAAATTACTTAAACTGTTGTGGGTTTAAGATATATATAATATTATTGCTGCTTTAATATATCCGTATAGTACTTTTTGTGCCATAATAAAGGATGGCTGGTGAATGTTGTTATGTTAGGAAACTCAAATAACTTTTAGATTCATTCTTCTTCTTTAACTTATTTTTTGATTTATTAATTCAAACTAAGCTTAGTTAGTATTACTATTTCATGGTGCAGAAACTCATGCCATAACAACTCTTACAACTCGATGTGACATTGGAGGAGAGAGTATAACTTGCTTTTGAAAAATTTCATTGAAATCGACTTCGACTTAGTTCCGAGAATGGGCGATTTTTTCTATGCGCCGTGCAAGGTGATATAAAATCGAAATATTGTGCACATCTCAATTCGATATTTAATCGAAATTTCGTTGGTTTTTTTTCTCAAAAAGTGCTGCATATCAATCCTGATGAATTTTGCTATGTTAGGAAACTCAAATAACTTTTAGATTCATAAAAATATTTTTCCTTCTTTTACTATATTTTAAAAAATTTTGAGTTTAAATGACTTCTACGCTCGGTGGTGCTTGTGCGATGAAATATTACCTAGAAGGATACAGCAAGACTTTTCGATTCATTCTTTTTGGAATGCACTGTTTTAAATCATCCAGATTTGTCGCTTTTCTTTTGTAAATTTCGTGTTTGCAATAACTCCAAAAAATTCTTGAAATAATAATTCCAGGCCATAACAGGCCTGGCTGTATTACAAATTGTATAACCTTGTTAGATCCAAGATTAGTAGAAAAGGATCTTCTTTCGGCGTGGCTCTGCAAAGAAAAACTCTTTCAATATCTTTAGGTTTCATTTTGTAGCAACATTAATCAGCCACATTGTGGTAAAAGTATATTGGTCGAATTTTCGCTGTAATTCTACCATAACGGGACTGGCTATATTATAAATTGTAAAATCTTATTGGAACCAAAACTAGTAGTAAAGGATCTTCTTTCGGCGTGACTCTGGAAAGAAAAACTCTTTCAATATCTTTAGGTTTCATTTTAAAGCAACATTAATCATCCACTGTAATTTTACCATAACGGGCCTGGTTACATTACAAATTATGTAATCTTGTTGAAACCAAAAGGAGTAGAAAAGGATCCTCTTTCGGCGTGGCTCTGAAAAGAAAAACTCTTTCAATATCTTTAAGTTTCATTTTGTAGCAACATTAATCAGCCACATTGTAGTTAAAATTTATTGGTCGAATTTTCGCTGTAATTTTACCATAACAAGTCTGGTTGTATTACAGATTGTGTAATCTTGTTGAAGCCAAAATGAGTAGAAAAGGATGCTTTTTCGGCGTGGACCTGAAAAGAACAACTCTTTCAATATCTTTAAATTACATCCTGTAGCAACATTAATCAGCCACATTGTAGTTAAGATATATTGGTCGAATTTTCACTGTAATTTTACCATAACAAGTCTGGTTGTATTACAGATTGTGTAATCTTGTTGAAACCAAAAGCAGTAGAAAAGGATCCTCTTTCGGCGTGGCTCTGAAAGAAAAAATCTTTCAATATCTTAAAGTTTCACATTGTGTAGCAACATTAATCAGCCACATTGTAGTTAAACTAGTACAACTTTACTTTTGTAAAATGCAAGTATAAAGCAAAACACACAAGTCCGTTTCCATTGATCTTATTGGTTCTGATAAAAAGTGTTCTCCGTTTGGTTAATGACGTATATTTTTGCATCTTTGGACGAGCCTGAGTCTTTTGGTTTTTGCTCTTTTAATTTTCCAATATGTATGGCCTGTGGTGATAATGCTTACTTACCTCTTATGCAGGTATTTTTCGATTTATATATTCAAACCGAGGCCAAGAGAATGGATGTAGAACTCATGTCCTTTCACCACTTGATTGCTTTCTTTGGAGTTCATTTTGAAGAATTTGCTGCAGAGTTGGATAGAGTGATACGATTTGCACAACATTCATTTGCATATGTCTGACATACATATTGTCAGTTTTTGTTTGGGTTTCCTAAGGGTCATGGAACGATAAAACAAGTACACTATATAGTAACCCTGATCAGAAAAACATTCGAAGATCGAAAATATTGCTCAGCTCTCTTTATAGACATCTCCCAAGCCTTTGATAAAGTGTGGCATGAAGACCTTATTCACAAAATAGTCTCTTTTCTACCGACAAATACTCACAAGCTCCTAGAGAGCTATCTAAAGGATCGATCTTTTGTAGCAAAATAGAAGGACTCTGTTTCAACTCAAAGAAAAGTTTCAGCAGGAGTTCCCTAGGGCAGTATACTAGGCCCTATACTATATACCATCTACACCTCTGACATGTCTGTTCATTCCCTAATTTAAACCTCAACTTTCGCTGATGACACTGCATTCATGAGCAGTAGCACTTGCCCATTAATGGCTTCTAGACAAATGCAGTCTCATATACATACATTAGAATCTTGGCTCGAAAAGTGAAAGATAAAAGTAAATGCCACTAAAAGTGTACAGGTTACATTCTCTCTTAGACAGAACAATTGCCCAGCCCTCACTATTCACGGTAGCACCACACCCGTTCATAACCATGTCAAATATTTTATTTGATCTCACCTGGAAAAATCACATTGACTCAAAAATCATACAATTGAAATTAAAAATGGCTCAACTCCACTGGCTTATTGGCTCCCAGTCTACTCTCAGTTTGGAAAATAAAATCACCATCTACAAAATCATACTGAAGCCAATATGGATATACGGCATCCAGTTGTGGAGAACGGCATCGGCTTCTAACATAAATAAGCTACAGAGAAGACAATCAAGAATATTGCTCCAAATTTGTGGTGCCCCCTGGCATATTAGGGATGATAACATACACAAGGATTTAAAAATTCCTTATATTTCCGAGGAAATAAGAAAATTAAGCAGGTCGTATGTACCAAAGTTGTCCTCCCACTCAAACCCACTCACTCAAAATCTTCAACTATTCCCGGTCATATACGGCTAAGAAGAAAGGACACGCTAGACTTGATCCGGTGATAAAAAGTTCGGCTCACCAAAAATAAGATCCGGCAATGGTAGGATACTTTAGTTTAAGATACGATTAAGATTTGAATATTTATTGTAAATTTCAAAAGAAAGATTCAACAAAGAAAATGAATGGGGGGAAAAAAGTTTTTGTTCAATGTATAAAAGCATAAGGACAGTATGCCCCATGGTCGTGAGGTGTGGCCTTTCTTCTGGCCCTTTTAGTAATATAATTTAGTAACATAATTTGACCGTAACTCCATGGTTTAAACTGTGTGTTTTTCCTTTTTAAGTTCCAGTTAGTGGAACAAACAATTTGTAAGAAATCTTAGAAACAGTAAAAGTTTCAAAGCAAACACATTTAATTTAATTTGCAATTACTATACTTGAAATGTTTGTTGGGTTGACATGTATCCACTAGCTTGTTTCCCTTGTAAGTATTACATAGTAGGATAGTTTTGTTATTGTACAACTAATTTAGATGCTTTGCAAAATTTGATTAAATTATTTTGGATTTTCAAACTTAAGTGTAATTTGAAAATATCATAAAACTTAATAATTTGATGATATTTATAATATGGTGCATTTTGGCAAATTTAGATTTTTTACATATTGATGCATAAATTATGGTGGATATTAAACCTAATATATTAAGATTTACCATTAGAAGGTTACTACTAATTTTCAAATGCATTATAGAAAAGTTAAACATACTACTAAAACAAGTTTGTGTCTTAAGTCTTTTGTTTGTCGATGATTGTAATGTTGGCCCATTGCTTGTATTTACAATGTACATAAAATATCATTTGGAAATTTTTCTCCAGCTATTTGAAACTAAATTATATCAAAAAGTGTTCACAAACCGCTTAATTAACATATGACCATTTCTTAAGTCTTTTGTTTGAAGTCGTTTGTTTAGACGGAAAAAAACATTTATTTTGCTCTGATTTTATGACATTTCATATTCGAAGCTATCATTATCTAATCTGTTAATCAAGTTATGTGATGTGTATTCGATTTTAATTTAAATAAGTCATTTCAGTAGTAGATGTTCGTTTCTTAAGTCTTTTGTTTATTGTTGTTCATTTAGGGCCAATAGACAAAAGCCTGAACGTATTTCGGTTATAAACGCCTAACTTGATTCATATTGTTCGAAACATAATTTCGGGAGATTTCGTAAATGTTGTAGCGGGGCAAGTTTGTGTCTTAAGTCTTTTATTTAAGATTACATGGAAGATGTCTTTCCAATCTTCTATGTAATCTTAAACATAATCTTAAAAAACACAAAAACTACTTTAAACGAAATGGAGCTTTTCAAGTGTAAAAGCAACTCAATGTTACATCTTAACGCGAGGCAAAATGATAAATAATTAGTATTTCAAATACCACAAAATCAATTTAAATTACTATATATTATCTCCAACTCAGCATTGAAAATCATTTTAATTTAATCCGTCCTAACACCCAGCTATGCTTAAAATATCAAATTGTTTTGCACAATAACACTTTTTTTTTTCTTTTGAATGCCTCAAGCTTCATATCAGATTAAGTACGGAAATAAGCAGCAATTGTTGCGCTAAATAAAATTCCCCCATCTACTGTGCTGTGATAAGAATCTCCTTCACCCAATTAAAAGGTATTTCTATATAAAACGTTTCGTATAATCACAGCTCTCGCAATAATTCCTTAACTGTGAGTATTGAAAACGATTTGTAATCACATACAAATTGGGCATAGACAAACCAAATGCCATTGACTTGTGGCGGTTGTCTTCGAATCAAGTAAAGAGTGCTGGAATTCATGAAATATTACACGCTTATGTGCGAAGTACGAAAAAAGGAGCTGAATACGGTTCATATTTTATCATTATTGCGTAATCAATGCGAATGAACAGAAACCGGGACAGACATGCCGGCGGACCTAAATGGAGGTGCATAAACAATTTGTGTTCAAATAAATGCACTAAACTGTTGGCGAAGAACAGCAGTGCAACAAATTTTTGGTCATGGGTGTTGTTAATGCCAAATCTGGTCAGAGACGTTTTAAGGTTTTGTTCATTCATTCGTTTTAAATCGACAATGATTACTTTAAAGAAAAAACAGAAATTCACCCAACTTGAAGTGCCTACTTGAGATAGCTGATAAACATCAACATATGGCTATGGAGCCCATATACAGCTCTGGTGGAGTCGCAAAAACAGAAAAAACACACACAAAAAGATCCAGAAAAGCCAGCCACATATAAAATCAAACAAAAACTGCTGTTTAAATTCAAACGCATGTTTATCAAAGACCCCACGTCATAGAGTAAACCCAACAGGCACCTAAAATAATATATGGATATACAGTTAATAAATATATAAAATTATGTAAATATAATAATAATAATACTAATCAACTTTACCTGTCAAACAGCATAATAATTTAGGGGAGAGGAAGTGAATACCGGTTGAATTTATTTTTGTCTATTTAGACTACCATCGGTGGGGGTTCATAGTTGTTAGTTGTCATTTGATAACTTAGAGTCGAAACAAGTTTTTGGGTCCGAAACTGTCTCATACAGTTTTACAAAAATCTTATTTTCGAAAATACAAACTTTAGACAAATAATCGCCAATTTTTTCTGGCCCGATTAGTACAATAACTTTAACGATTTTAGGCAAACATTTAATTTTCAGAAGGTCAGAAACTAAAAAATGTTCAAAAAAGACGTATTGATGTTACGTATGAATGATGCTTATACAGGGTGTCCGTAGGGAAGTTATACTACTTTGTAAAATAACTTTAACGATTGTAGGCAAACATTTAATTTTCAGAAGGTCAGAAACTAAAAAATGTTCCAAAAAGACGTATT
>JAHXMU010000048.1:939583-949892 GCA_019455685.1 Philornis downsi | reverse complement strand
ATTTTCAGAAGGTCAGAAACTAAAAAATGTTCCAAAAAGACGTATTGCTTATACAGGGTGTCCGTCGAGATGGTATACTACTTTGTTTATAATATTGATTAAATGAAAGAGAATGGATCTTATATTGATAAATGTTTTATTTAATGTCGGCAATTATGTATGGAATACAATATCAGATAAATGTCCGCCTCTGTTAGCCTCAGCCTGTCAGCCCTTTTGAGCACATTTTTCATTACATTCTCACACATTCGACGCGGTATTTCATTAATTTCATCACGAATAATTTGTTTGAGTTGCTCAAGCGTTTCTAGACCAGAAATGCATAAATCTTGCTTTTCAGACATCCCCACAAAAAGAAGTCCGGAGTAGTCAAATCAGGCGACCGTGGAGTCCAATCAACATCACCATTCCTTGAAATAACTTGTAGTGAAAAGAGGTCTCGCAGTAATTCCATTGTAATCCTGGCTGTATGCGATGTGGCACAGTCTTGTTGATAGCACGTGTTAATCAAGCCCAAAGCATGCAGTTGTGGCGTTAAAAAGTTTTCAATCATATCACGATATCGCTCCCATTGCCAGCTACCGTTATGCCGTTTTCAGTTTGAAAGAAGTGAGGTCCAATAACTCCTCTTGAACAAATTGCACACCAGACTGTCACTTTTAATGGATGCAAATGTGACTGATGAATAATTTGAGGGTTTTTCATTGCCCAGAACCGACTATTCTGCTTATTCACATATTCATTCAAATGAAAATGTGTCTCGTCACTCATTATGATTTTTGCATGAAAATCGGGGTTGTCATGGGCGAGCTGTAGCATCCTATTAGCATATGTGTGGCGGCGTAAATGATCTTGTTGAAGAAGCTCTTGCGTCAACTGAATCTTAAATGGAAACAAATGCAAATTCTTGCGCAAAATTGTGGCCAAAGTTGTTCTTTGAAGACCAAGCTCCTGAGCACGGCGTCGAATTGAGGTTGATGGATTGTTTTGAATACTTTCTTGAGCGGCAGTAATGTTTTCAGCCCTTGTGGTCCACGCTTGGCCCTATCAGCTACGGACCCTCTTTCTTCGAAATCACTTACTACACGATAAGTAGTGCGTCTTGTTGGCACCTTGTTTCTCCCAAAAATTTCGCGTAACTTTCTCATCGTCACAGTAATCGATGATTGATTTTGATAAAATGTTTTAACGATTAAAACACGTTGATTTATCGAATATTTTTCCATAATAAATTTGCCATGTCTCTACTTCACGTCTGTCAAATATGAACTGCCAAGACTAATGTTTGCCCAAATGGCGGCAAAACAAAGTAGTATAGCTTCCCGACGGACACCCTGTACGTCAAATAATTCTTATTTTGTTGTTGTTAAACTGAGATCCTCTATAAATTGAAGATAACTTTGCTTATTACGTATAGTGTTATGGTAATTTTACTTACTAAAATGCAATAATTTCCAAGTTTGTTTTTCCATTGATTTGGATAGTTGATTTTTTTTCTAATGAACGGAAAACCAAAACGACCAAATGGAAGGGACGACCAAAAAAAAAAAGCAGGAAAAATTGTGTACGATATAGAGCCACATGTGATTTTACCCACGAAAATGTGTAGACTGAAATGCTCCATAAAATCATTCAAAAATTATAAATCACATATTTCTACGCTTATAAATAAGTGCATATTATAAACAAAATATTGTGTATGTGAAGAAATTGTGTAATAATTGCATATGTTAACTTTATTTTTTCCCCCACTAACAATTTTAAATTTGTGCACATTTTGCGCAGCATAATTCCATAAGCTTATTTACAAAGCTCAACACTATTTTTCCTTGTCAACGATTTCCTATAGTATAAGAAACAGTTGAAAACCTTTTTCTAACATTTTCGAATTTTCAGATATCACGTTCCAAAGATAGAAAAAACTTTATTCCTTTGTTGTTGAAGGCTATTTAAGAGAGTATAGTGTAAAATATCCTTTTGGAATGTTGTACTTTAATTGTGGGGCTTGTAGTATGAATCATCGTTCCATATGGTGTAGGTGATGTGTGGAAGTAGGAGAAACAAATAAGTAGAAACTGAACCGTTATGTGAAGTGTACTTTAAATAGTAGTCACTATTGTTAAATGATTAGGGGGCGCTATTCAAGTGAGCGGCAGTGTAGATCATAAGTCATTTCAGATTAAGTGATTTCATAATCTTTTCGATTTATTCTGGATTACATGTCAACTTGTGACAGCTAAAAAAAAATAATATTTCATGAGTTAATTAAATATGGTGATTCTTTTGTCAGAATTTTGATTTTAAATATAAAATTTTATATGTATTCTTGATATATTATTGATGAAAAAGATCTTAAGACACAAAGTCACATGAAATGCTGAAATTTTTTGTTTCAGATACAAATGGAAATTATATCATAATCGAATTAATTATACATATCATTGTGCTAATGAAAAGGATTGTCTCAGCTATTGATAATAATATAATAAGTTAATAAAATTAACGTAATTATAGAGCTATAAGTGTAGATCAACCAAAAGACTTAAGACGAAAACTCGGAAATTATGTTAATGAACAGTAGAAATATATTGGATAATTTTGATAAAAGTTAAATAGACAAATGCCAAATACGATATATACTGAATCAGATATTTCCTCTTTGTGTTCCTTAGTTCTTTTTTCCCAGAAAATGAAAGCGCAAAATCTGATCTAAAATCTGTAAAAAGAAAGGTTTCATTTCATATAACGTGGCCAAATTGAAATTCATTGCGTCTATGCTTATTTCCGATTGTTATGGTTTACATAGGCCATTAAACTTAAACTATTGTCTGCACATCACCCCAATGGTCAATTGTAATATGATAACCGTTGTCCTCTCCATTACGTTCAATACAGCTTACATGGCCATGGTTGATCTATTGTTCACTGAGTTTGCGTTACTTATGTTTACTTTTCCTTCACACTTTAAGTGTTAACAATAATGGAAATAGTTTCTATTATTTCCAGTTATTAACAGCGTCATCGTCATCGTCAGTGTTCTCAACAAACCATCCAACCATTCCATGCTGAAATAAATAAACGTAATTTCCCAAAATCGTGAATGTTACAACACTTGAGTTTTATAGTGTTCGTAGCTGTCTGGTTACATTTCATTGTGTCCAGCACGGCAGAAGCTCTTCAAAACCAATTAACGTCATTGAATTGTAGAAAAAAAAATATACTACAATATAATAAGTAGTGGCTGCAAAGGCCCCCTCTCCACCACATAGCAAAAGAAGAGCCATCTATAAGCTTGCAACATAAACTTTGTACAGTGTAGAGTTATCATACTTTTGTTTGTCTGTGTATTCATGCAGACATACGAGACATCTCTGTATTTTCAATTGAAAACAATTTTGAGTATTTGTGGCGGTGATGTTGGTGGGCTTTGTAAACTACGATACTTGCGGATTTTGGCTATTGTTGTTAGCTTTTAAAAGCAACAACAAGGTGACGAGTGTAATGTTGCGTTACATTACTAACGACTTGTAGCGTCGTCGTCGTCGTCGCCGTCGTCGTCGTCTGAATATGTGCATTTGGTGGTGATTGTAGTTATTGCTGTTATTTTGTGCTGTCTTGTAGTCTTCGTTTTGATGCTTCTGAATTATAGTACAGAAATCCAAAAACTATATAGAAATAGTTTTTTTGTGTGTTTTATATGAAGGCAGATGGTATAAGTAATTTGGCGATAAATTGTTGCTAAATTGAAAGTTACGAAAATAAGGAATAATAATATTTTCTTTTCATAAGCAAAAGTTGAGAGAAAATTAAAGAAACTAAATCGATTTTTACGAAAGTTATTTCTAATTTATACATAAAAAATCTAATTTTTTATAGTTACTGGTTTTTATGCCCCGAGAAATCGCTAATAAATCAATATTCTTTAAAGAGAAAATATGATTTTGTGGGTTTTCTTCAAATAATAAGTGACGATAACAGATTACTCATATGTTCATACTATCTGAGAGTTGTAATACGATCTTCTCTCCCTATATCTCTCTAACAAGCCGACAGATGGCCACAAAGCTCCAGCTGATAAATATATGCATATATTCAACTGTTGCATAGTATCATTTATCTTCATATTTAAAATCGATAATTTTTTGATAACAGTTTTAAATCGGGTATAAAATGAATAAAAATGTGGAAGGAGAAGAAAACGAACGATTTAGGCGATCGGTGTGATAAAAATATTGGTGAAATTGGGGGATAAAGAGACAGAATGCATTCTAATCTCTTAACATTCAATTTGATTTGTAAATAAGAAAATAAAATATATGTTAACAAGCACAATGTGTCGGTCAATTATGAGTAAGTTTTTTTTTACTTCTCTTCTATTATTAGAAATATTTGTCACAAACTATTAAACGGCTAACTTTTGTAGTTTTGGATAAACATTTATACAATTTCTGTATATTAAACATAATATATGCATCATATAAAAGTGTTTAACATATATGTTAATGAAAAGTGTTTGATTAATATTGTGTTATAATAAAAAGATTTGTTGTAACAAAAAAAAAAAAAAAAAACACCAATTTTGGTTGCTGCTTTCAAAGCCCTTAATGATCAAAGTATTTAGCCTCTTGAACCGCATCACACAAAACGAAAGAATTAAGACACATTCACAAATAAACGTTAATTGAATGTTTGAATGCCGTCACTCTATAATTAAAAGTAATGTGGATGCAAAAATCAGATACTTGATTAGGTTCCCTTTCTGTCATAGACTAATTATACTTCTCTATTGATATTTGTATTCATTACGTACAGAGACTACACAAAATGGAGACTACAAATTATGGATTTTAATGAGGAAAGTAACTTGCTATACTATAATGATGATATTTAAAAATTATAGTCGTTATGCAAATTATTGTTACATTTAGCGATAAGAGTAAGAAAAATGTATCTTAAATCATTACAAGATTTCTCAACAACTTATTTAATTTTGAGCCTTTAGAAATTTTCGAAAAATATTTGCCTCAACAGAGAGTCTAATTAACGTGTATATCAGATGTGTTCCATTATTGATTAAGCTACTCAGCAGTGGTCTTACTTAGCCTGTCTCACCACCGTGGCAGTTTGTTTTTCAAATTCAATATCAAGTTTTGTTTCATATTTGGGAGTTTTCCTTCGTTTTATTGTAAGATTTTGTTTCTTCATTCTTAGTACAAGGACGATTTGAAAGAAGAAATGTGTGAAATGTCCATCAGTTTATGGCATTGAAAATGAGTATATGAGACATATTTAAAACTTTGAAGATTTGGGCATATTGCTGTAATCTGTAAGTTAGATACAAGGTGGTTAAAAAACATTGGCAGGGTTCTTTTATAGAATGAAATATTTGCTGAAATATGATTTTTGTTCTCTACTCAGTTCAAGATCGTTGGGTTGGCGGGCTCATGGAGTTTTAGTCGCTATGAATCACTTCGACGGGAAGCGTCGCGCATTTTACGAGAACTCTCGTTCATATATTGCTACTAGGTGACTATATTGTGCTGAATATGGACTACGGCGAATTAGTGAAGCTTCGAGTGCTAATTTAATTAAAATATGGGTAAAGCGTTTTGAAGAGACCGGTTCAACATTTAAATCACAAGCAAATGGTTGCCCAAGAACATCTAGGACCGAAGACAATGTTGAGAGAGTTATGGAGTCAGTACGAGGAAATCCACAAATGTCGACTCGCAAGAAATCGTCTGTCTTACAATTATCGCGACGAAGTTTGCAACGAATTTTAACATTGGATCTTAAACTGCATCCATATAAGCTGCAATTAACACAAGAATTGAAAGAGTCTGACTTCATAGCAAGGCTCGCATATGCTAATGAAATGCTTAATCGATTTTCCAATTTTGACAATATCCCTTTCTCTAACGAGGCTCATTTCCTTATGAATGGGTTCGTAAACCTTCAAAATTGTCGTTACTGGAACAGTGAAAATCCCAAAATTAAACACCAGAAACCATTGCATAGTCCTAAAGTGACAGTATGGCAGAGGAATAATTGGTTCTTTTTTCTTCGAAAATGCGCGGGGCCAAAACGTCACGGTTAATACGGAACGCTATGTTGAGATGTTGGACGGATTTTTGGCTCCAGAAATTGAAGGTTCAAGAATAGTGAATTCCAGAATTTGGTCCAACAAAATGGAGCTACCTGTCACACATTAAATGACTCCATGGCGGTGGTGAAGCAGATGTTCCCTGGCAGACTGATTTCGAAAAGAGGTGATATCCCATGGCTCCCACGTAGTCCAGACTTGACGCCTCTTGACTTTTTTTTTTTTTTGTGGGGATACCTCAAACACAAAGTCTACAGTAATAATCCAAGAAACATCGTTCAGCTCAAGGAGAATATCCGTGGTGAAATGTCAGCCATTACACCAGTATTACTGAAGAAAGTTTTCAATAATTTTCGTTTGCTGTTAGAGGAGCGCCGTCGTAGAGAGGGTCACCATTTAGATGATGTTATTTTTAAAAACTAAACTCCATTTATTACTCTACAATGCCTTAGATTTATTTTAACCATACCTTTGGTATTTAGTTTTTAATCTATTTTTTAAATATGCAGGTTCTATTGCGCCACCCGTACCTGCAATTAGTTTTCATATCACATGTTTTTTAGTCGAAAACTTTGTCGTTCTAAGTAACTTCGAATCTTGAGCATCTTAAGAAACCTACTTATT
Organism: Philornis downsi; assembly: GCA_019455685.1. NCBI lineage: Eukaryota > Metazoa > Arthropoda > Insecta > Diptera > Muscidae > Philornis > Philornis downsi. The sequence goes on along the minus strand of JAHXMU010000048.1, from coordinate 943,165 downwards.
TGCGCTTTAAAAGTACACCACATGAGCCTATTTTATGTATTTTGAAACTACTATATTGAATTTCAAATTAGTATTGAATGATTAATTGCAATTGAAGACATGAAAGATATATTTAAATGCTTTATCGTATAGTCTATGATTTTAATGTTGTGTCCATACTTTTTTCACTTGCATTTTGTTTTTTCACTTTGCTTATATTAAAAACCAATTTTTCTATTCTCTATGATAGCAAACTTCGGAATCGAACTTTATAAGCGCATAGCATTTATGCTAAGGATATCAAATTTGGTTTCCAACTTGCCCAGTCGAATATTTTTTGTGATTTTTCTGGGAATACCGAAATGCATTCCACCTGTAATGATATAAAATATATTTCAATTCTAAAAAAATATACGGGCAAAAGACAAAAATGCTATTTGAATTTAAGAATCTTCTTTGGTTCGCAAAATGTTGAGAAAGAAATTTAGTAATTAGCTATTTCTGTCCAAAATAGATGTACTGTATTCGAAAACAGAGTTGTTTTGTATAATAGAAGAATTCCTAACAAAGAATAGCAGTTCTAGAGAACCAAATCTATGTATTTTATTTTTTTTTAGATATTTTTCGGTACAAGTTGGTAATGAAACTTCAACGTCACGAAATATCCCAGCTGTAGTCCCTCAAGGATCTGTCATATCTCCTTTCTACATCCGATTTTAATATAGCGTCAAATCAATCCGTTGCTTTTTATGCTGATGATTCAGTTATCATTAGCAGTGGAAAAGATTCTAATGCAATTATCAAAAGAATGAAAAACGCGTATTAATAGCTCAAAAATATTTTGATGTTTGGAAAATAAAAGTAAAGCAAGACCAAACCCAAGCAATTTTATTTCCTTTTAATAAATCGCCTAAACGTATACCTGGTGAAATTCTTTTAATACAGGGATCAGACGTACCAATTCAAAATTCTGTAAAGTACCTCGGAGTTATATTGGACAAGAAGCTGAATTTTAAAGAGTATATTTGGAACGGCCATGATAAAGCAATAAAATGTGGCAGAGCATTATATCCATTATTAAATAAAAAATTGTTGTTAAATGTTCACAATAAAATGCTCATTTACAAAATGTGTATACGTCCCATAATGGCGTATGGGTGTCAGATTAGTTTTCTGAAAAGTACTAAAACCAATCGTAGGAAGATACAAATAATACAAAACAAGAACCTAAAAATAATTCGTAATTTACCTAGAAGATACCCTACATATATGGTACATAATCATTGCAAAATCGAATATCTTGATACCACTTTCCTCAGTCTAACTCATAGCTTCGAAGATAAATGCAGATCTTCAATACACGAGTCAATAAGGAATTTGTATAAATAACCTCATTCATTAGCTTCGCATCGAAGCTAATAGAATAGGCTGACTTAAAGTTTCTTTTCATTTTAGAAGGGATTTCTCTATCTTTTTACCTCAATATTTAGAATAATTTATATGTTTTTATGTCGAAATATTAGTTTTAACTTGCTGCAATACTTAATGTAAAAACCCAAAAATTGTAAATATTAATTATTTTTTAAATTTTGTAACAATGATAGAAATTAAAATAAAAAAAATAAAAAAAATGTATTTTATTCGACCAAACCGTTTATTGTTATCCTCAGCGTAATGTAAATATCAGATTAGGTTGTTGTCTACTTTATTATAGTGATGAATAAATTCATTCCCTTGAGCAGCAGGCTGCTAATCAAGATTTGTTCTAATCACCTTGTGGGACCAATAACTTTTACAACGAGAGCCCATCTTTACAAACATTTTGCGACTACCAAAATAACTTAAATGTAAAGACAAAACGATATAATTGTTATTTATTACTATGTAGCTTTTTTTTGTGGTGATATCTTTTGAGGCAAATTTATATTTGTTCAAAATGTTTCTTCAACTGTTTTCGGTTAGTAGTTTTTCTTGCCATGTTTTATGCGGTATTGCAAACATATAATTTTTGCTTTAGCAACGTTTTAGGCAGCAGAGGAAGAAGAAGACGAAACATCAACGAAAACACAACTGCAATTGTTGCAATAATAGAAACACAATTCAACACTTAAATTGGTCAATAGTGCAGAAAAATATAGCATAGATACTCGAAATAAACTATGACCGGTTTCCATTCCATTCGATCGGAAATACTGTCTCATCGCTGGTTGAATGTTGGTCGGTTTGTTTGCACCGCATAATAAATTGGTCAGTGTGATAATGTTGCGAACTATAATAATGACGATATGATGATGATGCTGATGATGATGATGATACTGATGACGATGATGCTGATGACGATGAAGATGATCGTAATGCTGCTACTGATGCTAATAATCACTTGTAAATTGGCCACAATTTAATGAAGATAAAACGTATAAAGTCTTTAAATATTTATGAGTTTAATGCGGCTCTTGAACATGTGTAGAAAATTGAAAAAGGTTTTTTGTACGTTTTTTTTTTGATTGCGGCATAAATTTATGCTAACAAGTCAAACATAAATTAAAAATGATACATTTCGTTGCACTTTGTTTTGGGCTGTGAAGATTTTGACAGATTTCGTAGAGGAATGTTCATCGATTCGTTGCGTAAACACAAAAAAGTGAATTTTTCATATTTTTAATCATATGGAAATGTGCGTGAAAGATATGGGATGATCTAGTTTAAGCGATAGCTTATTTAAAAAAGAAATTATTAATTTTGTTTTCTGCGCAATTATTTCATTTCATTTATTCATATATCGTGATGCAGGAAAACCGAAAAGGCCAATTATATAACATCAGAAATAAAATACAAAATTCTTTAATACGATATTAAATATTTAAGAAAATAATAATAATAATAATATTAAAATAAAGTTAAAAACGATATAAATTCAAATGTTAATAACAAAGTTTACATTATGGTTCCCCAACCAAATACATTTATAAAGCAAATAAAAAAGAAAAACCAAGTGCCGATAATGGGTTTATAATGTAAAATAGGCTACTGAAGTTCAATTCATGCAAACCTAATTAATGCAAAATTTCGTAGATGCCGATTCCATGATTTGCAAATGCGCACCCTAAATGATTTTCAGAATATATAGGTAGAGGTGCCTGATATAAGAGGAATTACAAGTTGTGGATTTCTAGTTGGTCAGGTGAACCTGAAACTACTTCGCAGTACACGTAGTGACCATAAAATGATGTAATGTTTCGAAATTCAACATAATTCTGAAAAAGGAACTCATAAAAAACGTATAGCATATTGTAATATACGGTCATAACGCCTCAAACTATACACATACCTTACTAACATATTAAAAATCCTCTCAATTTTTCTAAGGTAACTATGATTTGTTCCCGAAGAAACTTCAATACCATAACTAATTTGAGACATCAGCAAGGCATGAGCTAACCTCTCTTTAATATAAATTGGAAGGATAATAATCCGGAATAAGAACTGAACTTCTCATATAGATTTTTGGCATAAACAGGTAAACATGTCTTAAAACAGCAATTAAGTAGCACCTTAAATACAGGGTGGGCCATATGAGTGTTGGCGATTTAATTCTTCAATTTC
>JAHXMU010000048.1:902465-939183 GCA_019455685.1 Philornis downsi | reverse complement strand
TATAACGCCTCTAAATATTAGTTTCCTGCCTACAGTTATGTTGGTCACTGTAGGTTGTATTCGGTTTCTTTGTCAGACATTTGCCATGAGTCCACAAAGCGGAAATCCTCTGTAATTATATTACTAAACATACTTGGTGCATTAAACATATGTAGCTTCATAAAATAAATAAATATAATTCCTTAAAGCGTAAAGCCATGAACGGATGGTCTATGGGAACGTTGTGGACTTGCGCAAGACTACACCAGTTAAAGTTAAGGTATGACGCAGTGACTTAAGTGGAAATAATGGAAAAGTGCTTACAATTGAATGTACGCAATTGTCTGCATAACAAGAAGAAAAAAAAGAAACACATATTTTTCTTTGTATTATTTATTTTGATTTTCATTACTATGAGGTTATTGTTCAATGAACACATAAGTTATGTTGTATTATGGACATTAGATATTGCAAGTAATCAGGAAATGCTTGAAAGAGGTATTTTTGTTGTGGCGAAAAAAAAAAAACTATATGTTTCCAGAGAATACAACAAATTTTATGTTTCAATTATTTCCGAATGGTGTACGTTCAATGTGAACACTTAATTTATTTCATGGCAACCAGTTGATTATATACAAGTTTCTAAATAAAGGATTTGTTTTGAAAAAAGATTAAGGAAGATCTTCCGCCTACAAACCTAAATGCCGAGTAGAGCGGTTTGATTTTTACTAGTCGGAATTCGTAGAATACGATTATGGAATTCAATAATTCCATATGAACACAGAAGATTCTCACTATCATGTTTTGGATTTAAGAAGCTCTTTGTGTGGTTCGGCAGGAACGGGTTCACTTCTGACATATATTTACCTCAAGAGATTTATAAAAGTATAAAAAATAGTGGGGATTAGCTTTCGCTTCCAAAGTTTATTAGAGATTGTACCTTGAATCAAATACAGGATTATATGTTTTTTCCATTTCATTGATGAAATGAAAATGAAATGAAATGAAAATGAAAATGGATTATATGTATGTGCAGCCAAACTTGCCTTACACGTATGGGGGGAGTATCAGAACTGACTTGAGTAAATCAAATAAATTCTCTGATAGATCAGTCGACTTAAAGTTTACTATAAAGCACTCAATCTCATTATAATTGAGACCTTTACATGTAAAAGCTTCAATTGCAGTGGAGATGATAAATTTAGGATTTATATCTTAGAATTTGCAAACGTGGGTTCTGGGAATAAACACTCTTAATGTTTTGCTTGTAGAGTTATTATACAGGGTGGCGCAATAGAACGTGCATATTGCATCATCTTTTTTTGCGGGGTAGAAAAGGCGTGGGCGGGGGGCGCCTACATCGTTGGTTTGGCGGGCTCATGGAGTTTTAGTCGCTATGAATCACTTCGACGGGAAGCGTCGCACATTTTGCGTGCGAGCATTTTACGAGAACTCTCGTTCATATATTGCTACTAGGCGACTATATTGTGCTGATTATGGGCTACGGCGAATTAGTGAAGCTCCGAGTGCTAATTTAATTAAAATATGGGTAAAGTGTTTTGAAGAGACCGGTTCAACATTTAAACCACAAGCAAATGGTCGCCCAAGAACATCTAGGACCGAAAACAATGTTGAGAGAGTTATGGAGTCAGTACGAGGAAATCCACAAATGTCGACTCGCAAGAGATCGTCTGTCTTACAATTATCGCGACAAAGTTTGCAGCGAATTTTAACATTGGATCTTAAACTGCATCCAAATAAGCTGCAATTAACACAAGAATTAAAAGAGTCTGACTTCATAGCAAGGCTCGCATTTGCTAATGAAATGCTTAATCGATTTTAAAATTTTGACAATATCCTTTTCTCTGACGAGGCTCATTTCCTTATGAATGGGTTCGTAAACCGTCAAAATTGTCGCTACTGGAATAGTGAAAATCCCAAAATCAAACACCAGAAACCATTGCATAGTCCTAAAGTGACAGTATGGGCAGCAATCTCTGGCAGAGTAATAATTGGTCATTTTTTCTTCGAAAATGTGCGGGGCCAAAACGTCACGGTTAATACGGAACGCTATGTTGAGATGTTGGACGGATTTTTGGGTCCAGAAATTGAAAGTTCAAGAATAGTGAATTCCAGAAGTTGGTTCCAACAAGATGGAGCTACCTGTCACACATCAAATGACTCCATGGCAGTAATAACAGTAATAATCCAAGAAACATCGTTCAGCTCAAGGAGAATATCCGTGGTGAAATGGCAGCCATTACACCAGTATTACTGAAGAAAGTTTTTAATAATTTTCGTTTGCTGTTAGAGGAGTGCCGTAGTAGGGAGGGTCACCATTTAGATGATGTTATTTTTAAAAAATAAACTCCATTTATTACTCTACAATACCTTAGATTTATTTTAACCATACCTTTTGTATTTATTTTTTAATCTATTTTTTAAATATGCAGGTTCTATTGCGCCACCCTGTACTTCACTATAAATTGTTGATGCTAAACATTCTATATCCTATCTTTCTCCATATTCGTCGTTAATACTGTTAATACTATTATTATAATAATTATTATTAAAACTTTGTAAAAAACTGAATTGTAAAATTTCAAGCAAGTGTCGCAAAATGTTGGTCTGCGTAATCAATTTGGCAGCTGCATATTGCGATATGGAAATAAAAAAATAATAAAATAATAAAAAAATATTTATGAGTTTGTATGTCACACTTTATCATATAACAAGTATGTCATATAATACGGTAACGTTTAAGAACAAGTAAATATGTCATATATTTTTGATAACAAATGATGTTATCTAAAAAATTTTGTTCCAGAATATGCCTAAACCATTGCAAAATTCTAGAATTCAGTGATTAAGAGAAAAATGCCTTAATGATTCATTGCAATTACATTACATTACATTAAATTACAAAAATATGTAATTTCTTTCTCCCAATTTTCATTTTCGTTAAGAAATACTTTAAAGATTATGCTGCATATTCTGTTGTCTTTACTCCGTCATATATTTTCTCCTGAATAGTTGTTATTTGCTCTACATTTGGCTTAAATCTGTAATCGGAAACTAAAAAAAGAAAATTGAAAAAAATCTTCATTGCGAAAATATTGATCCTTTGATTGTATCACAGATGTGGTATTTGGAGGCATAAAAATAACTTTAATATATTCCGAATAGTCTTGTGAAAAAACTGAATGACCTGGTGCGTGATCAAGTAACAACAGCACTTTGAATTGAATATTTTTTGAACAACAATTAGTCTTTAGCTCAGAAACAGCACAATTTTCCATCCAATCTTTAAATAATGATGAAGTCATCCATGCTTTTTTATTTGCACGCCAATGAGCAGAAAGCTCGTTCTTTTTGATATTTTTAAAAGCTCTCGGGCTTCCAGAGTGGTATTATATTCTGTTGCCTTTACTCCGCCATATGTTTTGTCCTGAATAGTTGTTATTTGATCTACATTTGGCTTAAATATGTAATCGGAAATTAGAAAAAGAAAATTGAAAAAAACCTTTATATGCGAAAATATTTTTAAATATATTTTGATGATTTCATTTACGTTTATAAGCCCGGAATGCTTTAAAAAATACTGCATTATTTTAAGCTTAAATGTTTTCATATATTTTGTCTTCCAGGTTGACTCATATTTGAATAACATTTTGTAGATTATTTGGTAGATTTTCATTTTTGTGAAAACCACTACTTGAACTTACACTGTTTTAACTATTTCTGTAAACTACAGAAACTTTAAGTTTACATGCTAAAAGTTTTACTTCTACGATACCGCATTAACTTGTCATTCTATAAGTAGAGAGCAACGTAATGTATTTGAAGTTTGTGTCTTAAGTCTTTTGTTGTAAGTTGTTCTAGCAAAGAATTTGTGTAGGTTATAAAATGAAAAAAGAAACGAAATATCCGAACGAAATAGTTTAATTGGCAATAAATGATGTCATGATGAACTATATCAATTTGATAAAAACAATGCTATTTTATAAAAATATTTTATGTAGGATATTTAAATAGCGTTCCGCTATAACATGATTGCATGTGTACGCTACAGTCACTTCGATGTGTCTAACGAACATTTCGATTAATTGAGTACCCCCATAACCCGGTTTGCATCGCTATTTGGAACCGGAGAAATGCGACGCAAATTGAAATGACGCAAACAGAAGCACGATTTTTCATACATTTGTATTGATTTTCTCTTAATTGGTTCTTTGGTTTACAATTTTAGCTAAAAAAATAGATTTTTCAATAAAAAATACTAGTTTCTTATTTTTTTGAAAATATTTTTTATTAAAATAAAAATATATCGGTAAAAATTCCTAAGAAAACTTAAAAAAAAAAACATAACAAAAATATTTAGATTAAAAAAACAATAAGGAATTCATAGTATGGATTTGTTAATTTTTTTATTCTGAGCTTGAATCATCTAAATCGATTACATACCATTTCATTGGTTGGAATTGTCAATCCTACTGATTTTTGTATGAAATCATCTAAAGTTTGTTGGATTGTTATATCTTTTTGTTTTAAATAAATTTCTTTATAACAACTGATAGCATCGGTAACATTTCTAGACACCTTTAGACTGCGATCTTCGTCTGGGCCATTGTTTTCAAAAATGTCCATTGCTTGCAATATCAAGTGCATGGCTTTAGAAATTTTAGTAGCAGCAAGCTTTTTTTCTTCTGCTTCAACTTCTTGCAGAAGTATTTTATCTTGCTGCACTTTGCCACTCTGAATTGCAATCAAATTTTCGTTACTTAAATCTTCGTCGTATACTAGGAGATCATTAAAATCTTGTTCTTCCACTCCATCAAAATTTGCATTTCTAGCTGATTCTGCAAGTTCTTTACATATGTTTGGAACATCATTAATATTCTCCATATCTTTGTAAACACATTCGGGCCATAATTGACGCCAGGTTCCGTTCAAGCACGATTGTTTTATTTCTTTCCAAGATAAGTTTATATTTTCAATAGCCATCAAGATATTGTAATTTTTCTAAAAATCTTTCCTAAACGGCAGTTGCTTTTAAAAGTTGACTAAAAGTTCTTAGCAGATAGTATGACTTGAAGTTAGATATAACATCTTGATTCATTGGTTGTATCACAGATATGGTATTTGGAGACATAAAAATAACTTTAATATTTTCCAAATAGTCTTCTGAAAAAACTAAATGACCTAGTGCGTGATCAAGTAACAACAGCACTTTAAACTGACTGTTTTTTTTGAAGAACAATAAGTCTTTAGCTCAGAAACAGCACAATTTTCCATCCAATCTTTAAATAATGATGCAGTCATCCATGCTTTTTTATTTGCACGCCAATGAGCAGAAAACTCGCTCTTTTTGATATTTTTAAAAGCTCTCGGGGTTTCCGAGTGGTATATTAAGAATGGCTTAAATTTAAAATCTTCCGCAGCATTCCCTCCTTTGCTAGATTTATAATCAGGCGAAGACTTTTCGGATTTGGAAATGTACGTTCTTCCTGGCAAATGCTTCCAAAAAAGTCCAGTTTCATCAGCGTTTAAAACTTGTTGTGCCGAATATCCACCTTTTTCAATAATGGCTTTTAATTGAAGTTTGAACTTTTCTGCAGTGAATTATCTGCACTAGCAGATTCCCTTTTTACTTTGCAGTTTCATCCCAAAAAAGAAGTGCAAGTCTGTCTTTGCTAGATTTATAACCAGGCGAAGACTTTTCGGATTTGGAAATGTACATTTTTCCTGGCAAATGTTTCCAAAAAAGTCCCATTTCAATAGCGTTTAAAACTTGTTGTGCCGAATATCCACCTTCTTCAATAATAGCTTTTAATTCAAGTTTGAACTTTTCTGCAGTTGAGTTTTCTGCACTAGCAGATTCTTCTTTTAATGCAATGCTATGTAAATTTCCGCGGGCCTCAAAACGGTGAAACCAACCTCTGCTCGTTTCAAATTCTTTCGCACTTTCGCCACTTGATAATGGATAATTTTCCTTTAGATCTTCAAATAAAGCTAGAGATTTCTTTCTTTTGAATAACCATTTGACTTAATGACATTCTTCGCTGATTTTGATCTTCTATCCAAATGCTGAGAAGTGACTCCATTTTTTCCATTAAAGGACTTGTCATTTTTGATGTTGCGGTTTCAGCAAATTTTTAATGTTAACAGAATATCTGGGACAAATAGATTTTATTGTAGACAGAGCTAGTCCAAGGATTTTTCCAATATCAACAGCCTTTTCCCCCGATTTAAAACTTTTTAAAATTTCCAGTTTTTGATCTAAGCTTATTTGCTTTCTTTTTTTGACTCATTGCTGCAAAATATGTAAATGAAACTTCACTTCAGCAAATGTAATTTATACTACTAACGGCCTTCAACTAGCAAACATAATTAATTATATTAGATTTAAACGGGAAATCCCCCATTTTTTTTTTAACTTTGTACAAAGATTATCATATTAACGACAAAGTGCAAATCGAAGCACTAACAATGCAATTTCGAAGCCATGCGACGTAAACTGAAGCAGAAACGACGCAACTTCGAAACACTGGATTTTTTTAAAAAGACGCAACTTTGAAACGACGCAAACCGGGATATTGATGTAATCGACAACTATAGCAAATGCTTCTCAAACTGACATTCGGAACCGTCATTAAATAGTAGCACCCTTCTAACTAGTCTAATAACAGAAGTGATCAAAGGTCACTGAATGTGAGGAGCTCTCTTATATTCCTTTAATAGGATGCAAAAGGATTTGTGTGTAAAGCATTCATTACTTTAATATGTATACTCGTAGTGTTATTTACTAACCGATTGATATTTCAGATTTCAAAACAAAAAAAAAAAAACTATTACACAAAAGTGTAAGGAATTTAAAAAACCGCTGCTAATTATTGACGCTGGTTTAAAAATCAGTCTTGGCTAAATCGCACGATTTAAGAAGTAACCAACTTAGTTTCAGTTCTTGAACGAGCTGTATATGCTTTTCTACACAATAGGAAAGAATTCAATGAACTGCTGATAATGAGCTATGAAAAGTCCTTTCGAAGATCATAGCTAGATTCTGCGGAAATTTTGAAAGCCTAGTTAGAGTTTGGAGCCCCTGCAAAGTTGATATGTTTTTGAAGAATAACACTTACGTTCTCCTGTGAAGATATACCATTATCCTCCTAAAGCTGTTTGACCCAAAAGTGTATTTGGAGCGATAGCCTATCTTACGATCCCTCTCCCATACTTTTGGAGATGATCATTAGGGGATCTATAGTGAACACTGATTGCTTCTGTGGCAAGAATCATATGTAGTTAAATGCTAACAATAATGACATTATTGATCGAATACTGCGGTACATTATTGAGGCTGCATAAACATTAAAAAAAAAGTAGTCAGTGAAAGTGGTTTGGAGGTAAATGGGCTTTATGCCCAATTACTTGATTCATTGAACTCAGTATCGCTATTTATAGGTAGAATCTTGGTTTATCAGTTGTATAACGACATCAAAATATTGCTCTAACTGGATCATGTTGCGAATGAATCAAATTGATGGTCGACACGGGAGAGAGTAACTAAAACTCTGTTAAGTTTCTGAGGTATTGTCAAAACTTAGTCTGAGGAATTGCAGAAGAAGCACAATAGACCAAAAGTGGGGCCAGTTAAAGTGTCCCAATATTATAAGTTTTAAACAGTATGTACAAAATATTACACCTGGGTGAAATGAATTTAAATCCAATGAATCAATTACAAATTTATTGTATAGAAGTGATTTAAATGAAATGTGTGTATGGGAATATCAAAAACCAAATCCTTGTTAGGATTGGTACAAAGTTATAGCTAAGCTCAAGGATATGGCTCAACCATTTTAAAAGGTTTAAATGAAGTCAGAGTCTGTTGTGCGATTCCTTCAACATACCTTTGGACACGATTTTTAAGGAATCTATGGCGAGCACAGCCTAATCTCTGGCTATCGTGATACTCGTATTTGATACAACTTATTAATGTGTTACACTTTTTTTCCTATTAAGTGGTATATATTCCTATCCTAATAAGTTAATGCCGGTATTATCACTGTGCGAAAAAGACTGAGCACAAAATTCATTGAATTAATATATGGCGTGATTTCAGAGTCTATTATATTAATAGGTCTCTTATATTTATAAAAACTTAACAAGTTATTAGAAGGAGATAAATTTATTACACGAAAACGACTAAACGTTATATAGAAGAGTTCATTTTGAAGGGCTGGAGAAATCATATTATTCGGACGACTTAAGAAGCTTGGGTCAATTGAATTGGAAGCCATCAATATATGTCGAAAGCCGTCAAGCTTTAAATTGAAGTGAAAGAAATTGAAGGCGCTGGAACCAGTGTGATTTCTTGATTGCCATGTCGAGGTCTAGTAGAAAATTTTGCTCTATCGCTTCTCCTGAAAGATTCTGAAATTAAAAGCCAAAAACGTTGGAACCGAAAACCTTCTCCGTAACAGCATAAAAATCTACCTCTTGACTCCCTACGAGATTTTCGGCGAAACACTACTCTTTTTGCATTCATAGCATCAATTTTCGGTTCCTTATTATCATTATCTAATGGTTTATTGGAATCATTTTTGTTATCCTTTGAACTCATCTGACGCACAACTTTTATGTTGAGGCCATGGGACGGAACACCGCGATATGTGTTTTCCGGACATATCGACTGATTTTTTTATGATCTACAGGGTGGCGCATGAGTCGCGCTATTGTCAACTGCCAACTGTCAAATGTTACCGAAGACGTATCCGTTTCAACAACATTTTGTACCAGCAAGATGTAGCAACTGCGCATATAGCTAGACCTGTTAAGGCGGCGCTCTAATGAAAATTCCCAAACAAATTAATATCCAAAAACTGCACTTTTCACTCTCCCCCAGGTCACCTGAGCTGACTGTACCAGACTTTTGTTTTATGGGGTTGTGTCAAGCAAGAGGTGTACAAAATAAAACTAAGAGATTTAAGTGAATTGAAGCAATCCATTGAAAAAATTATAGTTGACGATTCCGACTTCTGATCAGACGTTGCCTATGCTCTATGTTCATTAGAGCTCATTTACGGTCTATCGTCTTCAAAACTAATTAGTTATATAAAATAAAATTTAATGTTCTACTTAATAAAAAAGAAAAATATAAATGGGACGCATTGATGAGAACAAAGTAATTTGAATTTCTTCATGTAGCACAATTGGTGCGCCACCCTGTATAATAATTGCCAGCTGAAGTACCTATATAATGAATGAAAATCTTGGTAAGCAAGTGTGAGCCTGTTAAGTTTTTGTTTTGATTTAGATAAAGAAATAAACAACTATTTTGCACTATCAAATGCCTTCAATGGTCTTCAGATATTGACTGTCAAGGAAAACCCAATGCTGAGGAGATAATAAAATTAAGTTATTAAAGGATCAAGTGGCTATTTTCGACCACTTGATTATTATCTTATATAATAATAATAATAAATAATAATATACTTAACTGTAGAATGTTATGCCTTTTTCCCTGTTGAACTCTAGTTTGAATTCATTATAGGCGATCTAGGGAGAGCTTAGGCTCAATTGAGGGCTTTGGAAACCAGGAGAACTGAGTTCCTATTCGTACATTGTATCTAATATGCATATGAAGATTTTATACTTGCTGTGAAAAAAAGGACTTAGGTGTCTGAGACTTATATTGGTATTTATGCAAAAGCTGAGGGCGGCTTGCGACGTGGTCCTGGTGGTTGTTGAAGTGCAAAGAGACTCATGATCGCGCCGACCACAACCGAGAAACCTCCGTGCACCGCTGGATTGCCGCCTAGGCATCACAAATAGTGGGGCTTTTTTTTTAATTTCATGGTTGGATAGGTGGGCTTTTACATCATCTAACAATAATTAATTTTAGAATTCAATTTATGTCAACTGTTGTTATTCAAATGATTCATTTTAATAATTTCTAAAACAATTCATAAAATTCATTGAGTAATTAATGAAAAAGATCAGAAGTGATTATATTAAACATTAATAATAACCACACACCGATATTTGGCTCACATATTTGTGGTTGTGCAATGCCCGTAATATCAAAATAATTTAACCGTCAAGAAAGGAAATTAATTATTAAATTTTTCGCAAGGAAATTTTTATTTTTGCCAATTTTTAATCACTCGACAAAAATATAAAATAACTAAAATTAAATAAAACACTAAAACAAAAACGGTATGATTCCAACCGCAACTGAATGAAATGAAGTACAAATGTTTGTATGCATGTATGTATGTTTGTATGTATGTATATATATTATATATATCGTATGTATATATATGCATACACATACATATATATATGTATATCACAAAAATGTACCACAAAAATACATTATTAATCGCTAATGAAACACACAAAAAGGCAACAAATAAATTCGAAATAAAAAGTTCACTGAACCCTTTACAGTGATTTCAATTTTGTTTTTTATATGTGCGTATTGAAATGCTGCTGCCGTTACAAATCACTGCAATTTGTAGCGGATAACTTCAGTTTCCGTTGTTTTCTGCTTCGTCGTAGGGGTGGATCAATTCACAAAAAAAAATTAAAAATTACATAACATTTGAACTTTTTGATTGCCCTCCCTATTTTATTGGTCAATAATTATAGCTTACGCAGTTTTCAACAATAACGAATGAGTCTTAAAAGAAGACAACGTAGACCTAAATGACGTTAGCGATTTGTTAACCAGATACTACGATTATTGAAATTATTAGTACAGGTTGTACGTCAACAAAGCGCAACCAAAAAAAAAAGTGTTCAGGTGTGTTACGATTTAAACGATAAAAACTGATTAACTGGTTGTATGTGTAGAAATCTATACAGACTTTTAAAATCCGTCCAAAAATTATCGCTTTAATTAAATAATTTCAAATACAAAGCATAAAATTTGTAGAAAATGTGTATTTTCTATTTCTGATATATGCTTTTTTTACATATCGTTATGATTATTTAAGAACGCAGACTATATTTTTGAATATTTTTTTCCTTCGAAATATTTTACGGAAATGAAAAATGTTATGGATATTAGAAAATTTAAAAAGCTTTTTCCAGTGTGGCCTGTAATAACTGCAAAGTATTAAGAATGTTACTGTGTGTAATCAAGTGATTATACTTTTATCAAAGGAAGAAATGGAATGGCTTGAAAGAAGAGTATAAAGCACCCAGTATCTTTTGACCAAACGTATTTCATGACTTTTTAATAAGATGGAGCTATATTTGTCTATCTTTCTCTTTGGCTAAAAGGTACTATAACTGTCGCAAACTCTTCAAGAAGCAGTTTAATATTTTGCCAGATCATATCTGGAGATTGTAAATGGGCTATATTGATCAGCCCCTTCTGGCATCGACCATACAAACTAAGAAATTTTTTTACAAATTCAATTTCCATTCAATGAGCATTGTATTGATTTATAATCGAAAAAATCAATCTTTCTCTTTGGCTAAAAGGCACTATAATTGCCGCAAACTCTTTAGGAAGCAGCTGAATACTTTCCCAGATCGTATCTGGGGATTTTAAATGGGCTATACTGATCAGCCCCTTCTGGCATCGACCATACGAACTAAGAAATTTTTTTACAAATTCAATTTCCTTACAATGTAATCACTAATTCGTCCATTGTGGTATTTTTTTGGGTCATTGTATTGATTTATAATTGAAAGAAATCGATCGACACCTACCATATAAATTAAGAGATTTTTTACAAATTCATTTCCTATTCAATGATCATTGTATTGATTTATAATCGGAAAAAAACGACCGGTTAAGCATGCTCTTTTCTGGCATCCTCCGCACAAATTGTTGAATTACCGAAATGCTGTCATTTCTTTTTCTTTAATCTTTAGTCTATACTAGCCTAGATGTCTTATACTGTTTGATACAACTTGACGAAGTAATCGTTCCCTTGCTAAAGGGTGTCCCAACAAGAACGCAAGATTTAAATTTGGCGCCATTCAAAGTGTCATTGTTTGACATTTGAATAATTGTTATTGTTTGCTAGTAGAAGGTACGAGGTTAGTAAAAATGGAGCGCTACACGAATGACAAAACGTATTCTCATAGTGAAATTGTTTTACTAAAATGGTAAAAGTTTTGCGGCTACAGTTCGCAAATTGTGATCAATTTGGGGTCACAATAATGCTCCAAAAGAGTCAACTGTAAAGAGATTAATGGATAAATTTGCCGAAACTGGGTCTGTTAGTGATGTAAAGACAACAACGCGCCTTCGACCAGGTCGATCGACCGAAAATGTCGCAGCTGTACGTGATGGTGTCGTTCAAGCTCCATCCACCTCAATTCGACACCGAGCTCAGCAAATCTGTGTCTCCAAATCCACTATGCAGCGAGTTTTGACAAAAGATTTGCATCTTCATGCATACAAAGTTCAATTGACTCAGGAACTGAAGCCAGCTGACCATGGACAGCGAAGGGAGTTCGTTAATTGGGTATTGGAGAGACAACATGAAAATGCTGATTTTGCCGATAAAATCATCTTCAGTAACGAGGTCCATTTCCATCTTGATGGCTTCATCAATAGCCAGAATTGTCGCAGTTGGGGTGAGGAAAATCCTCGAATGATTCACGAGAAGCAAATGCATCCTAAACGTGTCACTGTGTGGTGTGGATTTTGTTCTGGAGGAATCATTGGACCTTTTTTTTTATGAAAATGAGGAATGCAAACAGTTAATGGTGTTCGGTATCGTGAAATGATAACCAGTTTTTTTGTGCCTAGATTTGAAGAAATAAATGTGGAGGGCATGTAGTTTTAACAAGACGGCGCCACATGTCATACAGCCAGAGAAACAATTCAATTGCTGCATCAGTCATTTAAATCTTGCGTTCTTGTTGGGGCAAGGTGTGCTGAAAGGTTATGGTGAGTTTTCATTTCTCTCAAAAAATATTTATATATTCATTAACTTTTATTTTATCCCCTTCGAAGTTGTCCCCCTCAGATATAATACGCTTGTGCCAGAGTTTTTTTCAATCCTCGAAGCAGTTCTGATATGCACTTTTTGGTATGTCCTCGAGCTTTCTCAGCGGTATCTTCTCAATCGTCACAAAACGCTATCCTTTCGTAAGTCTCTTTAATCTTGGGAAAAGGAAAAGTCGCAGGGGGCCAAATCTGGTGAATACGGTGGCTGAAGCATGATAACGGTGCTGACTTTGGCCAAATAATATCTCACAACCATAGATAGCTGAGCAGGTGCATTATCATGATGCAAAAGAAATGAATTTTTCCCCCACAATTCCGGGCGATTTTTTCATATTGCTTTACGCAAACGGCGCATAATTTTAAGGAAATACTCCTTATTTATCATACGATCTTGTGGTAAAAATTCCTGAAGCACTACGCCATGGTAATCGAAGAAAACAGTAAGGACAACTTTGACATTTGGTGAAACTTGACCTGATTTTTTTGGTCTTGGCTCTCCTGGATTCTACCATTGGGGCGATTAGGCTTTCAACAATTCCTGAGCGATACTCTTGCGACGTTGTTTTTGGTCAAAATTCAGCAATTTTGGAACGAACTTTGCTGCCACACGCTTCATGCCCAAAATTTCCGAAAAGATTGCATGGCATGAGCCAACTGATATGGCGACATCCTCAGCGACTTCCCTAATTGTGATTAGATGCTTCTCCATAATAATTTTCTTCACTTTCTCAACATTTTCACCGGTAGTTGATGTGCTGAGGCGTCCAGAGCGACCGTCGTCATTCGCATTTTCTCGACCTTCTGTGAAAAGCTTGTATTACATGTAAACATGTTTTTAACTCAGAGTACACTCACCTTATGCCACTGCCAACATTTCAAGTGTTTTTGAGTACTTAATTCCATTTTTTACACAAAATTTGATGCAACTTCTTTGATCCATTTTTTTCGATAACAGGGAATTGCCGAACACGCAAAACACTTGTCTTATTTAAGCCTCTCACAAACAAACTAAACATGCTATATGGATAAAACTATCATCATATCTTCAAGACGAGTGTATCAACATAAAAAAAAAAATTGTAATCGAAACTTGAATGTATGCAGGCTGCGAAATTTAAAAATTCAATTTATTTTTTGAACACACCTCGTAATTTGCTTACGCTGGTAGTATTGACATCATTAGCTTTCACAAGTTAGTAAATAGCACTGAAAACTTAAGAACATTACATGGAAACCGGTATTTTTATGGATTTAGCAAGCGATTTAATGACACTGTGCTATTTCTACAAGTAAGGCTTAAACTAAACCGGACACTGTGACGAGTGTACCAACATAAAAAAAATAATAATAATAATCGAAAGGCGAATATACGTAGCCTGCGAAATTTGAAAATTCACCTTGTTTTTTTAACACACCTCGTATTCTTTAAATGATATTCTTCGACAAGGCAATATTTTTCAGGCAATATAACTCTCTCTAACTAAATTATATGCATTTTTCGAGAATTCTGGAACATTTTTTTATAATTTATAATAAAATTTAGATAAAATGCAAAATTTCCAGCACAGTTTCCTTATTTAAATTCCTAGTTTAAGAGCACGTTCACAAAGAAAATGCTTAGTATATGAATCAAAACGTAACTGCTCTCCAGTACAAAAGACTTAAGACACATGCGTGGTAGAGAGTGTAGTAGATAAACTAGGCAGCTCATGTATAAAATATAGAAGAATATTCTCATTAGGAAAGTTTATCCAGTGGAATTTTACTATAGCCATCATTAGATGGTAAATTATTCTATACAGTAGGGCAGCGAAAGGCCGAGGCATGATAGTGGTTATACGCGTCTATGATTTATATGATTGTGGGCTCGACTGATTCTTTGGGGGGCACCTCACCTTTGAGCAAACACCCCGAGTAGTCTAGTAATTGATTAGTTTAGTAAAAGCCTCTCAATCTAATGTTCGGAATCATCATAAAATGGTAGATCACATTCAGTCAGTCTTAGAATAGAATGATTGTAAGCAAGTGCTTCCATATCCCACTTATGGCTTGCACGGTAATTTACTTTTTTCTCTTGAGAGTACACGCCTGTGTCGGTGTGATCCGAAATATGTTAATGACTTAAAATTTTTTATGGCCTATTTTGCTTTGATTTTTTTAGAAATTATCTCTTTGTCTTCCAAAGCTAGTATGATTATTCGTCTATATGGGAATTTAAGAACAAACATCTTGGTCATGAGAAATATCGATATATAGATTGACTGGTTTAATCAAACTATTTGGGAAGCAAAGGGTGATTTTTTAATCGTAGTTTTTTAAAAACCTAATAAAACACTGAAATTTGCATCATATATTACATTTTTTATTGGAATCTATAACCCATAAATAATGTGTGACATCAACATTGTCTTTGCAATATGTTTTCTGTTTTATTTGTTTTATGTTCGATATGTTTTATTTTTAGCGGAAGAGACGCATTTATGTTATATAACTTGCGGGGCGAGAATGTAATTTCAGAAGCTACTTGCCTGATGTGGCTTCAAATTTGAGAGTATCATCAATATTAAATTCTAATATTTTTGTGGTGCTAACGTTAGCAATAATTGAAACATTTAATATAAATGAAGCAGATCTGCTAGGGATTAAGTTAAAAGTTAATGCTTTTGATGTAGACGGTTTTATGTGTATAAAATTATTAATTTTTTTAAACTATTCAAATAATAATTTTACCTAAAAATATCCGATTAAGCTGCTCGAAATATTAAGGGAAAGAAAGGAAGCAAAGATTGTGAAATAGTCACCAAACAAAGGTTAAATAAAATTTGAAATATGGAGAGAATGCTGCGTATTTTATTGAAAATGACACTGGAGGAAGCTCAAAAGGATTCACTGCTGCAGCCAATCCAGAGGCGGTCGTTTAAATGACGTTATATTTCATACATAACGGAAAGATTATATTATAATTATAATTTTATATATATTATATTATATCGTTATTATTATATTATTCTTATTATATAATTATATTATATCATTATATTATATTATTATAATCAAACAAAAGTTTCATCGAAATTATAGCTTTATGTGTATTTTATATAACTTGAAATGGATAATCCTATATATAGTCGAACTGGCTTTGAAAATAGTTAATAAAGTTTAAAAAATTCAATAAATTTGTATAAACGTTTTCAATTTTGTTTAGAAGCCTAGAAAAATTTACTATCGTGCAATCATACTATGTGTCAAAAAATAACCTTTGACCAGTGTAATTGAGTTAATTCGTCAAAAAAGGGACTCCAATTGGTAACACAGTCCTTCCACAAATGTAGATGTCAAGCCCAGCTATATCGATTAAGTTTGCCTATTTAATGAATTGTCTTCGGTATCGAATTGCAAGCTCCCATTTCAAATCATTATCACTCTAAAATCAATTATTTTCCATGTATTCTTTTATTGTGAAGGCTCTCACGATACTATTACGTATTTAATCGTTTATCAGATGACAAACTGACACTAATGACCATAATTCCCTCCGATGTCAACGAACGTAAAGGCAAAAAAGCTAAACGAGAAGTTGGCGGAAGGGCTTGCAGCACTCTCATCATATCAATAGCAGTTGCTGTAATACTACAAGTACTGACAATAACTCAAGTTTTACGTGAATATGACAAATCGAGTTTCCACCCACTTTTTTAATGCTTCACCGAGTATTTCATTATTATTTATAGTGATTTTGTTACAAAACCAACAAATGGCAACAAAAGCGCTAGAGAGACGGAGAGAAATACAGGGTGGCGCAATAGAACGTGCATATTGTATCATCTTTTTTTGCGGGGTAGAAAAGGCGCGGGCGGGGGGGCGCCTACATCGTTGGCGGGCTCATGGAGTTTTAGTCGCTATGAACCATTTCGACGGGAAGCGTCGCGCATTTTGCGGGCGCGCATTTTACGAGAACTCTCGTTCACATATTGCTATTAGGCGACTATATTGTGCTGAATATGGACTACGGCGAATTAGTGAAGCTCCGAGTGCTAATTTAATTAAAATATGGGTAAAGCGTTTTGAAGAGACCGGGTTCAACATTGAAACCACAAGCAAATGGTCGCTCAAGAACATCTAGGACCGAAGACAATGTTGAGAGAGTTATGGAGTCAGTACGAGGAAATCCACAAATGTCGACTCGTCTGTCTTACAATTATCGCGACGAAGTTTGCAACGAATTTTAACATTGGATCTTAAACTGCATCCATATAAGCTGCAATTAACACAAGAATTGAAAGAGTCTGACTTCATAGCAAGGCTCGCATTTGCTAATGAAATGTTTAATCGATTTTCCAATTTTGACAATATCCTTTTCTCTGATGAGGCTCATTTTCTCATAAACGGGTTAGTAAACCGTCAAAATTGTCGTTACTGGAACAGTGAAAAATCCCAAAATCAAACACCAGAAACCATTGCATAGTCCTAAAGTGACAGTATGGGCAGCAATCTCTGGCAGAGGAATAATTGGCCGTTTTTTCTTCGAAAATGCGCGGGGCCAAAACGTCACGGTTAATACGGAACGCTATGTTGAGATGTTGGACGGATTTTTGACTCCAGAAATTAAAAGTTCAAGAATAGTGAATTCCAGAACTTGGTTCCAACAAGATGGAGCTACCTGTCACACATCAAATGTCTCCATGGCGGTGGTGAAGCAGATGTTCCCTGACAGACTGATTTCGAAAAGAGGTGATATCCCATGGCCCCCACGTAGTCCAGACTTGACGCCTCTTGAGTTTTTTTTTGTGGGGATACCTCAAATACAAAGTCTACAGTAATAATCCAAGAAACATCGTTCAGCTCAAGGAGAATATCCGTGGTAAAATGACAGCCATCACACCAATATTACTGAAGAAAGTTTTCAATAATTTTCGTTTGCGGTTAGAGGAGTGCCGTCGTAGAGAGCGTCACCATTTAGATGATGTTATTTTTAAAAAATAAACTCCATTTATTACTCTACAATGCCTTAGATTTATTTTAACCATACCTTTTGTATTTATTTTTTAATCTATTTTTTAAATATGCACGTTCTATTGCGCCACCCTGTACGTTGAATGAGGCAGAAGTAGATGCAGGGATGTACGAACTAAACATTATTTAAACAGCCATATAAAATTGTAGTGATATTCATTAAAAATATCAGCGGAAGCATTGCAAATAAACATACAGACGATGTAATTTTCATGTTTTTTGTTGTGTTTTTGTGCTTCTTTCTGTTGTTGTTTTAGTTATACGAGTATACTAGAAAAAAATGGTGCCATTTGATATGAAAATAACAACAGACACACCGAGTTTGTTAGTTAGTTAGACCTTTGGCGAACATCATCGCTCTATGTTGCCGTGTAATGGCAGCGTAAAACAAACCGAAAATCAACCAACCAATGAGGCAGTGAAAAATGCTGTGGAGTAAACGATACAAATGCGTCATGGAAACTAACGATTGTTTGTTGTAAGATATCTTTGCTAAGCAGAAAATACATACATTTATATTAGGTGCGTTCTTTTTGACTTGCATAGGTGAGACGGTTATATGGGATGAAAAGAACACATCATCTTTCAATATCAAACGCAAACGTGTTGTGTTATATCAACAAACTTCTACAAGAAGACAACAAATAACGCTGAAACCTACTGCACAAAGTTCCCTTTACTTTGTCTGTGTCAGTTATGTAAGCGGTGTTAATTAGCGGCGCTAAGGTTTTTCACATTTTCAATTGTACAACGAATCGTATACATGAAACGAAAAGAATGCATCTATTATGATTTCTGGAAATTTTCCAACTTGTTGAAAGACAGTAAAACTTGTAAGTGGAAATGTATCGTAGATGGAAGAAAATGTTAGGAAATTGTTCGCATTGTCGCCGGGTTAAAGACAGCGTTGTAAGGGGTGTCCCAACAAGAACGCAAGATTTAAATTTTCAATAAAATACAGAAATTGTGAAACTTTACTATATCGTAAAGTAGACAGAATGAGGTTATGTATGGAATGACACATCGGGCAGATGGCCGCCGCGGCTTTACTGGCACACACGCGATCTTTTAATGAAATTTTCAACGACCGTTTTGCATAAATGCTGCAGTATTTAATTAATGCGGCGTCCAATTTCTTCTTGATTCATCGTTGGCTTATTCGCCTAAGCCATCGACTTCAAATAACCCCAAAGAAAAAAGTTTAATGGTCTTAAATCGTGCGAACTAGGCGGCCAATTCTAGTCTCCAAAACGCGAAATAACACGACCGGGAAATGACTAATGCAGCAATTGAATTGTTTCTCTGGCTGTATGACATGTGGCATCGTCTTGTTGAAACCACATGCCCTCCACATTCATTTCTTCAATTGTAGGCACGAAAAAACTAATTATCATTTCACGATACCGAACACCATTGACTTTTTGCGCTGGACATGCCTCATTTTCATAAAAAAGGGTGCAATGATTCCTCCAGCACAAAATCCACATCACACAGTGACACGTTGAGGATGCATTTGCTCCTCGTGAATCACTCGAGGATTTTCCTCACTCCAAACGCGACAGTTCTTCCTATCGACGAAGCCATCAAGATGGAAATGGGCCCCGTCACTGAAGATGATTTTATCAGCAAAATCAGCATTTTCATATTGTCTCTCCAATACCCAATTAACGAACTCCCTTCGCTGTCCATGGTCAGCTGGCTTCAGTTTCTGAGTCGATTGAACTTTGTATGTATGAGAATGCAAATCTTTTGTCAAAATTCGTTGCATAGTGGATTTGGAGACACCAATTTGCTGAGCTCGGTGTGGAATTGAGGTGGATGGAGTTTGAGCGACATCATCAAGTACAGCTGTGACAGTTTCGGTCGATCGACCTGGCTGAAGGCGCGCTGTTGTCTTTACATCACTAACAGACCCATTAATTTCTTTACAATTGACTCTTTTGGAGCATTATTGTGACCCCAAATTGATTGCAATTTGCGAACTGTAGCCTTAAAACTTTCACCATTTTGGTAAAACAATTTCACAATGAGAATGCGTTGTTCATTCGTGTAGCGCTCCATTTTTACTAACTTCATACCTTCTACTAGCAAACAATAACAATTGTTCAAATGTCAAACAATGACACTTCGAATGGTGCCAAATTTAAATCTTGCGTTCTTGTTGGGACACCCTTTATATCACACACATATATTGTCCGCAACCGGATACACATTTCTATGTTAGCTGCAGGCAAACCGCGTGTATGGTTTAGATTGATAACTGCTACCAGCAAATACTAGAGTTTATATAGCATTGTAATGAGCATATACGTTAGCATTTGGCATCATTTATATAACACAACTAAGCATATTTATTGCCACTACAGATGTTTCACCTATCGATCATTATTTGCACTATTTTAGAAATTATGAAAATCTGTAGAAAAATCTGTCGAAATTATCATATTTGGTTAAAACTGGACTATGTAATTATTTAAAATACAAATACAATTCATATTTATTGCGACTACATATGTTTCACCTATCGGCCATTATTTGTACTATTTTGGAAATTATGAAAATCTGTAGAAAAATCTGTCAAAATCATCATATTTGGTTAACGTTGGACTGTGTAATTATTTAAAATACAAATACAATTCATATTTATTGCGACTTCAGATGTTTCACCTATCGGTCATTATTTGTACTATTTTAGAAATTATGAAAATCAATAGAAAAATCTATCGAAATCATCATATTTGGTTAACGTTGGACTATGTAATTATTTAAAATACAAATATAATTCATATTTATTGCGATATTTATTGAGATGTTTCACCTATCGGCCATTATTTGTACTATTTTGGAAATTATGAAAATCTGTAGAAAAATCTGTCGAAATCATCATATTTGGTTAAAGTTAGACTCTGTAATTATTTAAAATACAAATACAATTCTAACTCGTCCAATTTTTGTTCTTTGACCTCCTAAAATACATTGGAGGACTCTGAAAAAAGATGTTTCCATTTCTTATTTCGGCATATTCACACAGAATTCAAATTTGCTTTATTGTTATTTCATTTCCGTCAAAGTTACAGACAAAAAAGTTCCATCTTGAACATGTGAAATATTGTGGAAATTTGAACAATTACGTGTTCTGTGACTCATTAGGTTGACCCATCAAATCCACAATAGAATAGTTCATTTAATTTAAATTCCACTGTTTTCACTAAAAAGCTTTCATAAATTTTTGACTCATTAATTTTTGCCAAAGATCTAAAAACAACAATTTTTAAGCTTTCACCTTCGATCTTTAAAAATCCCCTTAATAGGCTTAGTCACAGCGTAGTGCTTTCCTATCTCCCTATTTAATTTAATTTATTTACATCAGTTTCTCCAACATAAAAAGAGAAAAAACACAAGTCAACATTTTTTCTTTTGCCGTTTTGACAATTTGTTCAGCGTTAACAAGATTTTGCGTAAGTTTTGCTTTTTGTTTAGTTAACCAAAAACAGAAATAATGAAAAAACAAAAAATCACAACGAAGAAAGACGTCTACTAGCGTCGACAACTGAAAATGCGAATTGCAATTTCCTGGTTGTGATATCTGGTGTTTTTTTTTTCTTTTCATTTTGACTGGGTAAATAAATATAAAAATTTTGTGTGGGTTTCGTTTATGTGTAAAAGAAAATAATCGCATATGAAGAATTGCAGTTACGTTTGTTGTTATTAAATCGTAGGGAAAGATATGGACATTTTTATATAACCTCTCATTGGTGTTTCAGATTACCGTCTACGTCTACGATCGCACATGTTGACAATTGTCGAGTGTAATAGGAAGAAAATGCAGATGCGACTTTATATTTTCTACGAACGCGAATTGGTAATTAAGTATTTTATTTGAAGTTGTCCAAAGGCAAAGAGCATAATGCTAAAATTTAGATACTATATGTGATTCTCCATAATGATAAATGTAACGTGTTGTTAATATGAGGGGCAGTAAAACGCAATTTGTTAATTTAGCATAACACTGAAGGCTTTGAGTGATGCTTCTCTCGTAGAAATCCCCGTCTATATTATTATAAAACTGGGAAATCGATTTTCTTCTTTTAAGTCGATTTTTTTACCAGCAAAACTATCCGCCATAGACAGAAATGGGTGATAATAACTTAGTGTCAAGTTTAAAATATGGGAGGGATGTATAAGAGTGCCCAAACTAAGCTACCATAGCTTCTGGTGAGTCACTATTGGCGTGAGTTGCTTAGTGCTGTCCTGATGCTACAGAATTTCTCTCCCATTGGCCAAAGT
The DNA here is from genome assembly GCA_019455685.1 of Philornis downsi. Lineage (NCBI taxonomy): Eukaryota > Metazoa > Arthropoda > Insecta > Diptera > Muscidae > Philornis > Philornis downsi. Next base: position 916,931 of record JAHXMU010000048.1, on the reverse strand, counting down.
TGACCGCATCTGATCGATTGCTTCCTTCAGATGGCGCCATTTGATTTGATATTACAGGTTTGAATTAAGAGTTTGGTCGTAAGAGAGCAATTCATAATATATAATTACCTGTTAACCGCAACAAATGCATAGCAAAACCTTTTTGACTGTTAATAATGGCTTGGCTGCTTTTTGGTTCAGCTCTTAGCGATGCGATCACGGCTATTTTCATTTAACGTTGTCGGAAATGGTTCACATTTTATCATCAGTTACCAACCGTTTCAGAAATGGATCGATTTTCTTTCTGCAATACAGCAACACTTCGCTAGTGGAAATTTGGTTCATGAGTGACACCCATACTTGTAGTTTCTTTTTATATCCAGCCTTGTTTAAGTGATTCCAAACAATTTTCTGTGCAATGGTTAGCTCTTGGGTAGTCGAAACTGTACTTACATGATGGTCGGACTTGAAAATTCCACTTTCTATCGACATTTTTAACAACAGGCCTTACATAGCGTGATATACATACCTTTGACTTCAAAATTTCCGGAATGGAATTGATGAAACCGAAATTGCGCATAGTTAGATTTTGCAGCATGGGAAATACAAATACTACTCACATTTTCAGCTGTCTGGCTTACATTTTTACTTTTACCAAAGAAAAACTATAAAATATGGTCCAATTTTATTTGGTGGTGTCCATATTTAACGCATGCTCAAAGAATACTCAATCAAGCACTTACAAAACTATTTCAGTTAATCTTCTAGTGCCAAATCTTATCTTTCATCGCTTTCTACCGTAACTCGTCGGAATTTATACAACGCAAGATACAGATGAATAAAACCATCTATATTATATATATGTTGACAACTTGCCAATGCTTGAGGAGGTTGCAGTAACATTTTCTTTATTGTTGACAGGAACTCGTACGAGTTTTGTTGAACATGTCAACGAAAAAGCTGCAGTAAACTTTTCTTATAATTATCTGCAAAAGTATAAGTATTGCGCAACAAAGTTGTCGTTGTTTTTTTTTTTATAAAAATATAACTTTATTATGGAAATATACTTGTATTTGAAAATGATTCATTGAAAGCATTGCCCATTGCTAGCTACCACTTTTTCCCATCTTTCTGGCAAAGCTCGAATTCCGTCACGGTAAAACTGTTCATCTTCTAAGGCAGCCATTCTCTGATGTCATCATATGAGTGGAATTGCTGGCCAGCCATATCGTGTGCCATCGAACAGAACAATATCTACAACAATATCTGGAGAATATAGCGGATGGGATAAGACTTCCCATTTCAGTGTTTTCAGGTAGGTTTTGACGGGTTTGGTCACGTGAGGCCTAGCGTTGTCATGCTGAAGAATCACTTTTTCGTGCCTCTCCACGTATTGTGAGCATTACTCAAGCAGAGCTCGTCTCAATCGGATTAATTGAAGTCGATACCGATCCCCAGTGATGTTTTCGCTTGGTTTCAATAGTTCATAATAAATAACACCGATCTGGTCCCACCAACTACAGAGCATAACCTTCGCAGCGTGAATATTCGGCTCAGGCGACGACGTAGAAGCATGACCGGGCAGCCCCCATGACTTTATTTTCTCTATATTGCTGTAAGAAACCATTTTTCATCACCCTTTACAATACGATGAAGAAAATCCTACCTTTTTTGTCAGTGAAGCAATTGTTCACAGGCGGAAAAACATTGTTCAAAGTCCTTTGGCTTCAGCTCGTAAGGAGCCCAAATTCTTTGCTTTTGAATCGTTCCTAACGCATGCAATAGCTTGGAAATGGCTTGATGGGTAACTCCTAATACTGAAGCAAGCTCTATCTGCGTTTGACACGGATCGCCATCTAGCAATGCCGATAATTCCGTGCCTTCGAAGATTTTTCATCTTCCTTCACGCAAACAGTCATCAATGACAAAATTACCTCCTTAAAAGCGACGGAACCAATCTTGACATGTTGTTTCACTTAAAGCAGCATCTTTGTAAATGTTCTAAAACTCTCGATGAGCTTCGGCCGTCGTTTTTTTCGATTGGAAGCAAAAAAAAAAAGACAAAACTATCCACTTATGACGATTATTTGGCACGATATCTTACATATTCACACAACCAAAAGAATATGGCGTCAAAAGAAAATCACTATTGCGTTGAGGCAGTATGTTTACCACATGCCTAAGCTTGGCTCATGACGTTTAGGTTGTGACAGAATCGACTAGCACTTACAGCTGGCGCCATCTATTGCCAAACAGCGGAAAATTAGTTGGGCACCTAACATATGGAAGAGGTCGCACGATGAGCTGTCCCCGTGTCTAAATCCTCATAAGGCTAACTAAAATATTTGCCAGTCTTTACTGAAGACTCAGTATGAGTTAGTCCTCCAAAAATGTACGGGAACTACGCAGTAATACGAAAGTAAACCATGGCTTCGGACTGTCGAAAGACGCTGTAAATTTAAAGAAAAGGAAGAAAGTGAATGCAGATCTAATTGTCTTATAACTTCTTTAGGTTATGATGTTCAAACAAGTCAGATAGGACAGGTTTCATTCTTTCAAGGAACACATTTGATAGCATTATTCAGAATTGGGTTAAAGATTGATACCCTGACTATCATACTTAGATAGTTTATTTGAGATATAAAGTAAATTCATCTATAATGACTTCATAGAGTCAAACCCTATTTATTAATTGAAACCTTCCTACTATCAGTTCAATGCCGCCGGTCTACTTTGCAGCTGGGTTGTTCTTAAGCTGTGATGTTGCTTTCTTGGTTTACATCATAGCAGCTTTGTTGTTCTTAAGCCGTGATGGTGCTATTCTGGTCTACGTCATTGTCGGTATTTGACGTGATTTATTTACTTGTATTACCATCCGTTATTAATGGTATATAGAAATGTTTTCTTCATAAATGAAGCATATCCTACGTATTTGTGATTAGTTTTCATTCGTTGTTCTTACAGGAATACTGTTCTGTAACCTTTATTTTTTTCTTTTGGTAGAATTTTCGTCTTTCATCTCTATCCCGGTATCTTTCGATATTCTTTATGTCCCCCTTTTTGCAAAAACGTCATTTCTTCCTAAAAAAACTCTCTGCAACTGTTACCTTTTTTTATTAGTGTATTCTCACAGCATGCGTTAAAATTGGCTGCAGCGTTGCCATGTATGCTGCATTCTTTACAGTATAAGGAGTTATCTAAACTTGATTTTGTTTATCTGAATATAGTTTTTGCAGTGGTTGTCATTGAATGAAGAATATGTTACCACTGTGTGTCAGCAACATCTGGATTAGGAGTGTTTTTTCGTGTCAAGCTTTAGGTATATCTGGTATGTACAGCTTAGTGACATTGGCGTACCTTAGTTGTAACAGGGAAGTGATCCGAGGCTGTATTGACATTAAGGATCACCAGCATATCCATGACATCAGAAGAATGTCTTCCATCTATTGCCAATTATCACTCCAATGTTCGTATTCTGCTAGGGAAGTACTCAAATTGCCTTGTGGACATCTTTATGCGGAAATTGGGTTCCATTTTTTACTATTGTTGTGCGCCATGTCGAATAAAAATTAGACTGAAACCGTTTACGGAGTTATTGTTGTGCAGACAGTAATTTTAGATGAGATGATTAGAGAATATAATAGAAATTGTTGGGTATTGAAAATACAATCGACAAGAAATGCCAATACATGACCTCAAGCTAAACAAAATCAAATTAGTATTTCTCGAAAAATAAGTAATAAATTATCATAAAAAAACTGCTAAAGAATTCCCATTGTTTCTGTTGGAAACTTGTAGAAACGTGACAACAATTTTAACTTTTTGTTTCACATTGCGGATGATATTTAAAGCTCTAAATTTATTGGCAATATAAAATTAAACGAAAATGCTAATTTCTTGCTACTATGCATTGTTGAGATTGGAAATTTAATGAAACCTTTTTGCTCGCTTTCAGTTCTCGTATAAATTTCAAGTAAAATCGAAACGAAATATATCACAAGTGCCAGAAGAAAACAGAAGTGAAAGAAACATTCTTAAAATGCAGACCACATGCAATAAAAGAACGTCTTGAGTATGAAATCAACAACAATTCACTCTCTCTTTTCATTTTTTCTGATTGTAGATCGTTTTCACTTCATGAAATCGTAACATAAATTTGCTTCATCGTAGACCACATAACGTTTTCAATGAAAAAAAAAAAAAAAAAAATAAAATAAAATAAAAAACAGCTAAATGTAATAAAATATTGTTGCTGCACCAAGAAAGCGAGTGGAAATAAAATGGGGAAGCAGAAAAAGAAACGGTGAAAAAAGCAAATAAAAAAATATTTTTAACATTTAATGATATTTATGTGTGCTAAAGAGCATTAAAAACGATTTTAAGCGAGAAAACGCAGCAAAAGTAGCGACAGCAAAGACAAAACTTTCTCCCAACACTTTTCGAATTCACTTTACTTCGATGGTTACGTCCGCCAGCGGGTACGACGCACAGTGAGATTCTAAGTGCAAAAAGTCTATTTTTCGACTGTAAAATATTAAAAATGTAATGATGCAATTTTGTACGGAATTGTTTAGTTAAGAGAAATTCATCATTGCTTTTTTGAAAAAAATAATTTTTTATCGCAAAATAATTACTTAGAAATGCTTGGGAGAAGTAAAGCGCAAAACGACTAAGATTGTAATGCAACTTGAGGGCCTGTATATGCATATTTGTTGTTCGTTTAACTATTTTATGTCATGATGTTCTAAAAATATGGTATTTTGTGATTCTTTAAGAAAAAAAAAAAGACAACTGGGTAGCATAAATAGTTTCGAAACTATTTAAATTTAAAAAAAACCTTAGAAATTTCAGTGTTCTAAGTTTTCCTGGGATGAAAAAAAGGTTAGCTCCGGCGACCTCCCTGCTCTGACTGCAATAAAATGAAGGAAGGGAGTGTATTATTGCGATTTATAGAAAAAAATCCTTATAATATTTTATACTGCTGAACAAAGTTATAAATTTTATGAAAAAAATCACAAGAAAGAAGTGCATTCTTCATATTGCCTACAATAAACCATTTCAAAAGTGGTCAGCGGTCGAAGACGAACATAAGGCTATGAAACAAGAAAACAAAGTCCGAATTCACAACGCATTTAAAGACCATATGCATTTACGTGTTGATGAGGTTCAACAGGGCACTGGGACCTCCAACGACGGCAACACCTCAAGACGTTTTTTTTTCCAATCCGTCACTTGTAGCTGACATAATTGAAGTTGAAGAGGAATTAATTGATAGGTTTCGCATAATATTACAAATAATCACATGTGGTCGAAATATTAATTCTTCGAAGTTTAAAAATTACACGCGGGATACGGCGAAACTTTATGTCGAAAAATACAGCTGGTATTATATGCCAGTAACTGTGCACAAAATATTAATGCATGGAAAAGAAATTATCGATGCAGCTACTCTTCCTCTTGGTATGCTATCCGAAGAGGCAGAAGAAGCGCACAACAAGGATTATACCTAAAGAAAATATAGACTGATGTTTTCAAGAAAATGCAATAGAATGGCAACTAACTCTGATGTTTTCAACCGTCTCTTGGTGTCATCAGATCCTTTTCTTAGTAAAATAAGGCGTCAACCTCGTAAACAACATTTGGAATTAGATTATATTGTAAAGGAAGTGATAGATGAATAAGTAAATAAGTTTCCTTACACATGTAACTAATTATTTTATTTTAGGCAATCCTACTAAATATTTTTACAGAAAATAAGCCAGGCGGGTAGTGGGTGAAATGGTTATTTTTTCTGAGTAATATAGGCGATGGGCGTGGCCTATTTTGTTTTCGTAGTATAGATGATCCATGCCAAGTTACAAGAATTTCTACCTAATAGAAAAAAATGTATACGAAAATTTAATTTTTATATTTTATTATTTTATATTTTATATTTTTGCTACTCTACGTCATAAAACGCTCTATGCCGAATTTCAAGACTCTACGACAACTCCTTATATTTATTGCACAAAAATGTATGAAACAATCCCACTGTGGTGCGACGCAGGCTTTCAGTGGTGATGAAGCTAGCGGTGGTGATGGGGATGGTGTTTAGAGCTTTCTGCTCTTTGGCTATAATTTCTAACATCAGTCAATGATTATGTGGTTGTTGTCTAATGCATTTCATTTATTAAACAACAACATTAGCAACTTTATTAAAGGCTCAGACGCAAATGCCAAAAGACGCTACTACCACCGCAACCTCCATGATCACCACAAACACCACAACCACCACCACCACCGTAACCACCATCACCGGTAGCACATTTAAATATTGTTAAATATTTCATTCATATGTCTGCCTATGATACGACTGCATAAATAAAGTGTATTATTAACAAACATTAATAGCAAGCATTTCGTAGTATTTTATAGCATTTGTAATAATCGTTTTGACTTTGCCACTTTTCGTTGCTGTGGGGTTTCTTTGTTGTAATGGATGTCGTTTTTTTATTTTTGGGTCAGAGTTGGGTAAACTGCTATTGTTGTTTTCGTTATTATGTTTTCTTTCAATTTTCAAATTATCTCCATTTTGTGGTTTTGTTTTTGCTTAGCTTCTCTTGGAATTGTTAAATACCTATAATTATGTCAACAGCAAATGCAATCAATCAAAATCGTTTAATATTTCGAATGAAAATGGTAATGATTAATCTCGCTTTAAGTGGTGATTACGGCTACACGTTTACACGCAGACGACAAAGACCTTTATTAGCGAAAGAAGATCACACACAGAGCTGTTGTGACCGCTTTGCAAGGCTCTGTTTAGGGAACTTAATTAAAGTTTCCAGGCTCTAGACATCAATTAAACATTTGCTCTACTTGGAAGCGGGGACAATTCAATTAAGATGACTATGTGACTTTTCTTAGGCTTAGGTTTCACCATAAAAGGCGACGTTTGAAATAATTTTAATATTACATTACAAGCAGAAAACAAAGCAAACTGTATACAAAAATAAAATACATCATCAAGTGTCATGAGAGAGCCTAGCATTTAACAGCATTCTATTAATTTAGACTTAATGAATGGCAAAGAATGGCTGAACTCTAATAGACATTTCCGAGCGCTAATTTTTTTTAAAGCGGTTTCTTAATGTCTTTAAGTGCTTAGAGACGTCTGCGTCAATTCAAGGTAAATTACCGGAGTTTGAACCTTTCAAATTTGTACTATAAAATGATTTAAAACCTAATTTTGATGTGCAAAATATTCTTGATCCAGAAGGGCGTATTTAGGAATCACGCTTTGAGAAAGTTTCTTAATAATTAATAATTTAATAATTAATATTAATAATAATTTCATTGCCTGAGAAGGCTGCAGTAACATCTCGTAGTTTTCAGCTGACTATATGTATATCAGCGTACGCAAATAGAATTTACCATATTGGATATGAATTCCCCGCAGCTTTCTTCATGATTTCTAAAAGTACATAACCGCAATAAGCTATCGCACTGGCAGAAAACTCTGCAATTGGATATATTTAGGAATCACGCTTTGGGCAAGTTGCTTAATAACAGTAAAATATCCGCTAATTTGAGACCAATCCCAGATGTGGCAATACGAGCATAGCACTTCCGTGAAGACTGGAATAGAAGCTTTTATCTATTATGCCACACATGTAGGAAAAAATTACAAGTGTTTTAGTCTTTTAGGTCCCGTTATCAATCCGTCGCATCAAGTTTTAACAGAACTTCAAAAGCTTGTTATTTCCAGTGAAGTTTTGAGCGGCCTCTACTGCGCCCTAATTGAGTCCGATATCGAAAACTTTTCGTAGTAAATTTAGGTTTATTCATTTATTTATTCAACATGCTGCATTCTAAACGAGTCGACACTTTGTTCTGCGAAATAAATAACTTCCTTTTGCCCTTATTTACGGGGACACTCACTTCTGCTGACAGATTTTCATTGCCTGAGAAGACTGCAGTAACATCTCGTAGTTTTCAGCTGACTATATGTATATCAGCGTACGCAAATAGAATTTGCCTTATTTGATATGAATTCTCCCCAATTTTCTTCATGATTTCTAAAAGTACATAAGCACGATAAGCTATCACATTGACAGGAAACTCATTTGATATAAAATGACTAAGTAATTTCTTTTTACGTGTGTTTACTGTCAGCCGATTTTAATCAACGACGGTATAAGCACTGAGAAAGTGCAAAATGACAGGTAGAATTGACTGTAGTCTTTCACATACGATACTCGGCTGGACCTTATAAGCGATAAATGACTGATACCATTATAAGACAGTAGATATTGCTCTCAAATTCTGACAATTTCAGCCGAATATTATGTGGAAGTTGAAGTGTTCTGATTACCCGACCACCGTCAACGTTACAAAGTGATCCTGATGGCAGTTATTCAACATCGAAACTTTGTTGCTTTTGAGCCCAAGTATCATTTTCAATCTATCATATTTGGCTTCATTTGGTAATCGTTAATATTTGGCTTGATTTTCTGCACATCTCTCCATAACAGCTGGATATTCTTTATATCCATGACCACATTTCCATTGCTTTTTGCTCTCTTGGGTCAAATTATCAGGCTTCACCACTATCCTTGTACCTTTGTATAGCTTTCTGCTTTCTCTCGCTTAAGAAAACGGGTTTCCCTTATTTTTACAAGCGCTTCCGTGACACTGGAAGCATAACTTCCATGTGTTACTATATTACTATGTGGTTTCCCGTATTGTAATCTGGAGATCACCAAGTTGCCTTCTGGGTATCTCTGTGTTGCATGCTGGTTTCACGTTCATCATCGCGACGCAAGTAATCAATCTACATCTGTTATCAAAGGTATTGCTAAGCAAATGATTTTCCCGTTTGCGAGAGCCACTATCTTTCCTATTTTGTCATAAAAAGTCTTCATAAATGCAATATTAAATGATTTGCACCCGAATTTAAAGAGATGGACATGTAAAAATTTGAACGGATGGCAGAAGTTTGGCCAGATTTAAGCTTAGCTACCCTTAACCATGTATTTCAGACTACAGTTTCGTAGACAATGTGTGAATTTAATGTAAGCTATTGGTTAAGGTTAGGTTAGGTCAGGCCAGTGTGGCAGTCTGAATAGACAGACTCACTAAGACTGTATAGTCCATTGTGATACCATGGAAACTAGAGATATGGATGCCCCTAGTTTCCATCGTTGAACCATCTTGGGCGCCTTAAGAAGCTCTTAAGTGGGACAATATCTATATCGTATGGGTCTCCTAAGTCCTTAAAGAAATAAGAGCCCAGTTTTGATCCCCGTCTGTTCGTCAGGGCGAGGCAATTGCCGAAAAGGTGTTCCATGGACTCCTCCTCCTCTTCATCTCCACAGCTCTTGCAGAAGTTACTGATCGCAACCTCCAGTCTTATTGCATGTCTTCCAATCGGACAGTGTCCTGTCATGACGGATGCTAGTAATGAGACGTCGGGTCTTGATAGCGACTGCAGGGTGTGTCAACTCTTCAGATCTAAGCGAGGCCACATCTGTCTGGATTGATTACAGCCTCGGACAGACGCCTACCTACCATTTCCTACTAAATATGCTCTATTCCACAGTAGGTGAGGTGTGAGTTTGTCCACAAACTTGTCAGCTCGTTTGCTCTGCAGTTCCCTGGTATATCTCTGTGGCCCGGCACCCACATAAGGAGAGTGTTGAAATGCTGAGCCATTTCGTTAAGAGATTTGCGGCATTTCAGGGCTGATGTTGAGTTCAGAAAGACAGAATCCAGGGATTTAATGGCAGCTTAACTGTCAGAGAATGTATTAATCCCTACCGAGCTGAGGACTTTATATCTCAGCCATTCCGCCACTTCATTAATGGTCAAAGTTTCGGCCTGATAAACACTATAGTAGTCAGGTAGTCTTCTTGCTTTACTTAGCCTTAGGTAGATCCTGAAACCTGCCTGATTATTTAATTTTGAGCCGTCAATGTAGAAGTCGGCATACGGTCTTGTACCAGGAGTTCTACATTTCCATGTATCTCTATCTGGCATATGTCTAAAATACAGTAGCAAAATGCAGCGCGTTCTACGACAACTGTTGTCGAACTGTGGTCCTGCCAGAGTGTAGTCTATGGTGCACTATGTCAGGCACTATGTTAAGCATTACACTGTGACCATAACCACTGTTTAAACGCCGTGACAATTCTCTTAGTCTCACTGCCATAGATGCGGCAGTCTGCATACTAATTATGTCCAGGGGTAGTAAATGCACAATTACATTGCATTTAAGGTTAAAGCGGCCGCTTTTTATACATAATTTATAAGCCTAATCACACTTATAATTTAGGTGGTTCCTTACAAATATATAGGTATATACATGGGGAATGTTTTCTTCCCTTATTTGTTAGTTATAACTGTGTATTACTTTTATTTTACGAATAAATGGTAAATCTGTTAGAAAATTGTAGAAATAGGGCCATTTCTGTCCATACAGATTTATTCATTTTATGGGCAAGTTGATTTCTACTGCAGCAATTTTGATCACTTATGATATCTGATGTCTTTAGACTATTGCTTTTTCTGTGAAAATTGTATTATATATTCAAGCCAATGCATACAAGTTATCAGATTATGACTAACTTTTGTAAATAGCGTTGTTGACAGGTTATCGGCACATACAGATTTGTTGTTTTAAAGTAATATTGGTGTTAGTGACTAAAATTCTCGCGATATCCGCCGAAAACTGTCATCTATAGAAGTATTTTCTTTTCAGATTTTCATTATAGTCATTACAGATGGCGAATCCCTTCCCATATTCTTAATGATTTACCTTTTGATGGCATTTTCGGTCTTTACTTATGTGTTTTATCTTCACCTTTCATGTTTCAATGTTCTTAATATCATAGTCGTTTTCATCGCTTAGGAACAAATTGAATATTCTTCATCGTACCAGGATTTGTTTGAATGAGATTTTCCGTACTAAAATACGGTTTGTGCAACAATTGTCGTAGAACGTGCTTCATTTTGCTACTGTATTTTAAATATATCAGAATAAGATAAACGGGTGTGTAAATAACTCATAACATTGAAGGTTTTATTTAGCACCATTTTGTTCGATAACTTGTTGCCATTTGGAAGTTAATTCCATTAATTAGGGAATTTTACCGTTCTAACGCCATCTATCATAACCCAATTGCACTTTTATAATGCGAGATACAAATCACTAATGACATCTATTAGAAGAATAATGAGTTGCTTTTTACTATACTTTATATGTTGATTTTACTAATTTTTCATTGATAGTTTATTTTATTAACAACTAGGCCAAGACTTAGCCCAGTCCTATAAAAAAAAATTGTGCCATATCAATGACCCTTTCCTGTATCTCTCAGCTCTGATCATGTTTTGCTCTTAATTCGTGATAGAGTGTTAAAATTCTAGAAATATTGCAATAAATTCCAATTTTTCAAAAGATGGGTTCAATTCTCGTATGAGTAAATTATATCGAACTGGACCAAAGGCATCAATTATGGCAGTTTCAGTTTAAGGTTTTCGAAAAGGACTATTTGAAACTACGCTGCATATAAACATTAACATAAAACAAGTTCAAACAAATTCAATTGTTTTCTTATTTTTTGTTTATTTAAAATATTTTTAATATAGGTGTTTTTGAAGCTGGTAAGATATTCTGAAAGAAACCAAATCAGCAACCAAACACTGGATTATGGGTCTAGGTCTAGGTTTCTGCGGCAACAGTTTATACAACTATTTATATTCGTTTTTTTTAGAAAAATCTAGGGAAAACCTAACATAAAAATACCTCAGAATGAAAAGAAAATAATTGCTTTGTTGACGATCACTAAATCTATTGCAGTCATCGCACAGTGTGGTAGATCACAAATCTAACTGAACAAAATTAATAAATTGCGTAGGGTTCACTTCTCACTTATGTATTAAACAAAAAATGAGTTCAAATTTATAAATGATTGTAAAAAATCTATTTTTTTTTAGAAAAATTTTTTTTTTTTAGTAAAATGACGCAAAAAGTGAAAAGTTCACACTGTCAACAAAAAATATGTTTTTAAGATAAAAGATTGGTTTCTGAAGTACATGCTTTGAGATTATTTGTAGTTATATGTATATACTAATATTTACGTTGAATACAACTAATTAATCATATAATAAAATTATTAGGTGAGTTTTTATGTAAAGAATCGGATGTAGTCATTTTTAGTATTAAAATAATTTTAATATTTTTAATAAATATTTAATTACTATTAAATATTTTGTTTTATTCACTTGTTTTTGCTTTATTACATTAATAATACAGATAAAGCACACAAATACACATAGAGATTTTAATTTAGTCAATTTTATAAGCATCGTTAAAATATTCTTCCTCCTCGAAAGCATCAACAGATAATAATGAAAGAACTTTTTTTGTTATCAAACTTCGAATTTGAGAGGGAGTGTGACGCAAACTTGCGATAAAAGGATCTGAAGAACTTAATAGCCGATTAAAAAGATCTGTATTTGTGTCTATTCTCGATATTTTTCTTGTAAACAACTCTCTAAATTTCCTCGTATCCCTATTTCTTGCTTCTTTAGCTTCTTCTGAGAGCTGTCCTGTAGGAAGAATGCGAGACCTTATAATAACTTTTCCATGAAAAAGGATTTTATGGACGCTAACTGGCATAACATACCAGTATATAATATAATATACCAGTATAATATATAATTCGTTTAAGTATAAATTTCGTGTGGCTTCTGAACTCTTTTCTGTTTCAGCTGGAAAACATTTTTTCTCAGCTTTTAGTGTAGGAGGGCAAACGATTTTTGTATTTTGTGTTGAGTTTTATCCGAATAACATCGTATTGATGTTTCGACAAATTGGCATCAACCATTAAAGGTAAGGCTTCATCGGGAGAAAGGCTCTCTAAAGACTCAGAGCTAAATCTCTTGCATATCTTTTTCACTTCCGTACCTTTACTGGATGAAGCTTCCGATAGATCTTTCACAAGACTGGCTGAATCTCGCTTTCCCCTTTTGCGAAACATTTGCTCACCAGCTTTAATAATTTCTCGATGGTCAGTTGAATCTAAAAAGTTTTGGATTTTTCTTTTTTCGATTTTTCACTACTGTCATCAAAGTTTTTCGGTTTTCTCCCAGCTTTTTTACAACTTTTCGGTTGTTCGCTATTAAGCAATATATACGGTTCATCAAGCCAAATTGAATTTGATGTTAAGAAACGGTTACGATGTCTTCCACTTTTTATCCATTTTTCGGCTAGCTTAAAACAAATAATATTTATGTTTGCCTTAAGATTTCTTTTCACGTCTTTTGGTATATCTTGAAGACCATATCTAACCATTATTAATGTCAATAAGGCATCTTTGCTATGTATTTTGGGAGTTTTAACCATTCTTCAAAAATGTCCTTTCTCGAAAGAGTCATACTGGAAAAGTGAAAAAAATGTATGGCAGTCGCAAAATTGTGCAAGATGTTTTTGATTTACCTTAAAGCGAATACTTGAAAGATTAACCAAAATATAGATTTACACCGCAACTATCTAAAATAAATAGCTTTAACTCTACTTGAAAAAAGGTAATATTTTATTTTTTGCACTTTCTAAACTTCTCACAAAAAAAAAATTTTTTAATACTTACAATGGAAATATTTAAATGAAAATTGTAATATATTTTCTTGAAATAAAGCTTAATAATAATAAAAAAAAATTATGACAATAAAATCACCGTAGACTTGTTAATCATAGAACAGAATCATACAACTAATACGCTTCTCTTTGAAATCTGAATGCAGCTGTTGGCAACAACTGACTTTAAAGCTCAATTTTTTCTAATCAGAGCTAAAAACAACCAAACAAAAACTAAATTACAGTTACCTAATGTATTGAGACGCTCATTAAACTCAAGAGGAATGTTGCCAGACATTTTTTTTTTTTTTTAATTTTTTCTAGCAAGATTTGTGAATTACCACAATGTGCATCGATGGATGATATAACAGATCACACTTAATATTCTTTGAATTTTCATCGTAATACTGTCAACTATTTGCTGTAATTATTAATGCAAGAAAACAAAATATGCGGCGTAACAGAAAACCTGATTATCACCGTACTGTAATTAATTTATTTATTGCTTAGAATTTTTTTAACTTTTTATAGAACCACCTTAGTATTGTAACTACACAATAACAGTAGCTAATTTTTCTTATTAATAAGTAAAAAAAATAATTAGTTACTTAAATTTTCGATGATGAGTTGTGTTTATATCTTTATTGTTTGTTAAACCCACTCACTTTAGAAGCCTTAATTACGAGATCTAGAGTGACGTACAAGTATTGTAAAATTGTTTACAATGTACAGGGTGGGCCATAAGGGTGTTGGCGGTTTAAATATTCAATTAAAAAAAAACTACGAAACATAAAAAAATATATTTGTATTTTTAAAAAGTAGAAGCATGGGAATTTTTAAGACTTAAAAATAATGTTGTCCAAATGGCT